>CM053503.1:158935125-158968116 GCA_028627145.1 Eidolon dupreanum | reverse complement strand
TGTTAGGAGGGGTGAGTGACGTACAAGGAAGCATCAGGGTAGGAGCAGTTATTTCTAATTACCGAAGGATGCCCACGAAAGGGAGAGGGACTTTCTTGAGAGGACACACTGTGAGAAAAAGACATAGATCTTAAAACTCACAAAAAAGAATTTGATTCGGATTCACTTAACTTTTTAAAAAAATTATGCGAATGCCTGTTTAAAATCACACGTGAACTTCCAGATGTAATATCTGATGAGTTATTATTCTATGTGAACAGATGTAATTTCTCCCTAGCGCCATCCCTCGGTCCCCGTGGCCTTCCTTCCTTTCCCCTTCTTTGAAATTCTATTTTATCGCTAGGGGCATGGTATAATCGCTCTTCCCTCTCTCTTTCCTTCTTTTCTTTCCCTTCCTGCTCCCTCTCCCTCCCCTTTCTTTGTTTCTGAAACTGCAGTCAGATGTCATCACTGGGCGTGATGTAATATCTCTGCCACTTTGAATGGAGGTCACCGTCTTCCGGACGGCTCCTTAACAGATTTCCAAAGAAATAAAAGTGGGACTTTTCCAGTTATTCTGTCAACTATAGGCTCTGACCTGGCCCTCCCTGCATTCTCACTTCTTCCCAACCTGCCTGTTCATTTCAGGTAATGGGACTCCTGACCAACCACGGAGGGGTACCCCATCAGCCCCAGACCGATTACGCTCTTTCTCCCCTCACCGGGGGCCTGGAACCTACCACCACGGTGTCGGCCAGCTGCAGTCAGAGACTAGACCATATGAAGAGCTTGGACAGTCTGCCGACATCTCAATCCTATTGTCCACCCACCTACAGCACCACGGGCTACAGTATGGATCCTGTCACAGGCTACCAATATGGGCAGTATGGACAAAGTAAGCCTTGGACTTTCTGGGGGGTAATTATTCCTGGCAGGGTGGAAAACGTTAACTCTTCTTTCAGAAAGGCGAGGCGGCGGTATGACTCAGCCTCACATCCACTCTCGGTTTTGTGGCAAAGTCGGCTGATCCCGCAAGGCCTCGCTTGTATAATTATTTTCTTAACCGATGTCAACAACATCTTGCGGTTATTAATTGCCGAGATGTGAAACCTGATTGCCACTAGGTAAAACGCAAGGGTTGGCCCAAATGAAATAACCCCCGGCATTGGAAACACATGTTCTTAATGAGGTCAGCTCAAGGATCTTATGGAGTATAATCCCAAGGACACAGAGTTGTGTCAAACTTGTCTCAGGAATAAAAATATTAGTCTCGATCCTTTGATACCACGGTATTAAATATGACACTGTCAGCCTGTAGCTGATTTTGCCCCGTGCTGTGAATTGTCCCAGCATGACCTAAAAAGTCACGTGTGTTTTCTTACAGGTGCCTTTCATTATCTCAAGCCAGATATCGCGTAAGTGGACTGTCCACTTGGAGCTAAAACTGGCCCCGTTTCCGGTCTCCGCAGCCGAGACATGAAGAATCTTCTCAGAAAAAAAAAATCACCCTTTTTGGGGAGCAGTCTTGACAGGAAACAAAGGAAAATGATTGATTTTCTTTCTCCAGTAGTTGCTTTCAAATTCTTTTGAACATGTTGGACAAAAGCAGTGGAGAAAAGGAAGACCCGGAACAATAAAAGACAAATGCAACATTTTAAGGCAGTGATTTTACATGGCTATGTATCAAATATCCCAACTCTTTTTTGTGCTGATGATCAAGGAGCTAAAACATTCCATTTATGTGTGTGTATATGTGTGTGTGTGTGTGTGTGTGTGTGTGTGTGTGAGAGAGAGAGAGAGAGAGAGAGAGAACATGTGTGCATGCTTGTGTGCATGTGTGTGTATGTGAGATTTATCTGGACTGGTTTGGGCGAGCAGAATGTTCTAAAATAGCATCACAGAATTCTCTGAAGTTTAACACGATTGATGTCCAATGCTGACAACTTTAAAACTGCTCACTTAATGAAGCAGGAATGGAGGAATCCTTCACTTTTACACACTGGAAATTCATATAAAAATAAATGCCACCATTTTTAGGAAGGTAGACTAGATGTAAAGGACCTCCCAAATAAATTATTTGTTATCTTATCTTCATTCGTAATTCAGTTGTTAATCAACGTCCAGGAAGGACACGTCTTGCTAGCAGCATATGGGATAACAGGAAGAAAAGCTTGTTTTCTTTCCCGGTGTGGGAGAGGTGTGTGATGTTTTCCCAATTCATTTTCACTTGGAAGCCAACCTGGGCAGGGGACGGGGGCGAGTGGGGTGAAGAGATGATGTGCATTCCCACAGCTGCTTATCAGTGTGCAATACTGTGTACCTCACGGAGGCTTCGGCAATGGCCAGGGCCATATAGACAGAATCAGAACTATATTTTTGCAGGTGCTTTATTTTCGCAGCCCATGATTTATTGTGGTAGAATGCAGTGATGTTTGCCATTTGCTGGACACCCAACACCCGGCTCGCTCCTTCGGATCAGAGACCACGTTCGAGAATAATGCTTTTTAAGACGACTACGTTTACATTCTTCTCTTTTCTCTGAAAGGCAGGGCAAAAACAGAAATGTCCACATGGCTCTCATGTACTCTTAGATCATACAATGATATCCGATATTAAAAGATTATAGGAACTGAGGTTTACATACATCTGTGTGGTGACATTTTAGAATGTCAATAAATTCGTATTTTGAGATGTTACGAGGAACGAGAAGGTGGAAGGCAGTGTTATTTATTTCTTCCTATTCTCGGAGCCGTGAATGAGGTAGGCACAAATACATTCCTTTTAGAGTCAAAAACTACAACCTAGTGGGTTAGTGAGACTAGACGTAGTCCCGAGTTTAGTTCATACATTGGTCTTAGAGGGCGATGGATGGAGAGAAACTCTACCTTTGTGATGCAGCCTCAACCAACAACAATGTGTTGTAAAAATGTCTTTCATGTAAAAAGTGCAGTAAATATTTACTATTTATAATGAATAAACGGTTATGAAAACTCGCCTGACACTGCTTTTTTGGGGGGGGAACTGGTGAATGTAGTTTAATAAAAGCTTGGAAATGGGGAACCAACAAAACGTCTGCTTCACTTCTAACGGTGGCGTTTAGATTGGACTATTACGTGGATAAATAAAGTTATGCAACCCACAGTTGTATTCTCTTGAAGAAGCTTGGCTGAACGCATTTTTAAGGATTGAAGTGTGTATTTTCATAGATGTGGAATCTAGAAAAAACCCTCAAGTCCTACCCGGTGTCTCCTTGTTTGTCTCAGAGCTATTACATTACTTCACCCAGAAGTATGTTTTCCTTCATCTAACTTCGTCTTCATCCCCAATGGCTATTTCCACTGAAATTTTTATCAAAAGCTCTCATATTTTATTTTGTTTTGGAAGCTTTTTTCACTCTTCATGAAAAACATTACTGCCTATTTTATTTATTCTCCCCCCCACCTTCTTTCCTTCTCTCTTACTTTCTCTCTTTCCCTTCTCCAGGACTTATTTAAACACATTTATTTAATGAGAATCTAAATGTGCTTGGCATTGGTGTTATAGCTGTGCTTATAACCTAGTGGGTAAGGCGGAGGTGTAGATAGATAGTTATGGTTAAGCATAAGGACTGTTTTTATCAGGTAAAACATTATAATACCCTTTGAGGTTCTTACTTGTATTAACTTATTTACTCCTCCCAACATCTTATATGAAGCAGATGAGGTCATCAACGTTCCTTTTTTGCAGATGAGGAAACTGAGGCACAAGGAGCTTTCATGAGATCACTCAGTGGCAGAACGGGGATTTCAGTCCAGGCCTATGTGCTTAAACTCACACTCTTCCACTTCCCCGAGTCCAGACTAGTGTGGGAGAACCTTGTAGTCAGAAAGATCTCAAGGAGCAGCGTTCAATTTGGTAGCAACTAGCTGTGTATGGCTATTCAGATTTGAAGTAAGTCAAAGTAAATGCAATTAAAAAGTCAATTCCTCACTTACACTAGCCACATCCTCAGTGTGCAATAGCCATAGGTAGCCCCAAACTACCTTATTGGGCAGTACAGATATAGAATATTCCCATCATTGCAGAAAGCTCTGTTGGTTAGTGCTGATCTAAAGCATGTGAGGTCGCCTTTAAAAAACCCCAAGGACTTGAAGTGCACTAGGTAAATTTTTCCAAATTCTTTATATGCTTTAGGTCTTTATAGGTCACATAGTTGCCCTTTCAGTCAAATATGTTGCCCTTGTTCTGACAATTATCTGTTAGAAATATTATAATTACAGGAAAAGAAGGTAAACCTTACTAAACACTTAGGTTTGTTATCTTGTTTAATTCTCACGAAACCCTGTAAAGTAGGCATTTTGGGCCCCAATTTGCGGATGAGTGGGCTGAGGTCTACAGTCGTTCATTAGTTTGGCCAGCATCACACATAGCCAGACAAAGCAGGCAGGCTTCGCCTTCTGCTCGGCCTGGTGGCAGAACCTATTTTTATTTTGCCTTTCCAAATGCTGCTTGCAATACTCACTTCGTTATGCCAACCTTTCCTCATGCCAAAGTCAAGTCGAAAATAGCTATTAAAAAAAAATTATTCACTCCCATTACACAAGAGAAACGCTAGCGGGATGTGGGATTACACAACAGAGACTGATCTGCATATCACTTTCCCTTCTCTTCGGATCTCAGTACTTGCCACGTGTGGCTCGTATCTCTTTCTGATATACTTCTTTATGCTCCCCTGTTATTTCTGAATGTCTCGGAGATCTGTTTGCTCTACTCATATTTCCCATGTTGAAAGTCTCTGTAGCTCGTTATGTCCTGATTTTTTTTTTTTTTTTTTTTTGTATCAAATCCATCTCCAAGGGAATAGAGAGACCTGACTTCCTCAGTGCTAACCCCAGTCAGGGTCCTTCCTTACATCCTCTGGGACAGGCAGCCCTAAGGACTTCCGATGCTTGGCATTCAGCTGGGCTTCGGCTTGATTGTGTATGGCAGGGTTCCCCTTTGTCTCTATAGTTATACAATTTAATTTGTAAAGTTAAAAGTGAAAACTGAAAACCGAAACTGAAAATTATTAAATAATGGATGCATTAATGCCAGCCGCTGACTCCTTCCTTGGCAGCAATTTTTTCCTAGGAATATTTCACATCTGTGATGAAGACAAACATATTGTCTTAGGGTTTTAATTAGCCCACTTTGGAAATGTAATTTTACATACACATGGATATTTGGGGGAACATCCTCTGTTGGAAGGGATCTTAGTTAGAGTTGGCATACAGAATCATTATAATGGATAAGGTCACTCACTCGTGGCTGTGAGTTTTGAAAGAGTCCTAAAATGTGGGAGGGGATGGATCAATTGATGCACTTTGTGTGGACATACCATGGAAGAATCACTCCTCAAACTACATAATCACTACCACATGGAACCGATGGAAGCAGAATCGAGATCTCTGTATGAAGGACACATATTTGGGAGCTGAAGACTTGAAACTTACCATTCTGAATAAATGATTTTTGATGTTTAATCAGTTATGGATAAGGAGAGCTGGTGTCCAACATTGAGGGGCAGAGCAAGTGACAAGAACAAAATTTATGCAGAGATCTGCAAGGCCAGCCTTAGCCCTAGACAAGCACTCATAGATCTGGAGTTAGTATTAGATGGTGTATGAGAGAAAAGGAAGAAACAGAGATAGCCTCTGGTTTCTTGCCAATGCCAGGGATGTAAGCTAGTCCTTTCTTTTTTTTTTTCTTTTTTCTTTTTTGTTAATAGATTTACTCTTCAATATTGCTGACCATTGTAACCCAGGTGCCTATTACCATGTCTGACCCATAATAGGTACTCAGTATCTGCCTTCTGAATGAAAGAATAAATGAATGAAGAGTGACTCTATTATACTCTCTGTCCCACATGATCTTCTGAAGAAGGAGCTCAACCTCAAGGATGTGTGAATGGGGGTGAACAAGGGTGATAACTGTGATAATACCTGGGGTATAGGGGACCAGCCATTTGGCTCATGTAAGCATGCAGATGGTCTTGAGACTGGATTGGTACAAAGCCTTAGGGAAGGAGTAAGAGGCAGGGGCCTAACAGGTCACTTGAAAGCCATATTTCTGGTGTTTCTGACTGATATAGATGGCACATGACTTTTGGGATTTAGCACTGGGGGGATTAGAACAGAAAAGAGAAATAGCCCCTTGGTTTATTGCATAGAGCACTGGTTCTCAGCTCAGGCTATTTAGTAATTGGAGGAGTTAGAAAACGAAAACAAAACACTAAATCTGGGTCCACCCAGATCACTGGACTTAGAATCCGTAGAGCTGGATGCAGAGAGGGATGAGGCAGCAAGAACTCAGGAAGAGTCTTTGGCCACACTTGACTGGAAAACTGATGGAAGCAGTGGCTGGGGTCACTCATCACGGCAGAGGTGAGAGGAGGAAGCCACCTTGGAATGTGGAGACACTTTAGATTTACCTTGCCCCAAACTCCATCACCAGCTCTTGACCCGGAGGGACTAACGTGGAGAGGGGCGGTGGTGCTGTGTGAGTGAGTGTAAAATTACGGTTTGGTTGGCATCGTGCTACGAGCCCCTCATGCCCCCCAGCTGTAGGTCTACAAAACCCCACCACATGGAAATTAGTAGTGCTGGGGCTTTTCCTCAAGGGACATATCGACATCTTGTTCCCCGAGCTCTTGCAATCCCGTGGCATTCAGGAGAGTTTTAATCATGGAGTTGAAAACATCACTGCCCTTTGACCCTGCTCCTCTGTTTCCCCTCCCACCCCACAAAGCCGAGCATTCATAGAGCTCTGGAGACTTGAATAAAATCTCCACAAATGCCAGCTCTTTTCACTATTTTTAATGTGAGGGAGATAGGTAGTGTTTTTTTTTTTTTTTTTTTTTTTTAATTTTCTGAGTAATTAATTTCTTTGATACTTACCAAGCTCCTACTGTATGCTGGGTGGTGGGTTTACAGTGTAAATCAGAGAGTCCATGCTGTCAAAAGACTGCAGCTCTGAATGAGCTGGATCAATAAACAAAGGGTTGGAACATCAAGTAACATGTCAGGAAAAGTTAGTATGGGAAGCCAAGGAGAGAGGATAGGACTCCACCCTGCTTCGGAACACTTCTCAGAAAAAATGACCCTGGAGCTGAATCTCTAGGGATAGATAGAAAGTTACTAGGCAGATGCAGTGGCAAAGGGCATGTCAACTCCATTTCTATATAACACCAGCTCTGGGGGTGCCAGAAGCCAGGGAGGTCAGACAGGGGTTGGGGTTCCTCGATTCTCTAGTAAGACAAGTCCTCAGCCAGAGTCTTCCAGGGAACTCCAGTTTATAGGATTCAGAGGATCTGAGATTAGGCAAACTGGGGCAATTCTTCTTCCTTAAAAATGGATTGAGAGACTTTCAACCTCAGGGGCCCAATAAGAAACTTATGGGAGAAGGAACATATATCTGCCATGACTATTATCTTTCTAAGGTATTCCCCAAAAGCTTGGTAGGGTACAGTGCCAACTCTTAGTGGCCCAGGTGCATTTTTGTCGGTGGAGAACTCCTCGTTGGAGGTCTGGAAGCTGCAATGCCCTTTGTTACAAGCTGACTGGGATGCACTATTCTTATTAAGTATCCAAATGTGCGTAATTGGGTACTTTTCTGAGGGTGGGCTGCGAGAGCTCTCTGCTCAGCCTTGATGGGCAAAAATGGGAAGAACTGCCTTTCTCCTTTTTCTTTTTTTAGGCTTCAAGTTCAAATTCTTTTTGGGGGCAAATTGTATCTATCCTCCTCAAACACACTCCAGTGGGTCTTTTGGTCATGTAAAGGGACAGCAAATATCCTACTCTGGGATGGAGAGTAAAGAACATATAGCTGTATTTACAGACGAGGAATCAGGTAGCTTTGCAGGACGTCAAAGGCAGAGTTTTATGTTTGCATATTATATTAACGTATAGGAGACCAATTTCTTCTTTCTGGGTTTGGAAGAATAGAGGCCCGCTCAAGAGAAGGAAATTGTTCCCAGACGCCCAGTGGCAGGTGGGAATATTAGGGTCCGGGGTGCTGTACTTTCAGGCAATCATGAGTTAAATCAGTCAGGGTCAACAGGAAGCAGATGCTACACTTGAATTTGGAAATTTAGAGAAGGGTTTTTAATAAGGAGACTATTTACAGAATTGGAAGTGTGTAGGGAAATCACAAGGGACTGTGCAGAAATCCCAGGAGAGTTGTAGAGCTGCTGTGGAGTCGGGCGAGAGAGCTTACGGGAACCTGGCAAGAGAGAGCAGTTGGCTCTGAGGGTGGCCTCTGATGAAGGGACACAGACATGGAGTGGCAACTGCAAGGGGAGTGAGGCAAGGGAAGACTATCCTGGCCTCACTTTGCTCCCTTCTCTCAACTCCTGCTGGGGCTCCCACTGGCGGCACCCAGCGGGTTACATCCAGCAGGCACGGGAGTCACATGTGTGGGTCTATACCAGTCCCCCAGCCTCGAGAGAGCAGGGAGGGAGCAAGTGGAGAGGAATCTGAGAGGGCTCGCAGATTGTGCTGAGGTTTGAGTTTTCTGGTTTGTAGTCTCTTTCTGTTATTCCCAACCCTTTAGAAAAGTCGGGCTTTAGCTAGCATCCTAAGGAATTAAGGGAACGGTCCATGAGCAAGTTGGGGAGAGGTGGCAGAACATCATCAGATGCAGCTTGAGGAAGGCTGAGTGGGGAGGAAAAGAGGTATCATGTACAGCGGCCATCCAAAGTCAGATCACCGACTGGGATGGCAATGTGAGTCTTATATGTAAGACGAAGTCCTTTCCCAAGAATCCCCAGACCTGTTTGGATGAGAGGAATCTGCTCGAAGCTTGGACTTCTTGGGGTTAAGCAGGGTGGGGGATGCACTCTAAGAAGCTGAGCATAAAAAGAAAGTGAGAAGGTTCTTTTATAGTTATATCAGGAGATCTGGAGCACCAGACTTGCCCATATAAACAGTTTCATAACTGTTTAAAACTTGTCTATCTTCTCCATAGTTTAAATTTCTGGAAGATAAAGACAGTGACTTAGTTATTCTTGTGCGTGCCCAAATTTAATCTAATCATTGTCAACCTGCTCGACACAGGGACACCCAAGGGGGGCTGTGCAACAGGTGCTGATACATAACTCTGAAGTTAGGAAGTGATACCTGGCTGGAGATATCTGTGTGGATGTCGCAGAGGGGTGGAGAAATAAGGCATTATCTGTTTTAGTAACATGGGAGAGATTTCACTAGGTTCATGGGCCGAGAAGAACAGGCTGATGATATGAGAGACTGTTGTGGGTTGAATTGTGTTCCCCAAAAAGATAAGTTCAAGGCCTAATTCCTGGTACCTGTGAACATGAGTTTATTCGGAACTAAGGTCTTTGCAGATGGAACTAAGATGCAGGTTAAGATGAGGTCGTATTGGAGTAGGGTAGGCCCTTAATCCAATATGGCTGGTGCCCTTATGAAAAGAGGAGACACACAGACAGACACACGTGGTGACAGAGGTGGAGATCGAAGGGTTGCAGCTACCAGTCCAAGGATGCGAGGATTGCCAGCAACCACCCAATGCTAGGTGAAGGCCCGGGACAGAGTCTGTCCGAGCGCCTCCATCCTCCTAAGAAGAAACAATCCTGCCCACCCCTTGATTTTGGACTTCCAGCCTCCAAAGTTGTAAGACAAAGTTTTGTGATAAGCCATCCATTTTGTGGCACTTCATAATGGCAGCCCTGGGAAACTAGAAGAGAGATACTGAAGACGAGGAAGAAACGGGGACAAGGATGGAAGCAAAGAGGCGCTTTGCCAGTAGGAAGGGAATGAGCAAGCTGCGGTGCACATTTAGAGGGACTGGCTCCATCCAGGATAAAAAAGCATATTTTTTAAAACATTTTCTACGTAAATAAGGGACATAGGGACAAACACAGACACGTCCGCAGATGGAAGAGAGGCCACACAGTCCTGGGCGTCCACTGCCACTAGCCACTTTCTCCGAAGCTGAGAACAGCGGGGACGGGGCAGGCATTTGAAACGGCCACAGGGGAGCAGCGAGGGCAGAGGTGGAGTGGCCTGGGCGCCCCGGGCCAGGGCACAGCAGTTTTCTTCAGTGGTGCTCGGAGGCTCAGGCGTGGGGACTGAGCGGGTTGGAGACAGAATTGACTTTTAATGGGGGGGCGGGGGGGAATTCGCAGCCCTGCCAGCTAGGAGTGAATGGAGGAAACGCCATTGGAGGGGATGAGAGGGCCTGGGGGCCATTGTAAGGGTCCGTAAGTACGTGTGCGACTGCTAGACTAGGGTTTTAAGCAGGGAGAAACACAATCTAAGATAGATTGCTGGGAAGATCCTCGTGGGAGAGCTGCTTTTCGGTGCTTGGGTCAGTAACCGAGACGGGAAAGGAGAGGTGTCTTCATCTTTGCCCAGAGACGCCACAGATGAGTTGGAAAAGAGCCCCAAGCTGCTGGGCTTGAGAGGGTTCCAAAAAATAGGGACATTCCTCTGAGACAACCCTCCTCCCTCTCCTTTGCACCTTCTAAGTCCTTAAAAATGACATATCATTCCGAAAATAGTATTCGGAAGGCTGTATATCCTAATGCTATCGTCTTGGGGGACAGCAGACTTAGGTTTTAAATTCCAGATCAGCAATTTAAAACTATTGACTAGCGGTGTGATTTTGGACCAGTTTCTAATTTTTCTAAACTAATTTCAAATTCAATAAAGAAAGAAAAAAGGTGATGATTTCTTTAGTGAACTCTTTCGAAGGTTAAATGTTACCTTGCAATATGTCTGGCCAATGGTGAGCAATCAATAAAAGTTAACTATTAATATTATTATTTAATCATATTAATCACAATATGCAGATTATAAAATGTGTCCCCAGGATTTTAAACTTGCACGTTAACCTACCCAAGTTACTAAAATAATGGAGAAAATTAGCTTTTAAAGTTTATTTTTAATTATAGTTGACAGACATGGAGGGATTAGTTTTAATGATCATGACTGGAGAAGGCACAAAATAGATCTTTCACGTGAATGAATGTAATATATTGAGAAATGTCTTCACAGTTTCTTTTTCTTTTTCTTTTCTTTTCTTTCTTTCTTTCTTTTTTTTTTTTTGCTGTATATGTGTGCAGTTTTAAAACGACTCTC
The DNA here is from genome assembly GCA_028627145.1 of Eidolon dupreanum. Lineage (NCBI taxonomy): Eukaryota > Metazoa > Chordata > Mammalia > Chiroptera > Pteropodidae > Eidolon > Eidolon dupreanum. The sequence goes on along the minus strand of CM053503.1, from coordinate 158,957,023 downwards.
TCTTACTACTAACAGTTCTGAAAAATCAAGGGACTGAAGTTACAAACGGAAAAATAATAAGCTGAGTTCTGGCCCAGAGAATCTTTACAGATGGCTTATTTACCACTGCACCTTTTGTTATGAAAACAGGCATGTTTCTAAGACCCAAAGGAAGGACAGCAAAGGCCAATCGGAGACAGTGGTCTCTAACCCTCAGCGCTGCCTTTCTGTACAGAGGACTCTCGGAATGAGAGACGGATGCCTAACAGTGTGTGGTGGCACTGGTGGAATGGTAATTGGGGACATCAGCTAAATGGGTTTTATACCGTTTGAATCATTTATTTCATTTAAAAAAAGTGTCGATTATGGCAACCTGTGAGTATCATGCCCTATGGCTGTAGAGATGAATTGGAACTAGTTGCTTTTTCTGATGATAAGCAGTTAAACTATGTTTCTGACAGCTGGTAGCTGGACGATTTTTCAGACATCAAAAAAAGAATTGGCCGAGTTCCTACACACACACACAGCATCCTATAAAACCCCCTTGTCTAAGTGACTAATATCACACCACAGGAAATCAGCACTTGGGCGTAAATGTCTTCCAGTCCTTGGAAATCCAGTGGATATTATCCAGTTACTCAGTATGTGTTATGGAATATGAAAATAGTTCAGGAAAGACACATCCCACTTGACCTTTGCAGAATGATTGAATAAAGTTAGCTCGATACAAAAATATGAAAGAGGAATTGCTGATAAAAGCAGAATTGTGGCTTCTTTCTTTCAGATCCTCCTTTTTTTGGAAATGCTTCACAGGCTTGATTAACTCTTTAATGTTTCTGTAATTGGTGGCACTTGGCCCTGTGGCCATGTTACCAGCCCCGGAGTTGGATTCCATCAGAGCAGAGATTTCACATCGCCAGATTTTCATACCCTTTCGGCGCTGGTCTTGATATCTTTATATAATTAGGCAAATATGTTTTGAATTGCTTTTACGTGTGTACACATTTCACCCCTTTTATTGCTATCTCGATGGATGTTTTATGGGATACATTTTCAGCTGGTGGCCTCCTCCACTTAGGGAGGTGCCAACGCTTGCTTCTGTATCCACTTAGGGCTCTATGGGTTCCATCTGCAGGTGTAACTGAATATGGTCCCTCACTTTCTGGGTGAAAGCTGGACCTCCTGGGCTTTCTAACTGAGGACTCTATTACCCCCACCACGTCATTCACTGTTATGTATTTATTTTATGGTGTTATTTTGCTGTAAAAAGAAATATTTGGAGACTATGGAGGAGTTTAAAGGAACTTCTTTGTGGCTTTATAACTGTCATTGTAATCGCAATCATCAGCTGAAGTGATTTCTTCTCAGAGGCCTTCCTAAACTTGTCACCCGGCCCCTCCCATGACGTCATGTGGCTTTGTTTTCTTCAGAGCTCACATTATCTAATCTATTCTTGCTCATTTATTTGTTTATGTTAATTAATTGTGAGCATGGGAATCTTGTCTGTCTTATTTAATGGAACTTCCCTTGTGCCTATCATTGCCTGGAATGTATTTGTTCTTCAGTAAATATTTGCTTAATTAATGAGTGAACTAATTTGTTATTTTAAAACACATTTTTTTCTTTAACATTTAGAAACACTGAAAAGTTTCAATGTAATTGCTAAGTTCTATACGTTGTTTCTTTTCTGTGTTGTGTCAGCCAGGATAGGCTGGGTGATGCTGCTGTAACAAACAACCTCAACTCTTAGTGGCTTAAGATAATGAAGGTTTATTTCTTGTTCTCTCTACATGTTCAGTGTGGGCTGGCCAGAGAGCTCTGCTCATCATAGTCACTCAGGGTCTCTGGCTGATGGAAGTTTCACTTCAGCACATGTTACCAGTGTGGCTGGGATAGAAGGGTGAGTGGGGCATTGGCTCTTAAGTCTTCTGGTCAGACATGACACATTTTATATCTGCTCACATTTTGTTGACCAAAGCAAGCCAGACCACCCAATCTCAAAAAGGATGGGGGACATACGTTCCCACTGTGTGCCAAGGAAGAGATTTGGAATTATTCTAACTCTAGAACTCGTGATGGCCACATGGCTTAATAGAACACTTGATAAACAATGAAGAGTAATTTGATCTCTTACCCTAGACCCCCAGTCTTTCTCAACAGGGACAACCACTCTCAATGGGCTCTGGTATATTCTACTCAAAATATGTAGACATATGTAACAGGCATATGTATATATATATATATATATATATATATGTATATATATATATTTATATATATATAATTTGGTATTCAAATGAGAATATTCAATGAACACTATTTTGTCTTCTTTTTCTTGGTTATTGGATTGTTTTATTTCTACATAACATCTGTTGAAACCTTTCTGTATATATCACGTAGTTCTCCTGCAATAGTGATCGTTGTTGAATATACCATGATTCACTTAACCACTCTCTTTTTGGCCGAGAAGTAAGCTGCTTCCATTCTCTTCTTTTGACAAGGATGCAACGGCACTCCGAGATGAAGCTGCTTGATATAATGTAGCAAGACCCAGCGTGGCTTGGCTTCAGAAAGATCTGCTTTGCAATCTGAAATCCCACTGATTAGCTGAATAGACAGCTCATTAAACCTCATGAGTCTTGGCTTTTTTAGCTATGAAATAGAGATATTAACTCATCCCTTACAGGGTTTTCATGAGAAGTAAACAAGGTCATTTTCCTAATGGCTGTTTAATAAATACTTGTTGGGTGAGTGTTTCAAGTCATCAAGCTTGACTATAAGGGCTTGTTCAAATATGTAGATAGCATGAAGATTCTTTCATTTTTGCCCCCCTATTCTCATGTATGAGTAGAGGCTTGGATACAAGCGCATAAAATGACACCATCATTGAGGTCCTTGAGCACATGCAAAAATAACTCTGGAGGGAGTGTTCATAACTGGGCCCTGCAATCCTACTAATGTTATATACCATGAAGAGTGATAAGTTGATAAAAGGAAAGAGAACAAGGCTGGAAAGGTCAGTGGGGGCAGGTCTAACAATAGGTTGTGACTCGGGATTTTTCTCCATCAACTTTCTTTCCCTTCCAATGTCCTAACTGAAAGTATGAACAACATTAACTATCCTGTTATGGAAAATCATTGTCTACTGCAAAGGTAGATGAGATGGAGGTTAGCAAAAGAGCAGTACTATTTGACGGTACATGCATTCATGGCATCTTCTGTCATCGTAATGGGCTGCAGTTTTTTTTGCCAAGTGTGCAGTTCTTGCTAAGTGTACATGCGGTGTCCTTCCGTCTATTCTATTCTACTCTATTCTACTTCTATTCTATTCTATTCTATTCTATTCTATTCTATTCTATTCTATTCTATTCTATTCTATTCTAGCCTATCATATTCTATTTGGTTCCATCCTCTTTTAACCTATCCTACCTTATTCTATCTTATTAATTTAATTTAATTTAATTTCATTCAAAAATTCTGGTTGTGACCCCTACTTTAATTTTATGGCCATGATCCACAGCTGGAAAAGTCAGGCCCTCAAAGTTTTCTCTGTGCTTTGCTCTGTGCTTGCTAGCCTTCTACACAGTGATGTCACCAAAATTTATGTCTCCACCAGAATGACACATTTCACCTCTCACATTTTTTAGCCAAAGCAAGTTACAAAGCCATTCTAACTTCAAAAGGGGCCACTTGACTTTTCAAAATGGATGTCTAAAAGGCAACTCAAATTTAACAAATTCTAAGAACTCGTTATTCCGGCTGTCACGTTCTGATTCTATCATATCGCCCCTCAACTAGGTAAATAGCATCACCACTAACCCCAGCTGATCGTGTCTCAAAACGGGGAGCCATTTTTAACTTTTCTGTTTCTCTCATGCTACACATCCAAATGATCAGGATTTTCTAGTAGCTTGGCATTAAAAATATATTCTAAATCCAATACATTATTACTCCTACTGCTAGTATCCCAGGTTAGCCATCACTCTCTCACCTAGACCAGCACCTCGATACTCCCCAGGTGGGATCTCTGCTCCCACCCCAAGTCTGTTTTCCACACAGCAGGCTGACTCTTGGAACGCCTCTGCTTCCGATGACTTTTTCTCACACTTAGAATGAAAATTCAACTAGTGTTTTTCAAATTGTGGGTTGTAATGTGTGTGTGTGTGTGTGTGTGTGTGTGTGTGTGGTTTGAGTATGTATACACGCAGGTAGGCATGTATTGGTGTCTGAGGAAAAAGTGTTTCTCTTACTTTAATTGCAGTTTGAGTTTTTGAAAATCCTCTCTTTTATAATCTGGCCCCTGGTGGCCCTTTGCTACCTCTTTCATTCTAATCCTCCCGCTTGCTGGGCCCTAACCACACTGACCTCCTTGCTACATTTAACACTTTGAGCACCTGCTACCCGAGGGCCCTCACGCCTGGGGTCTATTCTTCCTAAAAATTCACCCTCCAGTTATTCTGCAGCTTCGGTTTCCTTTACCTACTAGGAGACCTTCCCAATCACTCCCCGTCATCTTCAGAGGCTTAAAGGTTGGTGTAAAAAAATTAGATTCTAGAACAAAAAAAATTATTAGAAATGAATAGGGAACAAAACATATATTTTTCTCCTATAACCCCTTTTAGACTCTCTCTTTCTCTCTCTCTCTATATATATCTAATGTCTATCATATATAATTGATTATATATATATATATATATATATATATATATATATATATATATATATATATATATATATATATATATATATATATAAAATTGATCCTATACTTCTTATAACCAAACCAGAGACAGGCATATAAATAAAAAGTATGCATCTGCACATAGTCTCCCAATACTAACAATAGCCTTTCGCTTTTTCCTTATGTTCACATACAACCTATGGTTGCTTATATGAAGTTGTTTTTGGTTCATTTTGTTTTCAGCACATTATTCTGTGCTTTTCATTGTTGTTGTTGTTCATGAAACAGTTTGTATGGTGGACATCCTACTACGTAATACTACAGAGGGTGGATCTGTTATAATTCATTACACCATTTCCTGTTGGATGGATGGATATTCAGATTTTTTTTTTCTGCTAGTAAATATACTGGGGTAAGTGTGTGTGTGTGTGTGTGTGTGTGTGTGTGAATCTTTCCATGTTAGCACTTTTATATCCATAGGATGGATTTCCAGAAGTAGGATTGTGGTCATAAGCAGTTGTATTTTCGGTCAAGTTTCCCCTGACTTCAGTAACCCATCATCCTTCTTGCCTTAGGTTCAGCATGGCTCCCACCCCTGCCATCCCACCGAAGTGCACACGAGATGCTGACAGCAGGAGGTAAAGAAGCTACTGTGGCTTCTCACCTAAATTGTTTCTAGTGACCTGTCTCAGAATTGACAGTCTGCTCCTTTTGATTGCTGACAATAATTAATATAAAATTCATGCACTTTTCTGGATTGCATTCTGTGCTACATGCCTTTATGAGGAATTTTAATAAAAACTAAAAGCACATGGGATTTATGAAAACTTTTACACAGTTTATAAAAGAGGAGGGGAAAATGAGAAGCTGATAAATACTCTTCAAAATTCCATTAAATTTCATTGCTGATATATCTCTCTCTGCATATGAGTGTTTGGGAAAGAACGTATCGAGTAACGAAGTGCCATAAACAATTTTGACCACATACTTTGGCATTTAAATCTTTATTTTTATTAGAATTCATTTGGCACTAGTGTAATGAAACAACTTTTTAATTTTTACCTTTCATTCTACCTTCTCTTTCATGATTTACTGTTTTTCTGCTTTGCATTTAGAGCTTCTGAGTTATTCGATTTTATTATTTTTCAAGCAATTAATAAATTGTCAGTTAAAGAGACCTGTAGTTAAAAAAAAAACCCTAAATATCTGTAGTTTTAGATTAACTGGAGTAGTAGCAACCACCGCAACAACAACAAAAAAGCCAAATCCGTAAGGAAATATATAGACCAGAAAAAAAAAATAAAAATTGCTCTAAATTTACCAGGAATAAAGTAATCTAAATGGTTTGACACATACACACGTATTCAGTAATAAAGTACATATTCCTTTTTAAGATGTGTAAGATCAGTTTTATCAAATATATACCACCTGAAACACTTTCAATATTTTAAAGTGAATTGAAATGATTAATTTCCAATATCAAAATGATATAATAAAAAAGCCAAAAGGTCACAATATACAAAGACCATTATTAAATGACTCCCGTAACTGTGATGGCTACCTGATTTTACTGTATCAGAGAGCTAAACTCAGAACCTGGGGCGCTGATCAAATAAAACCCGAGAAATAAAGGGGGATTTCTTGACTTCATTATTGTTGACTGCATTCTCAGCCTGAGGTTTTTTTTCCATGAGAAAATGAAGAGTTTGATTCTAGAAAGCAGTGGGGGTGTTGCACAGAACATGCAACTACAGTGCTATCGCTTCTATTCTGATCTTGCTCAAGTTCATCAGGGAAAATTAACCTTGGCAGCTTATCCAGTGACTAAATCTTGATATTTTTCTGGCTTAATTCATAACATAACTGTAAGCTATTGCTCCGTGTTTATATTTCCCATCCATTTCTCACATTTCCAAAGCATGCTGATATGTGATCCGGGCAGTTTAGCTACCATAATTGGCATTTTTCTTGGGCTAAAAGGAAACAAATTCCTTATCCTCCATACTTTTTTAATTTCTGAAAAACAACAAGTAACATGGTTAATCCCCTTTTTGATCTTTTTTTTCCCCCTTTTGAATTTTCCTTATATTCTTTCCCTCTTTTAATCTTTTACTCCCTTTTTAATCTTCTCGTTTTGCCCCACCCCTTTTATCTGACTTCTCGTCATGTATTTCTTTAAAAGAATTGGTCCAGTCTATGGAAATGGATCTTTAGAGTCTGTTCAAAGAGCCATTATCCACATTTAGAGGCCTCGCTAGTTCTTTAAAGAATTCTGTTGCAATGTTTGCCAAGAAGTCCCAACAGACTATCTTCCACTGTATTAATAGAACATAGACCTTGTGGACAACACAGTGTTTAATGAAATGATTCCTTATGAAAGTGTTAAAAAAATTAGATTTTTCATCTTCTGTGTAAATGTGTGAGACCAAAGTCTATCTTAACAACTCAGAAAATTGGTAATTGATTTAGCCATCCACTTAGCTTTTTCAATTAGAAGCAACCATAAAGACACCCTTTTTTAAAATTTCTGCTAGACTGCTTTGGTGAATATGATGGTGGCAGAAGGACAGGTAAATCTCTGATGCAGCCACTGTTGAAGAATTAAGTTTTATTTTCTTATGCAGTTTTGAAACTCCCATACCAGTGACATTGTTCGTGCATAAGGAACACTTTTAACAGTAGCCAAAAGTTTGGAACAAAAGGAATGAAAGTTAGGAAAGTTAAAAATAAAAACATATAGGCCACCTGTATAACTTGAAAGACTTATTTAAAATGAGTTGCCTATTTCTCTTATAAGTCACATTTTCAAAACACGCACATAAGATGTTTGGCTGCTGTTCTAATATTACACCTTTCTCTTTCATCTTTCTTTTTACTACAAACCCTTAATGACAAACGCAGGCAAGCCGGTGATACTGATATACGGTGAGCTTAGCATGTGAATTAGTCATCAGACAATCAGTTCAGGGGTCAGGCTTAGAGAAACAGTGCAAAGTTTGCAAAATGCAGGTCGGCAGAGGTGCTCCCCACTTCAAAGGGGGCGTGAGAACTCGGATCCCAGGCAGAAACAGCTGGGATTGTCGTTTGTCCAGAGATGGAAGGTTTGTGTGTGTTTGAGCATGTTTGTAGCTCAGATAGGATTTCACTACTTTGTAAAACAACAGTTTATTTTAGATGGCTGTGCTGGTGAAACACAAGAGGAAGTTAGAGTCCACAGAAGCTTGGGTCACTAATATGAAGCCAGGGGCTCTGATCTAGGACAAACTACACCAAAAGGACATCTGAAATTTCCCCACGTGGTTGACTTGCCCAGGAAAGTTCACAATTTCTGAGACACTTATGAAAACATTTCATTTATGGGGGGAGTAAAGTCAGAAAGTGGTTTTGTTTGAGAATTGAAATGAAAATATTAAACTTGGAGTCTATTCTGAAAATTTGAGATTATAGCTTTTTCTATCTCTTATTTTTTCAGGGGTAAATAAATGAAATAAGAGATACGATTCAGATTATTATCTGAAAATAATATAAACAAAATTGACATGTCCTTTTCAACTTCAATGTATTTGTCCTGGGAAAAGAATGGGAAGTCAAGTTTGCATGTCACCCTAATATTAAAACTCCTTTTAATTAAAGTTGTAGTAAACGTTTACATTTGTATTCACTCTGCAAGTGCATTTTCATTCCAGTTTTAGAAATGTGTTTTCTTCTCAGGGTACTTAGAGTTTTAGGGCAAATCATCCACAATTAAGTAGCTAGAATTCACTGAGCAGGGAAGTAGCTGTCTCACAAAGAAGGAAACAAAGAAGGAATTGAACAGGATAGTAGCTTGATCTGAAGTTGAAGTCTTCCCTTTTTTATTCTTGGGAAAGGCTGCAGTATGAATCAGGAGAACTGGATTCTCGAATCTCTCAGCGTTTTTCAACTACTGGAAAGAAAACTGGAAAGCAAAGTTAAAAATGCTACAGAAGAGAAAAAAAGTCCAAAATCCAAACCATATGACAATGACTATTTTTTCCTTTTCTTTGTCATGTTGTTTTGCTCTTTCCTGGCACTAACTGTCTTTTTGGGTTATAGTGGCTTCATGAAGCCATTTCAAAGAAAGATCTTTACCGAGAGTTCAATGAGAGTAAGTACTGAAAAAAGAATGTGGCCATCCACGGTGGAGAAGTATTACTTTGAAGATGAATGTATTCTTTGAACACTGAAACAAGGATATTGTGCTAAATACTTGTAGGGGCTCCTATCTCATGGGGTTGTAGACAACTTATTCAGCTCATTCCAGCTCGATAAGCTCCGATAATGACTGAAGCAAAAGAAAAAAGGACCAACTTCCTAAACACACTGATTTATTTATGAAAGAACTTTCAAGAAGCAACATAGCTTATAATGACTTTCTCTCCCTTTATAAGTTAGTATTCACATACCACTAATTTATCATGAAGCATGAGTAATGAAATTTTTTTGGATTGAATTCTTTTAAATTATGGGCAGAGAAAGAAGAAAAAACCATCTGAATCAAGATTTGTAAATAGTTCCAAGGAATTTGTCACTTATGATATTATCTGGCTTGAAAAACCATGGGCTTTTGCTTTCATTGGAAATTAACTCCGGGAGTATGTGTGGGATCACCCTGCCTTATGAGCTAATACCACTGAATATAGAAGTATATCAATTCCCTCCTTGCTTCCCAACTCGTTTGAGTTTGTATGCAATGAGAAAATTAGTACAACATCTGCAGAACATAATTACAGTGCTGTTTTATATCCTTTTACTGGAAAGCTAGGAGTTGAAAGCTGACATTTTTCTTTTCCATGACTTGAAAACATTCATAAATCTTATAACACTAGTGTTTTTCTGATTTTCATGGGTGGCCATTAATGGTCATTTATTTCCACATGTTATTCCAGTGAATGTAAAAAAAATACTGATTAGGGCAAAGGCACAGTATATTTGACGTGTATTTATATACAACATATCATCAGACTGTGTAACTCTTTTTTGCCCATGACTTCTTTGATATTATAGGCTAATTTAGAAACCCTTGGTGCTTGTTTTGATATCATGGTTTCCAGTGACACTCTTGAAAGGTTATAAGAATGATAACAACATCATCAATATTAACAAATGTTATGTTACAAACATTATTAATAAAGAAGGATGGCGTCCACTGTCTATGAAAGCGTCATGATTATTGTATTATGGAGAACTTTTGCCACTGTGCTATAAATTCATTAATTGAGTGTCTACTATGTGACAGACACAACTCGAGAAGCAGGGATATAGAGATGTGAAAATGAAAGTCCTTATCTCCATGGAGATTACATCCTAGTGTAGGAGACAGACAATAAATAATTGCCAGGTCAAGCTGTAATGGTAAGAATTAAAATAAAGCTGAGTAAGAGGTTAGAGTTGGGGGCACTATTTTAGGTAGAGGGTTAGGCTCAGTGTGTCTCAGTGGGTGACATTTAAGTAGGCTTGAATGATAAGAATGAGTTAGTAATATGATGATCTGGGTCAAGAAGATTCTAGGCAGAGGGGTCAGAAAGTGTGAAGGCGATGCACAAGAAGAACTTGGCACGTGGGAGGATCAATTCACCTCAGGAGGGGTGAGGAGGAGAAAGTGGGGCACATGAGTCTGGGGGAGTTGGAAAGTTCCAGATCATGCAAAGTTGGTCACAGGAAGATCATTAGATTTTATTCTAAGCATAAAGGGAAAGCACTGGAGGGTTTTGATTTTTGTTTTTCAAAGATCGTTCTGGCTGTTGCATGAAGAATAGATTCTAGGGAGGCAAGAGTGAAGTCAGGGAGATCAATTAGGAAGCTATCGGAATGGTCCAGGGGAGAAATAAAGTATCTTGGACCCACAGCTGCTGGTACAACTGTGCAGACTTGGCACAGACTAGAATTATCAGGCATAGTTCGGCTCCATCATTCCTCTGGAGCAGTTCTGTTCACGACCCGAAATTCAGTTTTGTTTAATCTTAGTGTGAACTTGAGCCATGCATAATCAAGATGTGAAATCATCCATATTAATGAGAAACATCATTTTAGATCACGAAATTGCTATTCATTCTTTTAGTGCAATAAGCTATACTGGGTCGGATCTTTGGCATATCATAATTTAAATATTCATTTTTCAGGCGTAATGAACTCATTTAGGAGAAAAAGAAACATATTAGATGGATAAAATTGAGATAGGAAGTTATGAATAAATAGCCATGTACTAATTCAAGAGAAACACTCCCAACAAATTTATTAAATCATTATCATTGCAGGAAAAAAACATTTCCCAAACTTCAACAAGGACAGTTGTCTTAGCGAGACTAATTATATTTCTATCCTGGGATTTTCTTCTTAACTTTTAAGCTTTAAAATCAAACACAAATGCAAGAAGAACGTAAACAGAGGCACAGTGTAGACACCACCCCTCCCCCCAGCTGTGTTTCCTCTATAATTTCTTCCTAAATCTAATTCCCACTTGGGAACAACGGCAGGAACATCTTCCTGCCTGTGCTTCCTCTCCAGTTGCAATGTTCTTTAACAAACTCCTAATGGAACAGCTGACTTTGTTCGTCTCAACTCACAGCGTTTTTCCTGATTTTGTATTTAGTTGTTCTCTCTGCTGCTTCCTGGCTTGGACTGGGTTCCCTTAGCTGCTGAGATCCCGAGACAGAGATTCTTGAGCAACCAACCGGTTCTTGGAGGCAGCGTGCTCAGGGGAACGCTGAGAGGAAGTAAGGGTGGCGGAGGGAGACCGACGCCGGGCAAAATGTGACTTTAGCTGACGCCCAGACTCAGTCTGATCCTACACGAATCTCTGGAGCATGTATGAAACCATGAGTTGTCCCACCTTGAGGAAAGGGGGCAGACCTTTTGTGCAAGGCTCTAATGACATCTCCTCTAGTCAAGAATAGCTCTTAACTAGAACTATCAGCCCTCATCAGACTGGGGGCTGGGAGCATCATTTGAGTATCGGAGGTCGGGGAGGGGGGCACACTCCCAATCTGGCTTTATGTGTCAAGTGTTTTCCTTCCTTAGACGTAGGTTTATCAGTATCTATAAATTCCATGTGCATATAACAGATGTGGGTATAGGTATACCTATGCATTTATGTACATATGTATGCTTACAATGTATATCTATCATGCATTCGTGTACTTGTATGCTTATAAATACAAGTGTTTTTTTTTTTTTTTTTAAATTTTGGTGCCTCCCCTACTTCGCTTTTGGTCTATTTAAACAAATTTGGGGTATAGGCAGGTAGTCAGGTATAGGTTTGAAGATGGCGCAAGGCAGAGGTTTGGCTAGTCGGAATAGAGTCTCCTATTTTGTGATTTCTAATAGGAAGATGCTGTTACGAGAAGTGATACATGCATGACTGGGGTGGGGGTCTTCTGAGGAAGGCCGAGGGGTTCCTTAAGAAAGTCCATATCTGGTGTCTGTGAGTGTGGACGCGACAAGAGCAGAAAGTAGCCATTTATATGCATAGGTCACTTGTAAGTCAAATTTTCTCTAATAGGCAAAGGCTTGTTTTGGAAATTTGTGGTATCTCATGTTTTGAGGCTTAAAATGAAAGATACTGGTTGGGCTGTGGTGTGGGCTAAGTGTGGAGGCAGCAGGAGCAGCTGAGTGATGGAGTAATTAATGTCTCAAGGTCAATTTCATCTTTAAGATTTGTGGTTCTGTGGTTTCTCTTTGATTTTCTTCTTTCTGTAGTAAAGCTTGTTATAGAAGTGATGGAGTTATATAGACCCTTTTAATGAGAACTTCAGGTCAATGAAAAGCACTATTGAAGATCTTTCGACAGTTTACATTGTTTAGTTTAAATGTGCATTTACAATGTTTGTGCTGCGAAATTATAAATATTTGCTTTTTAAAAGGAACATTGTATGGATGCTTGTAACATCTTAAGCCCGCCAAAACTGTTTTAGTACTTGGATATATGAATAAATTATCTGTAACTTGCCATGTAAGGAATCTCACGTTCTTTATCCAAATGAGTGAAAAGAAAAAAGAAATACAGGCCAAAGTATTGCTTCTCTCATTTTTTACTTTTTAAGAATGGTCAAAACCTCTTTGTTTCCTTTCTTTGTGTGGACCCTGCAGGCAGAAGCAGTGGTAATTTTAGAAATGGGTAATACAGAACGAGGCCAAATCCAGGAGGTCACAACCTCTGCCTTCTATAAGTGAAGAGTTTCTATTTTGAGAGAGCAGTATTTGTGATGTCCTCTGATTATCTGCCGATCTGACAGCATGAGGTGTCACAATTGGCCTCCAACCTCATTTTCCTATCAGCTTTATTGAGACAAGCAAGTTCCAATCAGTACTGATGTTCTCTTCCTACACTTCTGCATTCCTGTTTGTCTCATATTCTGATGTTTTAGGATACTTTGTTAATATACATGTCATATATATACATATATATGTATGTGTATATATGTGTGTGTGTATGTATGTGTGTATATCTATATCTATCTATTATCTATCTATCTATCTATCTATCTATCTATCTATCTATCTATCATCTATCAAGTTTTGTTATGCCTTCTCAAGCAGCAGAAATAAATCCAGACACAGCACCCAGAGAATGGTGCGTAGTATGTTATGGGTTCTCTCAGCATATGGCCTGTGTATATGTATGTATGTATTTATACATCCATTTACTGAAGACTGCTGAAAACCTCTAGCTCATTTTGGTGATTTTTTTTTTCCCATGTGATGCAGGTCCTGAGTTTTGAATTTCCAGAGAGACCCTTGTTTGAATCTCCATAAAGGGCATTGTCTCTATAATTTCTTTTCCCTTCAGGCTTTAGGGCTCCAGAGTTTTAACTTTCTGATTATTGAGAAAGAGCTGTGTTCTCCTAATGGAGAATCGGCTCATGTTTAATAAACTTTTAATATTTGATGCTAATTTGAAGCTAGTTTAATACTTTTACTCTTTGAAATAATAAGCTGTCATTGTTTAAGAAATGTCGACAGCCAAAAATGTCTTAATCTAGCATGAAACTGAGGTAGAATGTACATTTTTAAGGGTTCTTGGAAAAAGGTGACATTTCAAACAAATAAGTGAAATAAATTATAATGTAGTTACCAGAACCTAGAAGTTAACTTTTAATCATGTGATATGAGGTAACCTCTTCTCAAAGAATGGGTCCATTTAGGCAAGAAGATGACCCAGTTTCCCACCACCAGAAAACACTACACAATGTTTCAGATCACATGGCTTTATAAATATATTTTATGTCTAAGTGTGTGGGACTGGAATTGGGTAGGCCAACTCTTCTCAGTTTAAAACTGCCAAGGCATAGAACTTGTTTTCTCCTGTGGTTTAAGAAGTGTTCTGAGACACCAGTACATTCTTCTCAAAGCAAATGTGCTCAACAGCGATGAGCATGTAGTTCACAGTCAGCATGTTGGGAAGCAAAGTCACAAGTTAGATTCTCTAAGGCAGGAAGTGGCAAACTTTTTTTCTTTAAAGGTCCAGAGAGTAAACATTTTAAATTTTGCAGACAAAGAGGCAAAATTGGAGATGTTAGGTATGTACTTCTATAAAAAGAAAACATTTCCTACCAACTTTTATTTATAAGATTAAAAATATAATGATAACTAATATTTGTGCACAATTTTTTTTAATGCAGATCTACTAAGGAGAAAAATGTTTTTTTTTTTTTTTTGAGGGGGATAATGTTTCATTTAATTTGAAATCAGAGTTATTGTCGACCATCAAATCAATTGTCCATCTCTAAAAGCCATTCTTAGCTGGTGGACCCTATACAGCATGGTAAACTGTCTTCGGCCCATGAGCCATATGCTGAGACAACCCATAACATACTAAGCACCACTGTCTGGGTACTGTGTCTGGGTTTACTTTTGGCTTGAGAAGGCATAACAAAACTACAGAAATATATGTTTTAGAATGTGTATGTATAAAGCAAAAGTAGTAGTTTATTGCCACAATTTTTTTTTTTTAATTTAAGAAGTATGATTTTCTCTGTGTATGCTCATAGCGATAGATTCTAGCTCCCTCCTTTCCAATGAGTGGTCAATCCCCAGGATGCCATTCTACTAGCCATGGCCCTTGGTTGTAGATAATATTAAATGTATTTCTTAAAGTTTTAAATTGCCTACCACATGTCAGGGGGTGGGGATATAGTGGTGAGGAGGGGTGACAGTTCCCATTCTTAGGAACTTGCATCTCTGAGTGGCCAGCTGGACAGCTAACATTTGCTGGATATCTACCAGTGAACCATGAGTGGCTAAGCACTTCTCATGCATCATTGTGTTTGGTTCCCACAATAATCCTATCATGTCTTATTTTTATCCTCACTTACAGAGGAGAAGTAGAATTTACAGTAATAGCTAATGATAGGCGCAAGACTCAGCGCTAAGTACTTTACATGAATTGTCTCATTTAACCCTGACCTTAATGCAATTGGTACGATTGTCCTTATCTCACAGATGTGAAAACTGGGGCATGAAGAGGTAGGGAGCTGCCTGGAGCTGCTCAGCTGGTAAGAGGCAAAGCTGGGATTCAAGCCCAGGCAGTCTGTGTTCCAGCTCCCGGATCCTTAACATTATGCTTAGAAAACTTATCTCACTTGCCCAAGATCTCACGGGTGGCAAATGGCAAAGCTGGGATTTGGACTTCAGAAGTCTGACTCCAGAACCTCTTTCAAGTGCTGCCTATACCCAATGGTTCCCAGTTTTTGGTTTGTCACTGGGGTTGATCCCTCATTCATGAACGAGTTGGTTCCAAGGTAAAAGAGGGAAGTGGGCCTCATTCACCAGCTGACAAACAGAGGAAGCAGGGGTGACACAGCCCCATTTCTACACTGTTTCTCAATCAACAGAGGAGAGGAAGCCACACAGAGTGGGTGTGCTCTGTGGATTATGAGCTGGATCGGGAGGCTGGGTTGACCTGCTTATTTCCTCATTGATTTTGGGGAAATCACAGCTGTCTGGTCCGCAACTTCCTTATCTGTAAAATGGAGCTAATAAACTTCCCCGCAAGGGGATTTAGTGAGAGAAAGTGTTTAAAATGTTCTTGTCTTCCGTGATGCTTAGTTTTCTGGGTCAGTTTGGCTAAGCTATAGTACTGTGATTTAATCAAACATTAATAAAGATGCTGGTGCGAAGGTGTTTTCTAGATGTGGTTAACATCTACAATCAGCTGACTCTAAGTAAGGAAGGTCATCCCTGATAATATGGGTGAGCATCCTCCCACCTGTTAAAGGCCTTAAGAGCAAAAACTGAAATTCCCTAAAGAAGCGATTCGACCTCAAAACGGCAACATAGAAATCCTGCCTGAGTTCCTAGCCTGCCCATCTGCCCTGAGGACTCGCAACGATCCTCTGATAGGTGCTTCAGGCATGGTCACTAGGTAACTATGGCTTATAGATGTCTTAAGGCCCATAGAAAATCTTTGAACCTTAGTGATGCAAATAACTGAAGTTTCCATATTAACTTTCATCTAGTTGACACATTTCAGGTCTGCGAAGTAAAAGCACTCCTACCTTTGAATTTTCTTCCAATTACAAAATGTATTCATAGCCTAATTTTCCTTGAGCGGTGCTGCTGTGGTAAAAATGCAGATATGGTTCCATCGTCATAAAGCTTGATGTGCTGATTAAAGGAAAACGGCACGGTGAAATTGAAAGATGTTTTAACTACTATATCTAATTACAAAGACGAACATGTTACTTACCAAAATTTGAATGCGTTCTATACTAAAAAACAAGGGCGATTAACAATCAAACGAGCAACCGTTTTCTTGACAGGCAGATGACACAGAACAGGACTAAGAAAATGCAGAGAGGTTTCACTTGACGAGGAAAGCTGAGATGTTTCTTCAGATTGTAAGGTAAGATTCAAAAAAGCATATGACTTTGTGGTTATAAGGCCAGGGAGGGCTTCAGGAAGTGCTGGAATTGCTATGCTTGGTTCTGAATTACTGAAGCAAAGTCTCACTTATTTTTAAAGGGGGAAGGGGGACATATATTTACAAGTTGTCAGAAATTTTGATATAAAAGACACTCCCCTCCATGTAATTTTACTTGGAGATAAACTAGTATTTATTTTTTAAATGTGTATTTAAATTTGTGTATTTCTTTACTATATTATCTTTTAGATTTTTCATTTTATATTCAGAATTTCACAGTCTGGCATCTTGGCTGTCCCCTAGGGATTTATATGGTTAAAGAAGTTAAGATCCATAAATTACCATGAACTCGAGGGATGAAAAGTCCTAAATTTTTTTTTTTAAATTCCTAATAAGTAAACACAATTCTTTCCTCTTAAAGACAAGAATGTATATTGTGTTTTTTTTTGTGTGTGTGTGTGTTTTTATTTCTCCTGGTCATATAGCTGCTACTTTCTCCCACAATTATTCTTAGTAAGTCTGAGAATGGGCTATTGGACTTATTATTGTCAATTAAGGGAATGGATCCTTTATACTCAACCTATGGTCCCTGGGAACAGAGAGTGTATATGATGGCTCAGAGTCAGATATGATTTTCTTTTCTAGAGGCCCTGGTTTGCAAATGAAGGATGCATACGAATCGCCTGAAGAACTTCTTAAAAATGCAAAACCCTGGGCTGCATCTCCAGAGATTCTGAATCAGTAGTTCTGGGGTGAATTTTCATTTTTAACAAGTACCCTTGGTGACCCAGAGACAGGTAGTTCAACCATTATTTTAATCATCTGGAGCAGAGTTATCCACCTTTAATTTTTTTTTTTTTTTTTACTCCAAACACCTAGTAATACATGCATAAACACCCAGCCCTGACATTTATTTATTTATAAATTGCATACTGATCTAATTTTTTATATACACATATTCTGTACATTGTAAAACACATATAAGAATGGAAGCCAAACATTTTAGGATGCTCTTAAGAAGAAACAAACAATATTTTATACATATTAGAACCTTATTTTATTCATCATTGTATATAATCTTTTGCTCTCACTAGACTATTAATAAATATAACTTCATTATTACTAATTATATTTTAATAAGAGCAGTGTGGTCAACCATGTCCCATTATTTTGAAAATATGTGTAAAATATGTTATGAAGCAGTTATTTGAAGCTGTGTCTCAAAGTTCAGTTTATTTTGATCCTTGGTTATAACATTTCATGGTTGAAAAAAGTTCCTTTCAAAGATGCATAGATACCGATGAAAGACGTACATTCATGGATGAACTTTCTAAATTATGATACTCACTTTTAAAAATCTATTCATCAATCATGCAACATTTTAATTGAAATTTGGCTGATAAATTTCCATATTCTCTGATGTCATTTAGTTTTTTTACTTTTCAAATTAATCAGAATATGCTGAACTTTTATATTTTTCACAAATTAAAAAAATATCTAAAATTTATTATTTGAAAAAATTCGAAACAGTTTAGAAAGTTTTGTTTCAGGTTTGAGTGCACAGTTCTAAATTTTTATAGTGACATACATTTTTTCCTAGCACGAATCATGTAACAGTGAAAATGTTTCTAAACTTCTGTGTACAAATGCTTGGAAATTCATAGCTTTACTCTCTAAAAGCAATATCGTTTTCAGTTTTTATTAAACTATCACCTTTATTTTGAAGGGATGCATAACATTTAAATGTGTGGCTAGATGGAGCTATAGACATGGGTGATAACAGATCTGCTAAGTAGCACACAACTGAAAACTACAAGTCATCACAGAAAATGTTGGTAAATTTGGAACACTTGTGCTGCAGTTAAAGAAAAATATG
Organism: Eidolon dupreanum; assembly: GCA_028627145.1. Taxonomy (NCBI): domain Eukaryota; kingdom Metazoa; phylum Chordata; class Mammalia; order Chiroptera; family Pteropodidae; genus Eidolon; species Eidolon dupreanum. The sequence goes on along the minus strand of CM053503.1, from coordinate 158,938,609 downwards.
TAACTCTTTTCGAAGTTGGGAAACTTTCAAAATTACTTTATTAAGCGATAACCAGGGAACCTCTGTGTTACCAAAGTTTTTCATGATTATTCCATCTCATGACAAAACATGATGAACATTCTTATACAAAAGTGCTAGTTTTTGGAAAAGTAAGGCCGCCAATGGTCTCTTGAGGAACTCTTCTCTGAGCAGGGTAGGGTATGAGTTTCAAGCGCGATAATATCTCTGTAACCTTATCCCAGAATTGTTTGTTTGTTCCAGACAAACATTTTTTTTGTCTTTCATTATTATGCAAGAAACCTCAAAAGTGACTTCAAAACATTTTCCAGTAAGTTTCAGAGAAATTTGTACAGACCCGACTATTACATGACTTTAAAAATTGCTGGGAAAAAAATCATAGTTTGAATTTCATGTTCTTGATGCTGAGGTTTGAAATGCCTTGCTCATCATGGTGACTGAAACCCATCCTTAAATGTCATCTCAGGGCACATCATACACACTGAAGCGAGGTCTTTGTTTGGTAGAGCGGGCAAAAACTCAGACTTCAAAGGGTTTTGATAATGTCTAATTTTGCTGGTTCTCTTTTTGTCAGATTGAGTCAGTTGCCATTGGTCTTTACTGATGTGACTCCCAAGAGCTTGTACTGGGGCCTGGAGAAGTCTCAGCTCTGCCTTTTTTATCAAATTGTTCATTTGTACTTCCGTTGTTTGTGTTATCTTCAGTGCATGGATTCTTTGCCAGACTCCTTAATTCACTTGTCTATTTCGTTACTTGGTTCAGTTAAAATCAGATGATATCACTCCTAAAGCAGTTTAGTCTGACAAACAAACTGCAGAATTTTCCAGTATGCTGTACGTGAATGCAGAAGAGCCGGTGACACTGTTAGGCCCCACCGTGTTGGGAAGCTTCTGCTAGGTCACCCCAGGTATCAAGGAACGCAAGCTGAGCGAGGGCACTAGCGCCAACCTATACATTAAATATTAAGAAAGAGTAATTTATCCTTTTTACTACTATGAAATATAAGTAGAATGTCTGAAATGGTCTTCCTCCATGCCAGTAATCACTTTGAGCATCCCCTGTGGTGTGTTCTATCACTCTTCAGAGATGACAGCCACAGAGGATAACTGGGGAGGAGCTCACAGACGCAGGACAGAAGGACGCACGATGTCCAGTCCTGACCCTTTAGATCCATCCCTAGGGCTGGGCGTATGTTGAGATACGTAGTACAGAGTACTCTACACTTAGTCCAATAAGCTATGTGTATGTGTGTGTGTGTGTGTGTGTGTGTGCATGCATGTGCCTGTACTTGCACATGCACATGTGCATGCTTCCATCCTAATCATACTTGCAGAAGAGGCACTGCATTATACACCTCTTACAATGTTGCAGGTTATTATAAATTACTCAGCTAGGAAAATTCACCCTACAAATTTATATTGACATACCTATGAATTGAAGCTAACTTATCAAAAATGTAGAATTGACTGTTAAAGTCTTAATACTGACGGTAGTTTATATACCCCTCATCTTTCTCAAATTTACAGGACCGCATGTTCTACAAATGTAAGATCATGTGCCTCATTTATTGCACTGTCCCACAGCACAGAGATGAGAGCATAGTAGGCATGTGGTAAGTATTTGCTGATTGAATGAATGAAAGAATAAGCAACATCCATTTCATGTGCTTACCTCTTTCCTGGCCTCATGGTATTGTCTTGTTTTTCCTTTGCACTGATTTACTTGTGTATTTCTTTCATCAGGTATTTCACGTATATTGGTAAGCTGCCTTGAATCAAATAGTAGGAAGATGACTTATATTATAATTATAGGTATCCTTTATTGAGTACTATGTATGACTGAGTGCTAGGCGTTTTGCTGAGTACTTCATAGACACTTGCTTATTTAATTCTCACATTGCCGCACGAGATAGGTATGACTAGTTCCATTTACAGCAAAAATGAAGCTTGGAAAATTAGATAACTTGCTCAAAGTCACACTGAGATGAAGTTGTAGTTCTGGGAGTTTAATTCTGATATACCTATTTCCAGAGCTTGTGCTTTTAGTGTGTTTACAACTGACTTACAGCAAGGTTACTTAAAAGTTTGGGGGAAGGATGATGTAGCAAGGTATTTTTTTTTATTGTGTTTTTCTAACAGTATCAGTTTTCTTGGATTCATTGTTTTAAAATGTCCTTTCAGGTTTTTTCTGCATTTGGGCCAAGATGCATATACCACATCTTACACAGGCTACCTAGATCATATTCGGCCAGATATTATCACTTGAAATTTTGTATAACTTTGAAAACAAATAAATTAATTTTCTTAAGAAATAAAATCAGTCTTGTTTATACACTAAATCTTGTCATTGTGGGAAAACTAAAATTCATCCTTAATTTAACATGTAAATCAAATGGTGATGCCACACACCTGGATGAAAGGATCACAAACCTGGATGATAGTTTTTAGAAGACATTTTGTAGTAGTTTATCTGGGGTTGTCTATATCAGAACACACTTAGTTAGATATTCCAAATCCTATTGTAAAGAATTTTTCAGTTTCTGAGCACAAGCTTTAATTAATAGGATCATTTTTAGTGCTACCAGAGTCTCATGAAAGGATTTGCCTTTTTCTCTCTCGAAAGTGTGCCATTCAGCTCAGTTTTCCTCAATATAAAATACCTCCTTACGTCTTTTCTCTACCCTTACCCACTTCCTCAGAATGTGAAATCATCTATAAGCTTAAGAACATCGTATTGGAAATTACTCACCCTTGGAGTATGCATGCTCATAACTGCAGCCGCACTCTATATAATTAAGTGTGCATGAATTACAGCAACCCTGATGCTTCGCTCATTGGTACCTTCCATTATTGCTGTGTGTCAGTAGCATATCTGATGTCACAATCTTCCATAACCCTGTTTTTCTGTGTGTTTTCATTGTATATGTGTTTTTGCAAACATGAAGGAGATATCAGACAGGTCTCATCAATGTATCCTGAAAACTTGGGTCATCGGACTTGTCCCTAATTTTCATACTGGATCTATTGTGAAGGTACATAGAATCGAAACACACGTAAGTCGAGGCAAAGCATTGTTCTTTGGGAAAAAGATAAAGTTACCTAATTATAGGTAATGAAACCATGTGAGGGATAGAAATGAGTTTCACTGGAGCAACTGTTTCAAGGACATGTCTGCTGTGAAAATTGCTTGAGGCTGAAACCATTCTCATTTATTTTAACCGTTTCTCTATGTTCAGTTTCGTGTGACTTATCACATGAAAAACAAAACAAGATAGAGAGGCGTTTTGTTGGGGAACCCCATTTCCCTATTCCTTAAAAAATATGTTTTCAGATGGCTAGAAGAGCAAAGCAAAATTCATAGAAACGGTTAAATTCTTTATTTGGAATTCCATGGGAATTAGCAGCCTGTAGACCAAGGTTCTGGCCTAAAATGTCATGGTTGGACCATGACTTCCTATGGGGCTGCT
>CM053503.1:158896825-158934625 GCA_028627145.1 Eidolon dupreanum | reverse complement strand
GACAGCTAAACAATGGACCCAAAAAGTCAACTCCAATGGCTTCAATTTATAGTGAGAAAGTCAAGGCTTGGAAAGCTAGGTGAAAATGAACCTAGTCATCAGGAAAAACCCAGGTCTTCTAACTCTAAGGCCAGGTTATCTTACCGTCCTTGCTATTTCCTCTAATAATGGTATTTAAGAGCTGGAGATAATGTGTTCTTTTGTGATTCTTGAGGGAAAACAATTAGCTAGCTATGTTTTGTTTAGATATTTTCCCTGCCTCACTTTCTCTATATAACTTCTTTTTTGTTCACATAAGTATTAAAATATTCTTTAAAAAGTGTAATCACTTTAAGAAACCAGTTTTCATTCATTCGACAAAGTTTCATTGTGCACCCAATATGTGTCTGGATCTGTGGTAGGCATCAGCAAGGAAAAGAAAAATGAGCCTGTCTCCTATATTGGAACTTCGAACTAGCGGAAAAGAATAATTGATGATAAAGTGATTTCACAAACATGATCTCCTTTGAATCGACCAATGTTATTGAAAATCCACTATGATTACTAAAGTATTCGTAATGATATTATTTAACCAATTATTCAGTCAAGTTGCTACTTGTGGGAGAGAGATAGTAAAAATTGTTAGAGAGGCTGATTGATGCATCTGTCCTTCCTTCATTCGTTCTCTCAGGAGTCAGTGATGACATATGAATGCTATTGTTCCAGACGCTGTGCTAGAAACTGGGCAAACAACAGTTATCAAATAGGTATTATACTGCTCTCGGAAACTCCAGACTGGCGGGAAAGTAAATAGTTCCACAAATAAGTATGTAGTTATAATCTATGATAAATGCTATGAAGAAAAAGGTTGGAATGACATGGGAGAGTATTACAAGGAGACTTGATTTAGATCAGGGAGTTAGAAGAGGCTTCTCCAAGAAGCGAAATTTCATCTGAGACCTGAAAGAAATGCAGTGGTCAGGCAAGGGGCTGGGGAGGAACCATGCGTGAAGCAGAGGTAGGAAAGAGACCTGCCCACTCTACCTACTGATGAATATTGCAGGCTCAGAGCTTGAGGATGTGGGAGACCCGAGTGAAGCTGAGGCCAGGAGGTGACTACACAGCCTTGTGGATGGGTTCCCAGCATCACGCAGACATAAAACACTCCAATACATGCATGCCAAGTCCTATGTCACAGGAAAAGATCTAAAGAATTAAGATATAAGAGCACTGACTTTGGTTATTGTTGGTTTCTTGTCTTATCTTTTTCATACCAATGTCTACCTGTTGCTCTGGATGTTCTTCTCCAAGTCTGCAGCTGGACCTTACAGATCTTTCTCCTGGCAATGACCTGTTTGTGTCCTTCACTGGACCACATCTAGTGGTACCTGATAGATGACAGCTCTAAAGCTCTGGCTTGTACGAAGTCAGAGACCTGGAAGCAGCAATGGGCTTCTGCTCTAAAATAAGATTCGCAGCCATTTTCTTCTTAGTCTTGACAAGGATGACTGGAATAGAGCAAATCATTCATCAAAAAGAGTATAAAGGCAGGTAATAAATTATACCTTGGTATCTTTCCTCCCTGCCTCTCTCTCCAATTTCTCCTCTCTTACCTGATGCTGCTCTTCTCCTCCTTAGTCCTTCCTTTATTAAAAAAAGAATATGGCAGAGAAGCTCATAAAATGTAAATATTCTGCCTAATAATCATAAAGCGATATTCATGCAATTTTCACCTAAGATGCAATTAGAATGTTGTTCGCCCTCCAAAGCCCCCAGCAGGTCCCTTCTCTAAATAATCTCTCTCCCTGCTATTTGGCAACCATTATCCTATTATCATATCCTACTATGGGATTATGCTACCCACATACCTATTATAGCATTCATTTCCTTGCTTTTCTTTATAATTTTACTATTGAATTATGCATGCTCAAACAACATAGTTTAATTTTTCCTGCTTAAGAACTTTGTATAAATGAAACAGCACAGAATATATTCTGTTCATTCTTGCTTGTTTTGATCAATTGTATATCATTAAATTTTTTTCGAATTTGGAATGAAACAATTTAATATCTTTAAAAGTTACAAAAATAAAATAATACAAAGAACATCCATATGTATTTTATACAAATTTACCTATTGTTAACATTTTTTTCTCATTTATTTTCCTATTTTTGTGTGTTCTCCCTCCCCACATATACATAATTTTCCTGAACCACTGAGAGTTAATAATATACATCATGGCACATTATCCATAAATACTTTAATGTGTGTTTTTCCTAAGAATAAAGATATTCTCTTATATAACCACAGTACAGTGATCAACTTTATAAATTTACATTGATACAATACAATGTATTGTCCAGAATCCAATTTTATTAGTTGACCTTAAAATCGTTAACAGTATTTTTCCCCTTTTAGTGAAAATTTCCTTCTAGTATAGAACTCAGCCTCAGGTTGGTTATTGTACTTAGTTGTCATGTCTCTGGTGTCCTCTAATTTGGAAAAATTTCTCACCTTTTCTTCTTTGATATATGATAATCCTTTTGTAATGCATATGTCCCCTCACTTCCTTTTAAATAGACTATTCCTCATTCCATGTTTATCTGATTCAACATTATTTAATAAGATTCATCCCTGTCGTATTTTTTGTAGATTTTTTCATATTTGTTGCTAAATCGTGTATATAACATTTTAAACATATGTATGCAAATATAGCAGTTACTAATTATTTTTCATGTGTGCTATAACTTTCTTTAAAGAGGGAAATGAACTGAGCTATTATGGCACTGAATCATCGATTTTTGAGAAAAGCCCAGCTAGTAGATCTACAGAGTTGCACTCGAGTTTACCTGGGGGAAGCTGCCTAATGCCAAAATGATGACCTGGGAGAAACTAAACAGCTTCTGAAGAATCAGAATTGCAAACCCAAACCCTCAAAATGATAGTAATCACAGTCCTAAGGCTTCAGCTTTAAACATCTCTTCTGAAAGGAAGCGAAATTATTAGTCACTGAAGCCATTGAACTAGGATCAGGGTATTAGGATGTACAGTTAATTGGAAAATGACTAGTGATACATAAACCTCAGAAACTCTAATATTCAGGGATGCTTCTGTGAGACTCTAAAAAATACTTTTAATCAAATGGACTCAAATCCTTTTGGTTAAAACCTTTCCCTCAATTACTAGTTCTCTTTCTACTCAAATCAGCCAGAATTCATATGTTATTTGCCATGCCTCCATGAAGATATTCTTTCTCATGTCTAAAAGTGATCGTCTTTGTTGATATTTTGCTTTGAAGTTGGTACAGGGTTGTAATACATGATGACTTTTACGATAATAACCCTACATTTGAGCTAAAAGAATTCTAAGAACTAAGTTTCAGGAAGTGGTTTAAATCTCCATTCTTTCAGGTTCTGTATCTGTGACTTGCTTTTAAAAAGGTAGATGCTTGTACATTGAATATGCATATTCCCACCTTGTCTGGAACCTTAGCGTTTTTTTTTTTTTTTTTGTAATTATTTTCCACTGATTCAGACATTGGGATCATAGACAATCTTTCTTTCCAGACTAGATGCATCTCATTAAGAAATTAATCGCTGAGCGTTGAAAAAAAAGTTTGGCACTGTTAGATAATTCTGGCCTGATCCTTCCCAAAAGGTGTTCACTGAAGGATAAACTGAAGGCTGAGAATTATTATAGCGTTTTGATTATAAATAAAAAATTTTCATTTAGTGATATGTCAGAATTTCGATTAACTTCAGGGAGTCTAAATTGCTGGAAAGAAATAATAATATATGCATATATAGCTTTTTGCAGTAGGGTAGAAGGGGAACTAAAAAAAATTCATTATTTGAAGATAGCAGACAGGCAGGGGAGAGGGTTTCCATATCCACAGATGATTCACATAGAGAAAAATAAGACGTAGGTTTGAACAATGCAGCTATACAAAGGTATCCAATTTCAAGAAAGTAAATTTTGGGGAATTACGAAATCTAGTGAATAAGGTGCAATAAGAGGAAGTATAAAATTCACGAGCATGAAAGCAGCTGAAGAATCTTTTAAGACACCATAATTAAAGCTCAAAGAACCGCAGCCCTTCTGAAAAAAAGAAGAATGTGGGACTTAACAAAAATAGTATGTGTATAACACACTGGAGAATGCTAGGAGAGCCATGTAAAGATCTGAGAGAGAGAAGCAAATTATTACAGAGCGATCATCCTGTTTTTGAATGGAAATGATAGGGGAGTTGGAGAGGGCGGCACAGAAAATGATCACAGAGAATTATCTAAAACCTTTGCTAAAAGAGTGGACAAAAAATTAAAATGAGTTAATTTTATTCATTGGTGGTGGTAAAGAAATTTTTATTCAGAATAAAAAAATAAAGACATGCTTGAGAAGCCTAAAATAAGAAAAGCCTAAAATAGGTGAAACGACTGATTTTAAACAATCAGTTTAACTCTTTATAGGAGGAAATACATGGACAACTGGGAATAATTAAATTGTAGTTTCATAGTTGAATTATGAGTTTTCTAGATTTGGTTAGATGGGTGATTCAAGTGCATAAGGCCATGAAGTGGAGGACTTGGTGAAAAGTTCAGGATGATTACTTTGGTCCAGCGAAACAAATATTTTGGTTCTGAAAGAGACCTAAGAACAGAATCAGCACAGAGAAACCCATTTGAAAAGAAGCAGGAAATTGGGGTATTTTCTTTCCTGATTGAACAAAATAAATGGTGGCTCTGGAGAATATACAGATAAATAGGGAGAAATGACAGTGGAGTGTCAGACCATTTTTTTCTTCATGATGAGTTTAATCCTGCTTAACATTTGTTGTGTTCTTACCTCCGGTTAAATGCTACCTGTCTGTGAGCTCTGTCTAATGCTAGCCCTCAGCGGCACAGCCAATTGTGAGAGGAGGTAGTGGGCAGTATGTGAGGAATCCGTAAGGGCTGAAAGGAATCTTAAATATTATGGAGTCCAACACTCTCATTTACAGACGATGAAACTGAGATGGAGAAAGGAAGTGTCCTACTAAAGATCAGTAATTGGGTAAGCGTCAGTGACGGAATTTTCTCCATCATTTAAACTCCCCTTTTACTTTGATCCTCTCCTTATCATTTAGGGGGAATCCCTGGAGGTTAACTTGCTTGGGTGAGGTCTGCTTCCTTTTCTTGGTGGCGCTATGGCCAAAGGAAGACAAATGACCTGGGTTGGGCCAGTTAATCCTTTTCTGTGGGAAGTTTGGCTCTGAGTGTGAGATAGAAAGGTATGTGAAGCTTAGGAGTCATTGTCACATCAGTGGGACATTGTATAGACCAGACAGTTATTGCTGTAAGGATTTTGTTGTTGTTCCAGTTGCCAAGTCTTTAGATTGCCCTGGTTTCTGTTCATTTTCTAAGTCGAGTCTTCTGGCCTTTTGATGATGTTGCATCGTTAATGTCCTTTCAGTGGTATTATTTTTTTTCTTACCATAATAAGCCTGATGCAATTGCAAGCCGTGTTTGGTACCTGGATTGCAGTAAATTGGGTAAATAAGTTGGGTAAATACAAACTGCCTCTCAGTCCATTTTGCTTCCCCTGACTGAATTCTTTTCAACAAACATCGGCATCTGTCTTCTTCTTGTCCACCATTCCTACCTGGAGAGGATAAGCTGAGCTGTGATGTAGTGAGCAAAACCATGTGCATGGGGAAGGGTTTTCTGATAGAAAATGAACGACTCTTGTTTTATGCTGTTGGTTTGTTTTTAAGCAGAGAGGTTATTTCCTCCTTTTTCTGAGTCCAGAAGTTAGACATGACTTTGTCAGATGGCAGGAATTTTTTTGCCCCGAGAGAGAATGGAGATTTGCATTTGGATTGTTCAAAGGAGAGGGAAGGACGAAAGGGCAAAGGGAAGGTTGGCGCATTGGCTAAAGCTAGTCACCTGAGTCCCGCTTTCACACAGTGCTCTGGGAAGGAGCTGCACCTTCGATAAAGCCTTACGAAGGCCGAGGGACAGGATTCCAAGTGCTTTAGCACTTGTCACTGCAGCTAAACCGACCCAGAGAGATGGATATAGTTGATGGAGTCTTCACTCTCCCACAGACCATGAAAAGTGTGCTACGTCTGACACCAGAATGTTGAGAAACAAATTCATACTTACTACCTGTTTTGTATGTTCAAATTATTGAATATTTTGAATTCAAAGTGAGCAGAATTCACCATTTTCGTTTGGATGCTTGATGTGGCGCGATGTAGCTGCTGTCTGGTCCTGGCCTTTGCTAAGAAAACATAGTGGTTTCTTTTAGTTTCATGAACAGATGATGGAACAGAAGTTGGTAATACTGAGTAGGAACTGGGAGGAGAGTAAGGGTGGTTGTAATTAGGAAGCTTTTCTTTCACATAAATATATCAGATGTCCTTATTTTTTGTATTGCTTCAGAATTTTTACAGCATTTCATTCCCTTGGTTGTGTCATTCACTTCTTCATTCGATCCCCATAAATACTTACTGAGTAAGGCACAGTAGTCGCCAGGGAAAAGCAAGGCTGAGACTAAAGCCAGGACTCTAGACTTCTAGAATCATGTGTTCAACCCCACCTTGCTATATTTGCATTCTAATTTGACTTCTCCTCCTGTAGACCAAGACTTGAGGCCGTGGACATGGTGATGATTTCTCTTGGCATCATTTCCTAGTATGTGAAGTATGCTAACTGTGCATTTGAAATAAACTAGCCACTGGGATCTGTTGACATCGTGCACCCAAAATAGACTTGCGCAGTGAAATTAATGCTGTGCTAAGTCCTCAATCCTCTTAGGAATGTTTCTCTGTAAACAATTTGGAAAACAATCTTCTTAAAATGATTCGATTCAGTCATCACCATTCCAGTTCAGAGAATTCTTTATCTATTAGTGTTTTGGCAGGGCATGAATTAAAATGCATATAACAACAGTTAAAATTTTCCCACACTACTGAATGGGAAATTAATGTCTAGGGCTGAAAATAGTGATGTAAGACAATATAAACCTACTTCTTCAAGAAAATGAATATAGCAACCACATAAAGTAAAATGCAAAAAGAAAACACAGTGGCTTAAGTGGAAGGAACCCTGTAACCCCTCAACTGTTTCTTGCCTGTTCTTCTAAAAATTTTGTGAAAATGCAAGTGAACATATACAACTATATCTACACATATACTGAGATTTCTTTCTATACTTATTCTTTGTTTACACAAATGAAATTCTAGCATATATACCTCGTGTGCCTTAATTTTAAGTCTTCTAAAATAACATAAAATCTAATTCATTCTCTCTCTCTCTCTTTTATTTATTTTTTTTATGTCTACAATACCTGGTCTTCCTAGGTGGTCTCCCATCCAAGTACTAACCAGGCCTGACCCTGCTTAGTTTCCAAGATCAGACGAGATTGGGCGTGTTCAGCGTGGCATGGCTATAGACTAATTCATTCTCTTTTAACAGCTGCTCAGTATTCTGTAAGAAGGTATCATTATTTCTTAGTGAGGATTAATATTGTTTCTAGTTTTTTTGTTTTACATACATCTGTTTACTAAGGAGGCTATACCTATTGGATTTGTTGGGTCAAGTGCATGTATATTTAAAATTTCGATAGATATAGCCAAACTGTCCTCTAGAAATGTCATACTATTTTATGTTTACTAACAATCAATGGGAAAGCCATCAGGCATGTCAGGTTTTAACAAAACCTTTAATCATTAAAAAAATCATTTTATAATTGATAAAATAATCCCATTATTTTGATTTGCGTATGTTTAATTACATGTAAAATTGAGCATCTTTTCATATATTTATTAGCTGTTTGTCTTTCTTTTTTTTGTGAACTACCCATTTATGGTATTTGCTAACTTTCTGTTGCCTGTTCATTCTTTTTCACTGATTTGTTAAAGCCCTAAGTACATGATGGCAAGTCTTATTTTTTTTTCTGTTTATCTTTTTTTTTTGTCCTATGTATCTAATATCTATCCTCCTACCTACCTACCTACATGTATACATTCCTATAGATGTTTTAATTCTTTTTTTATATCTTCTAGATTGTGTGGAATGCTAGGACATTTTTAGGATTAGGGAATTTTAAAATTGGGTTTAAATGCAGTTCAGTTTTATTTTGTCTTTCAAGTTTTTCTAAAACTAAGTATCCACAGACTTCTCTAACCAATGCCGATTTTAGTTTATTTTCATCTGATAAAATTCTAGAGATAAACCACCTTGGAGGCACTTGATGAAAACACACATCTCTTTTGGGAATGCTGATTTAATTCAGTAAGGAAGGGATGCATCCTCTCTTTGCCAAGAGAGAAGTCCTCTGTTCTGGGAGAAAGAACTTGAGCTTAAAGGTTAACATGCTCAACCCCTACCAAGGAGAGGTCAGCAAAGACACCATCTAAACTTGAATGAATTTTCAGTTCTCTAGAGGAAGGATGGCTTGCACACAGAGAGGGGTGAAAAGGGGGACAGAACCATTATTCAGGGTGAAGGGGGGGCCTGTTATACTTCATGTTTACATTCCAGGAAAATATAGTTTATAGTAAGTAGACATACAGTCAGATTTATTCCCATAAGAACTAATATAAAAAGTTTAAATGTGTTCTGACTACCACCTACAACAAATGCACCTACCCACTCATACTACTAAAATTCATTAGATAATATTAAAATTTAAATACATGATACATAAATATTGGTATCTCTTTGCTGTTGTAATTTGAATGTTCCAGATCCATCCATGCTTAGCAGAAGGCGAGCAGTCCTGCCAAGCATAGTTAGTTAGGTACTTTTACTCATGGCTGAGGCATTCCACTGATTTATGATCATGACATGATGAAGTCTCCTCTTCCAACAGTGGTGGTTTAAAAAGACTCTCCAGAATCAGCCACATGTGCGAGTCTTTGATAAATTAAGCAAGCCAAACACAAGTTGGCTGTAATGGGTGGGTACTCCATTAATCTATTAAAAAGACTGTTGCAGAAGACATTTCCATTAATACATCAGTGAGGAATTGTTTTTATATTTAATTAATAGAGATCTGAAACAAGGAACAGACCTCTATATTTATCTAGTCCAGTACTTTCATGTTCCAGGAAAGGGGAGTAGATTTGAAAGAGATTCAATGAATTTTTTAGGACTACTCAGCTTGTAATAAAATTGGGTCTAGAACCCTAATCTCCTGGGTATACAATCTAGGGCTCTTTCTGCTGTCACACTTTCTGATTTCATCCCAGGTTAGCAGAGGAGAATACATAAATATGAGTTGTACCAAGATATATGAGTTTTCAATGCTGGCTGTACTTTAGAAACATCAGAGAAGCGTTTTAAAAATACAGATGCCTGGGCCATACCGTCATTGATTGTCACTTTTACTTGGCCCGGAGTGAGACTTGAACAGGAGCAGTGTTTTATAAAAACTGCTCCCATGTGAGGGTGATTTACAGCTGAGATCAAAAGTCATTGGTGTTATAGAACAAGCAATTCTGAAATTCTGTGTATTTCCCCTAAAATTTGTGATTCCTGCTGGTACAGACTACAGGCTTTGTTAAACTTTGCACTTTACAAACTCCCATTGATCTGACTTTATTTTTCACTAATTTTTCTTTAAAATTTTTCAGTATTTAGAAAAACAAAGGAAACAATAATTTACAATCATATATGTTTAAACTCCCTCATGTTAATTCCTGTTAACATCGAATTGAATTTGCTGAGTCTTTTTTTAGTATTAATGACTGAAATAAAACTCTTCAGACAGAGTTGAAGTATACCCTGTGGGGCTCTCATTTAATTTCCAGGTTTTCCTCTATGACAATTGAGGTGAAAGAACAGACAAACAGCTCCCTCCCTCCCTTACTGCCTTCTCGTTTCTACGGATCCGGATCCGGAGGATGGATCTTTTTGCAGTAAGGAAAATGCCCCCTGAGCTAACAGGGAGCTGTCAGATCCTCACAGTCAACAGTGATGCTGGCATGTTGTGGAACACACCAGCTGAGTTGGGATCGTGAATGCCTTGTCCGCATTTTGGTAGGAGGAAAGTGGCTCAGTGAGATGTGTCTGGAGGTCAGTTTCCATGCTCACAAAAGGACTTGGGAATCATGGACCACAGACATGTATTTAGGAATGTAAAAATCCAATAGCTGAAGATAGGCAGAGCTATTATTTTTCTTGGCTGAGGCTGATCATTTTTTTCTTTTCCCCATAAATTAGGGTTTTAAAATGTTGTTGCTACCGCTTATTTCCCTTGGCATGTTCAATGACTGAGTTTCTTTGTTCCCACTGCCTTCTCTGCGGACCCTCTTGAGCGCCTTCTCTTGAGTAAATAATCTAGCTTTTCTGTGGCTTGTGTAGCAGCTTAGTACTTCTTTGGTAATTTTTTCCCTCTGGCTGTGGGGTTCCGTTGACCATATTCTTAATATATATGCTTTGCCTCCTTCAGCTTCTGAAGTTAAGGCTGTTTTGTTTTATTGTTCTCCAATGGACAATCGTCTTTTCCCTGTCTGCTCTTCAGCAAGCACCTTGACCTAAACTTCTGTTCTGATTTCACACTCTGTCCATTTGTAGTCAGACAGTGGTCCAGAGAAACCAAGTAATTCCCCTGGTACACACCATGTGGGGCATGTTGCTGTTGAATGGCATCGTGTTCTGCCCTGTTATTTTTTTGTTGTCGTTAACAGAAAAAAGACAGGTGAAGACCTGTATCCTTAATATATTCCAGTTGTTTCTTTAGTTTTCAAGTCTAATATACCTACCTCTCTCTCTCCTTCCCTCTCCCCCTCTCTCTTCTTTTCCCTCTTCCCCTCTCAACATCTTGTCTTTTATTATTATGTTCCATACCACCCCAAATGAACTTGGGCTATAAAGCTAATTGCTCTCCCCTTCTAAGTTCTTCCGCTCAGCACTTACTACATACTCTGTGGTTGTCAAATCAAATTTTTGCCAAGAAAGAACAGACCTGGACGATCCAAGGGACTCCCATAAGCACATACGTGTGTTTTTATAGGTTAATGCCAAGTACACCAAACATATAAAGAAGAAAAAGGAGACCGTGGGTGTGCAGTAGCTTGAAAAACCACATCCACTCATTTAAGAAGTCGTCATATTGAAAACACAGTTGACTGCTGCCATTCTGTTCATGGAAGTGATTTGCTTTCTTTTGCAAAGCCTTTTGGATTTTAAAAGGAGAGCTTGCTTCTCTGTTCTGTCATTTGAAGATGGTGGCTGGGTGAACAGGAAGAAGAAAATGGGAATTGCAGGGTTAGACTGAACTGTTCTTCTAGTGGTTGGGCAGTGTCTACTTCTCAGGGAGGTGCAAGGAGGTGCTGGGAGTCAGAGCACCACCCACCCAGGCAGCTCTTCTTTCTGCACCTGGAAGATGCCGATGACATAAAGTTGTGAGTGGTTAGATCTCCCCATATGGCTCTGGTGTGCCTCTCAGAAACATAGCACAGTCTGCTAAATTGGGTTTATACTCTTTCTTAGATTAAGCTGGGCTGGCTGCGTCCTGGGCCTGGGAGGGAGACTTGATGGATGGGGGTGGTGGATTATGCCCATATTTGCTTTATGTCATTCAATCTTATTTTGAATTCCAACTTTTAAAATGGCTTACAAATGGCTTAAAGTCATTAATGTTGTTTTCCTTTTTAAAAGTTCCATTGCATACTAACGAGCAGTTTAATGCTAACAGAAGCTACATGGCCATGCAAGCTGAAGTTTGCCATATGCTTAACTCCTGTTTCACACAAGCACTAAGTTTGCAGAATGCAGAGTTGCCACAAATATCCAAATGCAGAATTAGGTCCCATGTACAAGTATGTGAGTGAAGAATTTGGCTCATGCATATATCCTTGGAAAAAATTTTCCCATAGTTTTCTTTTCTCTAAGGTATTCAATGGGCCAACACTTGTCCTCATGTTTCAAACATTTCAGCCCCCCTGAAACATTTTGATTGCCTGTTACATTTACTAGAATTGCACAATGCTGTGTTCCAAATGATATCTTTTTCACTGGCTTCATATAATTCCAGAATTATCCCTCTGCTTCATATACTATGTTCTTATGTGTATGGCTTCTATTTTTACTTTACTTCTTCCTCTGTTTTCCTTCTGCCATTCCATCCAACATGTTTCAAATTTGTGTAGTTGTTTATATTTGAGACAATCATACTTGAAACCAACAATACTTACTTTATTTAAAAAGCATTTTCTTGATGCAATTCCCAATTTTGGGACCTGGCACATCAAACTCAACAGAAAGAATGCAAGCCTTGGGAAGACAAAATAAACCCATGATGTAATCGGCTGAGTTGATGTGTTGATTCCACCCTTGTGGAATTAGGATCTTTATTTTATTATCTTTGAAACTTAACAATAACAAAAACATAAGGGTAGTCTTTTAGCAGTACAAGCTAGATTTTTTTTTTATGTGTATGAGAAGGTTTGAAAAAGGACACTAGTAGTCTTGTTGTCATTTCGTTTCATTCAATCATCAGATATGTGCTTAGGTACCTAAGATTTGACAAATGTGTGTGTGTCTGTGTGTACCTCGATTCTAGATCTGTCCATCCAATCTAGAAGTTATCATGTCCTGTTGGGTAGAGAGATGCTCAGGATGCTTGATTTCATCTCATTGTCAAAGTAGAATCAGATACCCAGTTTCCCTGATGCAACTTGACTTTTAGGGAAAAATACAGTTTTATGACCCCACTTCCAGCTAAGACTCTACTGTAACTCCCTAAAAGTGCTATTAGTTTATAACATGTAGATTTCATCTGCCTAAATTAGCTCCTGGCTCCGGATTTTTCCTGCCCAGTTCATCTTCTCAGAATTGGCCTTTTCAATTTTGTTTGGCTGACCTTTTCCTGCAGTCACTTCAAATCCCTCAGTCTTGATCTTTGATCACCTGATGAAGTGATAGGAAGGTCCATCTCTTTTGCTTATTGGTGCTCTGTTTTCCACCAGCTTCATCCCTGAATATTTATTGCCAATGGCCAGTTTCACCTGTCCTAACTCAGCAGCTGTCCTTCCTTCTGGCTTGAATTCTGATAATTCCATAACCAACTAGAGTTTTATCTTTGCTCTTTACTTACCTTCAGAAACACCATTGCAGGTCTTAGAGAAAGATTAGGTGATTCGGGAAGCACAGAGAAAGAGAGAGTTGGGAAGTGAGACAGGGAAGAGAGGAAAAAATCAAAAGAGTCCATGAACTATCTGTTAATTATCAATGCTACTTCAGTGGGAAACAGATGAAATCTCTAGGGAGACCCTCTGAGAGACTATGGAGGAAACATCCCAGAATTATCCAATAATGAGGTATGAAGGTTAGAGTATTCATGTACTCACAATTCCTCATGGTTTGAGGTTTGTACTGAACTGGATGTTAACACCTGACATTGCGGCCTGCCCTGTGCTCTCTTTTGGTCAGATATATTAAGTTCTTTGACAGAAGGATGCAGGTTCTTGAGGTAAACAATTGTCAGCATCTTCAGGAAGTGTCTGCAAAGCTGCAGGCAACTACTAGGGTGGGCTGTGTCAGATATTGGTAAGGTACTGGTAGCATTCATGACATTCTCAATATTTAGGATTTAAAAAACTCATTAGAAGGAACTGTTACCAGAAAGTGCTAGTGATGGAGAATTTATTTCTTGGGGTGGGGGAATTATCTTTCTAGATAGTTCTTCCCACCAGAGGCAACGCCTCTTTTCACTGTGCTTTGCTTTATTGTGTGTCACACATGTTGCATATTTCACAAGTTGAAGGCAACATCAACAATACTCCATCAACAATAAGATTATAATTCGCTTTTATTGAGATACTTGCTTAATTGTGGTGGTCTAGAACTGAACTTACATAATTTTCGAGGTATGGCCATTGCCTTTGCTGCTGTGGGTGAGAGCTGAAGAACATAGAAAGTGTAGAAAGGAAAGCTAGATCCTAGAAAGGGTGTTGCAAAAGACATAGCATTAGTTTAAGCTATTCTAAATTACTCGTCATTTAGATCTATGAGAATGACTTGAATTTTCCAGCTATAACTGTCGTGCATATCTTCCATAACTGATATTTTTATGAATGACAGGTCAGGTCCACTTTATTGTTGGTTGTGTGTGTTTTTTTTATTTTTATTTTTTGTTTTTTTGCTTTTTATATTTGTTAACTGGCCTGTTGGAGGAAACATTTTGCTTGTGTCTTAAGAGGAAGAAGTGCTCAGTGACTAAGCCTGACATTCAGCTGAGCTAGATGCCTGTGAGCACAGCAGAGAGATGAACAAAGACCTATATCAACTCTGTTTCTAATTCTGAGTTGGGGGAAGTCTGAGTAATCTAAATGAAACTCACATATGCATAGTTTGTTTGTAGATATGGTTGTATAAGAGATTTGTAATGAGTTGTATATGCTTAATTTGAATGCTTGGTAAATTTTGGTTATACGCTTATGCATATGGTATGTGCATTAAGCCATTCTGAGGGGTGCCTTTGGTTATAAAGTCTCAGTTTAAGAACGCTGGCGGAGCAGACCCTGCTACACATCTGGTTGTTTCTTTGTTCCCAGGCGGTGACTAATTTTGATCAGATCTACTTGCACCTCCTTCCTACCAAGTAAAGAGAAGATAGATTCCAGAATTCAAATACCAACATTGCTGTTTATATATAGAAATTTAAAATTCCTCTGTAGGTCATAGACTTTTAGCATTCTATGCTGGAAATAAACTTTAGAGAGATCAAGAAATGGAGGTTTATGGAAGAAAAGTGGTTTACCCAAGGTCATAGAGATAATGGCTTATTTTTAACTTGTATATAATTTTGCTGATATACTCGCTATGTCGATAACAGACTATCACAATTTTGATTAATGCTAGCGTCTGGCATCATGTAAAGTTAAGTCTCATTTATGGATTCCTTTCAACACAGTAGAAGCTACTGCAGTCATAAATTTCCTCAACTGTGGCAGCTGCTGTGCAAGACAGTAGTAAAAACTCTAACATGAATCTCTCTCTTTTTTTCTGAAGATTTCAGTATTTTATGGACTTTTAAACCACGCTTTACAAGTTGAAGTGGGGCCAGATGGCAATAGCTTTCACTAGAAAGCGGCCACTGACAAGAGCCTTGATTGATGCACATTAAGGAAAAATGCTAGAAGAAATGGAAGAGTAAGAGCTGTTAACTTAGAGAAGGGAATTAGAAATTTATATGAACCTTTCAACCTTGGTCAGGCGAGCCTGTGAAAGAACGACCCAGTTGGCAATTGGCAAAAGGAAATATGAGGCCAAAAGTCACAGTAAACACTTTTCCTTTGTTTCTTCTCAAAGAGTGCCAACACATTTTTAATTCTCAACAGATACATTATACCTAGAGCTAAACAAGGTACAGATTCATCTTTCTGCGAATAAGTTCATATTGACTCTGCAACAATTCAGAGAAAGATTGAATCATTTATTCCATGGTCGGTAATAAACAAAAACACACAAAGAGGAAATTACTCACTTAGTACACCATAGACCTCTCACAGTCTGCTTTTGTTTAATAGCTATCAATGTTTATAACTGTTAAAGTTTTCTGATTTCTTGTCAGAAAAGATCACTGCATTGTAGTTAGAACTTATCCAAACAAATGGAGCACATTTCTTTGATGCTATGGTGGTTGTGTTTTAGAAATAGATTCCTTAATGGATTATAGGCTTCTCTTTTCCTCTGTAACATGTGAAAGGCTGAACAAAATATTTAAAATACAATATGCTAATAACAAACACCACATCCTATAAAGTAAGCAGGAAAACAAAAAGCCTCATATTTGGGTACAAAAATATGTTCTTGACTTTAATTCAACAAGGAAAGATAAACTTAGAGCTGTAACTGATGGTTTAATCTAATTCATCTTTAAAATGCATGGAATAGTCAAGAGTTGAAGACACCTGCAATCAGGATGCTGAAATCTGAGAAAATGTTACTTGTCCTTGATCGTAATTGGAGGTAATTTAATTGCAATTACTGCACAAAATTTGTTGAATGACATTCTAATAAACTCTTCTGAGGTAACTGTCATATTATTACAAATATAATTTCTGATTTTCCCTGCTTGAGGTAGATGAATGACAAAATTAAATGCCATTTCCTAAACATCTAAACAACAGCTATAATCATAACTGTTTATAACATTCTTAGTCTGTTTTCTAATCTGTGACTCAGAAGGCAGAAAGCCATAAACCTGTGTCTATTTACATGATGAGAAAATTAATTTCTCTCCTCTGGAGGAATGGAAGGATGGCATTTTTCTCAGCTCTTTGACTGTGGACTGAAGGGCATGAAAAGATGAAGATCAGAGTGGAAGCGATGTGAGTGTCTTGAATAAGATAGATTTTTATGTTCAATATTAACTCTAAATGTTAGCTCATGGGTGTTAGGTTGAAAAGCGAAACTAAGAGATGAAATTGAATTTCTTAGAGTTCCTTTCAGTTAGAGAGCATTTAATGGATATGGACTAAGTTAGAATTTATTCAAATTTACTTGGGTCTCCATGAGAACATAATCATAAGAGGGAAACACAAAGTTTAATTGTTTGAAAACCACATGGGGCAATACTTTCCAGGCTGGAAACAAGGAAAAAAAGTGGCAGAGGAGTAGGATGTGGTTAGAAGAGCATAACTGGTTTTCTACCTTGATCAAATTAACTTGGTGACTATAAAAAACACCAAAGCGAGAACAGAAATGGATCAGTCTTTAAAGATATTTACCATAGAATAATGCAGGATTTCTATCTCTAGAAATCTATAAAACAGCTGAAATATTAGGTCATTGTTTTGGCTAAAAGCAAATGGATAGTGTATTAGTTTGCTGGGACTGCCATAACAAAATATCACAGACTCAGGGACTTAAAGAAAGATATTTATTTTCTCACAACTGTGGAGGCTAGACATCTAAGATCAAGGTGTTGGTGGGGTTATTCCTTCTGAGGCCTCTCTCCTTGTCCTCTCACTATGTCTTCACATGGTCTTTCCTCCATGTGTGTCTGTGTCCTGATCTCCTCTCCTTATAAAGGCACCAGACACATTGGATTAGAACGCACCCTAATGACCACATTTATCTTCATTACCTCTTTAAAGACCTCATTTCCAAATGCAGTCATATTCTGAGGTTCCAGGTGTTAGGACATATGAATATTTGGAGGCACAGTTCAGCCCCCCAATATTGGAAGATATATTAAGGCTACCTATAACGCTATGAGATAACCTGGTTGCCTGAATCATGATACTTTGTCTTGTGGGTATATCAAGAAAGGTAAGTGGAGAGTTAAGGCAGAAATTTGATGCATTAAAAAATTTCTCTATTGAAGGAAACAATTGTTTTGACCTTTGTCCCTAGATTTTTCCCCTAACATACAGCCCTGCCCTTTGGCTGGCTCCAAAGGAAGAAAGTACTACAATAGAACAGTCATAAACTCCTGTGCCACCTATGGAGTCAATAAGATGTGTCATCCATATTATGAGAAGGCATGTCTTGTCATGTTTGGGAACATTTTATCACTTCTTGGTTGTGAGTTTCAAAGAAGGGAAAGCAGACAGTGTGCCTAGTTTACTTCCTGTTCTTCCACGTACAGCCATCTGCTAAGCCATTAGTCCTTGGGCTGGTGCTTAGACTGTTCTTTAATTAATGAAGGCAAATATGTTCTGGGAAAAAGCTCCATAATGATTGTGCTTGCCCAATTAGTTAACTCTGACTAACTGTTACATCAAACCATTTGTATTAAATATGTGCACTTAGCCATGAAGAGATTTCCCATCAAATCTGTAGTTAGTAGATAAGAGTAGGTTATATAACTTAATTGGTGGATTTTTTTAGCATGTAATAACTTTCCATCCAGTTCTCCATTTCTCAACTTTTAAAATCTAATGAAGTCTTCAAGTCTAAGCCAGGTGTTTACCACACTGTCTGGAATTATAAAGCAATGCTTTCAGGTGCTTATTTTAGGATTTATGTGACTTTAAGGGTGACTTTTAGATATGGGAACCTATGTAACATATACCTTACAAGGTTAGCAGTTATGTAGACATGGGAAATGTTAAAGCCATCTAATTTAAATATGTTTGACTTACCTTGTATAACTTGCACTTGAATAGTCCTTCACAGTGTGTAGGACAAAGGGTTGAAAGAATCTTCACATTCTTGTTTTGAGACTGATAGCATCCATATGGGTGGGATCTTCATCATTCTTTCAGATAAAGACATTTTGCCTCAGAAGTTAAATGATTTGTCCAAAACAACATACCTATTCTTGAGTGGAGGTACCATGGCTCCTAGTAAAGTCTTTTTTCTATTACTCCATACTTGCGTGTAATATGAAAAGCCTGATTTACTGTGGAACAGAGCATTTTTCTTTGACTAATCACAATAATTAATGAAGTATATTGAAGAAGAGAAATTTAGCTTTGTGTTTCCCATATTATATGGAAAAGACTCATTGTAAGTCTTCTATCTTCATTTGTAAACTTTAAAAACAATTTCCTTGCCTATTTCTTGGGGTGCCTACAGAAGAATGATGTAAAAATACCCAGAAATATCAAAGATATTAATATTCTTTTCCTTTTTTTTTTTGGTTTGGGTATATTTTTTATAATTGACATGGTTAGGAATAAATAATCATACTCAAATAGAAAAAAATTGCGGGGGGGGGGGTGAGTGGGGAGGGAAGGCTCAGAGAGCCTCCAGAGAAAGAAAAATAAAGTGGGAAAGACTGCTATACAGAAAGTACTTACTCTTCAAAAGTTGTAGAATGGTCTAAAATTTGTCAAAATCCTCCTTTATTATCCATTCACTTAATAATTTCCTTATCTGATTCCTTTTTTTCTTCACAAACTTTCTTTCTTAGATTTTTATAGCTCTTTCTCAGCAGCGCCCTGTCATTGCTTTTTCAGTAGTGTGAGTGAGGTACATGTGGTGTGACTCGGTCATTTGAGGTGGACCTGGAATGAGAAGCCAGCCATGCCAGCACAGGGTCTGGGCTCACGATGTGCCTTATTTAGATATTCGCCTATATCTAACTTTTTTTCTGATTCTAATATTTATTTTCCTCCTGTCTTGATGATTTTCTACTCAGAGATTTTCAGTCATGTTTATAGTATCTTTGCTAGCATCCTAAGAGGCATCAAGTGCCAAGTTGCCTCAATATCTTATCTCTCTCCTCTTCCTTTCTTTAGTTTCTTTGGCTATGTGATATTTAAAGGTTATTATATTCAGATTGTTTAGGTTGGAATTGATGGAAACCCAAACTCAGAATAAGTTATGCAACAATAAGAATTTATTAGTTCATGTAACTGGAGTCTTACTTCAGGCAAGGTTTAAGCTAGGGGGTTCAAGCAAAGTTGAAGTTGAAATGAAGTTTATTCTTCCTCTTTCTCCTCCATCTCTCAGTTGTCTGCTTCTGGGTTGGCTTCCAATCCAGTTACTTTTGCCACAAAACAAACCACCCTAAACTTTCCACTATGTGCATGATATTCCGTGGGTCAGGAATCAGAAAGGGCACAGCAAGGTTGGCTTTTCTCTGCTATATAACGTCTAGAGACACAACTGGAAAGAATCTGGGTTGTGACTGGGGGCCAGAATCATCTGCAGGCTCATTTATTCACATGAATGATGATTGATGCTAGTGGTTGGCTAAGACTTCAGCTAGAACTGACATGTGTCCTCTCCCTGTGGTTCCTTGGGCTTCCTTACAACATGGTGGCCAGTCCATGAGCAAGCATCCAAGAGAACCAGGTAAATCTGGTTTAATTTTTATGTTCTAGTCTCAGAAGAAACAGTGTCACTTCTGCCATGTCTCGGATTTAAGGGGAGGGAATATGGAATCTATTGCCTTGTAGATATGTGTCAAAGAAGAGAATATGGGATGGGAGACATTTTTGCAAAAATGTACTCATTCATGGCTGTATTCTCAGCTCTGTCCATGTGGTGGTGAAAATGGTCCACAAGAGCTCAGGCTGGTGACTTGGAAAGAAAGAGACTCCTTCTCAGTGTTGCTGTCAATCCCAAGAAAAGGGCTCCGATTGGCCACGTTCAGTCACATGGCAGAGAAGTGGGGCCATGTGATTGACAATAGATGTTGACATGGCTACAGTAAGCTGATGCGAGTCAGTTTCCAAATGGAAAACAGTTCTTTTGACACCAGAAGAAAAAAGAGATATTGGCAGACAAAAACAAAAACAAAAAAACCAAAAAACACAAAAAAACTCCAATGTTCACTACAATTGTTTTTTTGTATTACTAAATAATATATGTTGTCCCCTCCTTCTTAATCTAAATCAGCTCACGTGTCACCAGGAAGCCTGCATTTTCTTCTGTAATAGCACTCATCAGACTTTACTGCAATTACTGATTTGCCTTTTCATCTTCTCTGCTAGAGTCTAAGATTCTTACACTCATGATTATGTCTTATTTGATACTATGTCTATAGTGTTACCTGAGTTCTAGAACAGTGGCTCTCAAAGTATGGTCCCTGAAGCAGCAGTATTATCCATTATCTGGAGGTGTAGATACTCAAATTCTCAGGTCCCCATCCCAGACCTATTGAATCATAAATTCTGAGGGTTGGGTGCTCAGTACTCTACTTTTTTAACCAACTCTATGGGTGATTCTGAAGCATGCTGAAAATTGGGAATCATTGTTCTAGATGCTCAAAAAATGTTTGTTTACTGTTTACTGGGGAGGACTTTCTCATTCAACAGGACTTTATGTGAAAAAAGTTCCCCGGCCCGTAGTGTGGACTGTGTGTGCAGTGGACATTTGTTTGATCCAAAGCAAACACCTTGCCGGGCAAGATCATGGTGTACAGAAGAATTGGAACCACGACCTTATATCAAGGCATTGCCTCTCCCATCACTGTCAATGAAACAGAGTCCTCCAGGAGTAGGCAGGGAGAGGAAGGTGGACAGGACCCTTCTCACAGTTACTGATCAGAACAGCAACTGCTCAAGGCATTTGTGTGGCCAGGAACCACCAGCACAGTAAGAGCTATGAAAGGAAATGCTGCTTGTCCTTGCATTTACATTTTCTTTTCATCATGCTGACATGAATGCAGTACGGCGAAAGATAACTTATTCCAAATAGCACAAGATGTTTTCCCCGACACATGGAGACAAAAGCACATGTGGCCAAAATATCTCCTCAGCTACACATGTACGACTACTAATGATTTCAATGGGAGTGGCCCATAATAACCAAGGGTAGGATTTGGCTCATGCAATTTAAATTGAACTAAAGCCCAATTTGTAATACTTTAGTTGAAAACCAGCGGTGATTATAAGACTAGCATGTGATTAAAGCTTCACCTTCAAAATCTGCTGCCCAGAAATAAAAAAGTTTGAAAAATCATTATGGATTTTTTTTCAACTTGTAGTAAAGGATGAATTGTTAAAACTTCCAGCCTAAGAAAAGAATTAAAGTATTGGGGGAAATTGGATATTCAGGGTGGCTGTTTTTCATTACTCTGCAGCTAATGAAAAAAGTGAGACTTCAAATAGGATTCTGCTTTCATTGTTTCGGTTTCCCCAAAAGGACCTTCATTGCATTTTCTGAAACCATATCTACAACTTTTTTCTTATGATGGTCTAATCCTAGAAGTCTTTTTATGTATTTTCAAATCCTTAATTTTTAATTATTACTTTAAAATTCTTCATCTCTATTCTCAATTCTTGTGTAATAAACTACCCCAGCCATTTATTTTGCTCACAATTTTGTGGGGCAAGAATTCATGGAAGACTCCCTCAGCTACTTGTCTCTGCCCCACCTGGCATCGGCTGGGGCAGCAGGAGCTGTAGGGTCCACTTCCAAGATGGCTTCTTCGCTCTGATGCCACTCTCTCCTTACTTGACCTCTCCACGTGGCTTGGGCTTCACACAGCATGGAAGTCTCAGGGAAGTCAACTTTCTTTCCCACTGGCTATCTTCCAAAAGACAGGAAGTGGACCCTGTCAGGCTAGTTAATGCCTTACCTGAAACTAGGGCAGTGTCACTTCCATCATATCTGTTGGACAAAGCAGTCACAGGACCTACCCAGACACAAGAGGAGAGAAATAATAATCTGCTTACTGATGGGGGAATGACCAGATCTCAGCACAAGATGTGGAAGATGAGAGCGCTGTGACCATCTTTGCAAAGATATCTGAATTAGCTCAACATATCTGTATTTCAACAGCCATTATAAATTTTTATATCTGGTTTGTGATACTTGTTCTGAAATCACGTAAACCAAATAGCATACCATTCCCTATTGTTAAATATGCAGAAACCATTCACTCTTTATACAAAGGAAAGTGTGTGGCCATGTTTAACTGTTCATTTTAAATTACTAAGCTAGACAAGTCTAGATGAAAATGTGGCAAAAAACAAATAGCCTGAATTTAGAATTATAAAAGTCTGCTCAATTACCCCCCTTACAGATAAGAGGATCTGGTGGGATTTCCTAAACATACAGAGCTAATTTGTCTTAGTTTGGGTTTCCTCTCAAGCAGACTCTAAGACAAGGACTTAATCACAGTAGTCAGAGATCCCAGAAAGCAGATGTGAGGAAGTGGGGAAAGTGACGAGGAAGGAGGAAACCCAGTAAGAGGCAAGTCAAAGAGCACATTACCCATGTAGGCAACTGAGGTTCAATCTCATTGGAGACACCCCCAAGGAACTCAGAAATGTGCATTGTTAATTTATCCACTGACCACCATCCTCCCTTGGCTGATGGTTGCCTCTGGCTAGGCACTTAACTCCTGCTCTTAATTGAGCAAGTTTTTATGATGCCAGAGAAATCCTTCAGGGAGAGAAGAGAGATACTGGTGCTTAGATACTGGAAGATGACTGGGCTGGAAACTGTCCACCACATCCGTGGAACTCAGGTGTGTATAGGAAGCATGGGGCAGAGCAGAAACAGTGTCTGGTACATGGTGGGGGAAGGCAATTAGTAGAATGGATTTTGAAGTGTCATAATCACTATCGTTTTGGGGGCACTTACATGCATTATGTTATTGAGTCATCGTCACAATCATATGGAATAAGTATTACTATTTCCCTTTTTTTTCATAGATGAGGAAACTGGGGCACACAGAAGTTTAGTAAGTTCTCCAGTTATTTGGATAGGAAGTGGCAGAGTTGAGATGTGAATCTTCATTTTTTCGATGCCATAATCATTGCTTAACCATTATACTATTCTCAAAACACATTCATGCTATTACTATGATATCTCATTTGGACTCCTGCAATGGCGTCCTAATTCTTTTCCCTGATGTCACTCTTGCCTTCCATAGAGCACCTAGATGGCGTTTTATTTTATTATTTTATTTTATATATTTTATTATTATTTTTTAGAGTGGCTTTTTAAAAACACAAATCTGGGTCATGTCTTTGTCCTCCACTAACTTCTCATTGCAGTTGGAATAGAATTCAAAAGCTGTAACTAACGCCTACAAGACCCAGCATGATCTAGTCCCTTCTTATTTTTTCAATTTCGATGCACCATGTTCACTCTCACTCTTTAAACTCCAAAGGTACTGGCTCGGTCTCCCTTCTGTCCTCCAACACCTAAGCTTGTTCCTGCTTAGGGTCTTTGCACTCCCTCTTCCCTCAGCTTGGAATGGTTTTCTCTTGGATCTTCATATAGCTGGCTCCTTATCATTTTGATCTCAGCATAAATGTTACCTCCTCAAAGAAGATCTCTGGCTGAAATTATGAATGCAACAAATCAGATTTCTGTAAGACTGAGTTGTGAATCTTTGGTGGCTTGCCCTAGCTTTATCTAGAGGAGAGTATAATACATAAACACATGTAATTTGCATATATGTATATATATATGTACATACATGTACACATACATACAAGGATACATAGATATTTTGTTATATTTATAACAATATATACATATATATGTATATTTATATATATAAATAGGTAGATATAAATATTTTGTTGTTTATTTATAAGTGACTTTATTATTTTGCATATTTGTCATTGAATAGCATATCTGTCCTGGTGTCACCAGCACTGATAAAACTTATTTTAATTAAATAAACCACACCAAGATGTGTGTGTGTGTGTTTGTGTGTGTGTACTCAGGTCTACAGGAGGAATGATCTAATTCAAGAATAATATATGAGTCCTTCACTGATATCCTTCATCATACATGATTTAATCCTCACATGAGCTGTTATTTTCTTTGATAGCTTTTTTGAGGTATAATTTACATGCTATGCAATCACACATTGAAAGTATACAGTTCAATGATTTTTAGTTTATACAGTGTGCATCTGTCACCACAATACAGTTTTAGAATATTTCCATCACCTCCTAAAGTGTCCTCACTCATTCCTATTTACAGTTAATTCCCATTTCTACCTCCATCCCTAAATAGTCACTTATCTGCTTTCTTACTCAGTAATCGAGCTTTTCTATAAATCTCATATGAACAAAATCTTACTGCATGCAGTATTTTAAATTTGGCTTCTTTCACTTGGTATGATGTTTTCAGGTTCATCCATGTTGTTACATGTATCAATAATTCGTTCCTTTTTATCATATGAGCAAATCACATTTTTATAATTTACTAGTTGATGGGCATCTGGGTGGCTTTTAGGTTTTAGGTACCTATTGTAAATAAAGCTGCTATAAAAAATTGAGTAAAAATTTTTATTGCAATAAATGTTTTTACTTTTCTTAAGTAGATACATGATAGTGGAATTGCCTGGTATATGATAAGTGTACATCTCACTTTTTGAGAAACCTTCTGTTTTCCAAAACTGCTATATAATTTTACGTTCATACCAGCAACCTGAGTATTTGAGTTTCTCCATATATTTGCCAACACTTGGTATTGTTAGTTTTTTCGATTATAGCTATTTTAATGGCAGTGTAGTGGTATCTTATTGTGGTTTTAATTTTCATTTTCCTAATGACTATTGATATTGAGCACCTTTGCATAATCTTATAGTTATTTGTAGATCTTCTTTGGCGAAGTTTCTACTCAAACCTAATTTTTCTCAGCTGTCTTCTTACTATTAAGTTTTAAGTCAGTGTAATATCTTAAAAGCTCTTTTCTGTTTTGCTCTTCTTTTCAAGAGCATCAGAATTGTCCCTTGTGTGATGGTGTCATGGCCAGATAAGGTTCATGTATTAAATGGCCTTGGGAAGCATTTCTGGTAGTTCCTAAACTGATGGTCCATGGCGGAATGTTTTAGGAGCTGCTAAAAAAGTTCCTTGGTTAAAGAAATTTGAAGAGCTCTGCTTCCTATGTTCTTAATCTCGAGGGATCATAATATATGTCAGTATATTAAAGACCCTGAGAAGTTCTGTGATAACAACCTGTTAGCTCTTTAACCCAACATCTTCTAAACTTACCTGATCACATCAACAGGTAATTAACACCAGTAATATTAACATATTTATAAAACAGAATTGTTCCAACCCATGTTCCATGGACCTAATAGATGAACAACCATAAAGATTTAGAGAGTTTAAATGATTTGCTCAAGTTAGTGGCAAAGTTGGTGGGGAGAACGTAGTTTTCTTGAAACCGATCTTGGTCTTCTGTCTTTAGCATTCCCTTGGCTTGTCGCTCACTGCAGTCAAAAAAGGAAATAAAACAGGTGAGGCTGAAATATATATAATAAATTTCAACCAGTGGGTTGGCACAGGATGGCTTCCAAAATAATTCTCTTTCAAATCCAACTGGTATGATACAAGCTATTCTACTAATATGCTTCTTTTCTATTACCTCTTTGTTTTCAAAGGCTAGCATTATATTTAATTTAAAGACTATATAACTTTACCTATGAAGTGGAGTTTTGGAGACCTTAGTCTGAAGATCCTTCAATAGAATTGATTATATAACAGTCAAAAATTGGGCTGCCTTCTGCTTCCTCTTTTTCTTGCATATTCTTTGATTATTTCAATAAGCACTTATTTATTTCCAGGTATGTAACCATCAGTGCTTTAGGGACTAAGAGGAGAGCAGTGAATGAAGACAGTCCCTATGTTCATGGAGTGAGTATGAGGATAGAGACAATGTAGAAATAGATAGATAGATAGATAGATAGATAGATAGATAGATAGATAGATAAGATAGATAATGTAATGCCAAGTAGTATTATGTACTGTGAAGAAAAATAAGAGGAAAAGGAATAAAAAAGAATAAGAGAGAGAGTGATATTGATAGAGCCTTGGATAAAAGGAGGGAGAGAGTCATGTGACAGCTTTGGGAAGAAAGGTTAATGCCTATGAACGGGAAATTCCAAAGCCTGAGCCAGGACTGGGCTTGGGGTGCTTGAGTGGGCTAAGTGCAGTGAGTGAGGGGGAGAGCACAGGATGTGAATGAGGCCGTTGGCTCCCTGGAGCCACAGGGTGTAGGATTCAAGGAGTCATAAGTTACAACTGCTGCCCCCAGGAGTTTACAATTTGGAGAGTGGCGTAGTTTAAAAAAAAACACCAAAATCTTTATGATTGAATTCAATTTAAAAAGTATCTTTTTTCTACATGAAATGTCCATATAACTGTTTAATAGTTGCTTCAAAAAAAGTGTGTTGGGAAGAAAATTTCTAGATAATTTTGGGGACTGCATATCCTACACTCATCTTGAAGATTCATAACACACACACAGATTGTTGAGAAGTTCAGCAATGAAGTTTAATTTTATGTTTAAGTCATTAATTTAACATTTAACTCAACGTATACCAAAATATTTCATCATGATTGTCTTTTATTTTTTAAAGAATGCTTACTGTCATCTTGAGAAATAATAGTGTGAGCAATCTATTTTATAAACCGATGACCCCCTCTCTGGGGGATCAGCATTATCAGGAATTAGTTTCCTGTTTCCTGTACACATATTCTCATTCTGTTCACAGAGGTGTTGAATTCATCTCTGAGCTCGTGGAATGGAGAGGACATATTAGGCACTTGCAAAGTTTTATCTTTACTTAAAATTAGACAATCGACACTTTTTACTTTGAAATACTCCCCCAGTTTTTATTCTGTCAGCTCTAAAGATCAAACTCAATAAAGATGAGAAATGTGCAGTCTTATTAGATCCTGGCTCAGCTGTTTGGACAGCTCTTCTGACGTCCAGTCTTCTGATTTATGACTCATCTGAAACGTAATAGTTTTAAAGAGCCTACCATAACAACATCGTTAAAATGCTAGCTAAATTCCTCTGTGGGTATCAAAATGAGAAATGTACCCTCTGTGAATGATACATTTGAAGCACACACACAAAAAAATGGAATTCACATGAAATTTTATGTGTTTCAGAATGAAATAATCTCTGATTTGTGCAGGGAGACCATAAACACTAATGTGTATTTATGGAACACAAAACTGTGAGACCTGGCACACCGCCCCCATCCGTGGAGGCTCCTCTGAAAACTGCAGTAAAGTCCACCTGTTACAACTTGTGTTAGGCCTTCTGCAAATGTAAGGCAGGCCAATGAAGTCCATCCGGAAGCTGCCTGTAACGTGTGACTTTCGGAAACGGGTCTCATTCTCTTGTACTCCACATCAGAGAAAACTCTAAAGCTCCTAGTAAATTTGTCAGGAAAAGAAGAAAAATAAATAAATAATAATAATAAAAAAACCCAGTTAACCAAGTCAATGTCTCACTTCCCTGCACAAGTATTTCTTCCTTGGGCATAGGACAAGGTCAATGTGTGGTCTCTGCCTGGAATAATCTGGAAACAATCCTTGAAGACAATTGGGCTTTCTTGCCCAGGGCCTCATGGAGGGTGTGCCTTCTTAAAGGAGAGGGCGTGGGTACATCTTCTGAGGTTCTGTGGCCGAAAGAGCAACGTCCTGCAAGGAGTTGATAAGACACTAGATGAATGAGCTATGTGAAATGAGAAAAGTTAGACCTTCTCTCCAGACCTCTCCAGACCTTCTCTCCCGACTTAAGTGTTCTTTTCTGAACTGAACTTTTGAGTACTGAAAGCTCTGTGATTCTACAGTTTTTTAAGCCAAAATTATTTGCAAGTTATTGTTCCTTTAAATGGCTTAAAGGCCAAGTAAATAAAAATAATTAGGAAATTCAGTTTTGGCAAATGTTTCATGTTTCAGTATTTCATCTTTTTGAACTGGAAACCAAAAGCCTCAAATTATAATTTTACTATTTCCCTCTCTATACTTTTAAGCCTTAGAGGGATTTAAGAGTACATACTCTTAGATATGTATTGATCTCCTTGTGCTTTTTGGATAGCCGTGCTTCTGGCTCTCAGTGGTTTACTTTTCCCATTTCTTCCAAATTGGGGCCACATGGCCTTCTCACTGAGTTCTTGTTGAAGGAAAATGGTATTTTAATCTATGAGAGTTAATTGCTATCAAGGTTGGTCTGTTCTTCTGTTGAAACCAGAGTCCACTTTTCTTAGGTTCAGCCTTTCCAGAAGCCAACTCAGCCTCTTTCCCATGTGGAGAGAAGGATCTCTGTGTTTGAAGTGCCTGTGTGCCCTGACTTAGTCTTCTTCACATCATCCTGATTGCTTTCATGTCTACCACCAAGAGAGAGAGGGAGGGGAGAAGTGAGAGAAGGAGGGAGGGAGAGCCAGCCTCCACCTCAGCATCCTCTGAGCCATGTCTACTCGCCAGCGTCAGTTTCATGACCCTCTTATTGGAGACATTGGGGTTAAATACCCAGGTGGAGAGAGACCATGATGAGATGCTAGACAACAGGCAAAATCACCTTGCAGTGAACATTACGATATTTTGTGAGTTCTTTGGCTCCTTTGTCATTTTTTTTTTTATTGCTTTTGACTTCATTTTCTCTTTTCATGATTCTGTTTTATTGGAATTTCTCAGAGTGAGTACACTGCCAGTTTTGGTGACATTTTGGTTGTATTCAGGTATTTTAGGACAAGAAAAATCTCTCATCATGTTTGTGAGGTATTAGGATGAGAACCTCCTTCTGCACTACTTCTTGTTTCTATGATGTGGGGGACGTAGGTTAGAGGAAAGCCACTGTTTCTCACTGCCTCACTTTTATTTATCTTTAGGCGATAAAGAGGGGCTATGCAGAGAAAACATGATACAGCCCTTTGCTTTTCTTTCTCTGTTTCTCTGTCTCTGTTGCTTTCTTCTTTTTCTATATCAATTACCCTATAGAGATGATGCATTCTGGTCTACTGCTGGCTAGGAGCTTTGCGTTTACCCAGCTCCAGAGACAAAAAAAAAAAAAAAAAAAAAAAAAAAAAAAAGACAAGACTGTTAAATTCAAAGGTGAAGTATCAACACTTTTAGTTGTAACTTTAAAGCCACATTCTCCTATCTAGCTTTGTTTCCTTCTCCTTCTTCATTTTCTTTATGAGCAGTAAAGCTAATATATCCAAGTACCAGATTCCTATATCTTTCTTTCAGTTTTCTCTGAACCCTGGAGAGGAGGTATTATCAGCTCTCATTCCCTTTCAGTTTGGAGACCTGTGGCATTTTCTGCTCCTAAATTTTCCACTTTTTAGAATGTTTCCTGAGACCAAAAGAAACTTCCAGAAATTTCTTACAAATAGAAAGTAGATTAGCCTTTCAGAACCAATTAAAACAAATAACAATGACACTAGAGAAGTTTACTTAGCAACACAACAATCATCAGGATGGAATGATTTAATCATTTCCACTGAAATGGAAATGGGAATAATAACCTAACCTCAATTTTCAGAAACATTTAAATGCATAAACACATGTACTTCGGGGCTGCGGTTTTCCAGCAATCAGTTTCTGCTTCTTACCCACCTGTACAACAGTAGGGATTAGCTGAAACTTTCAATCACACATCATACCACATGCATGCCATGTAGGAAATACAGCATATAAAAAACACAATTTTTAGCTTTCAAAACAAACATGAAAAGAGATATTACACAGGGTGGTTCTGGGGAGTGGAAGAGAGAATGTGATAGTTATGGATGCATGGGAAACTGTGGTTGTTAAATAGAGAGAGAAAATGGTCATGGGCAAGGGAGGGAGAGGGCCACAGAGGTTGGCTTTGAATGGCCAGCTGGTTGAGTCGGGCATTCTTTAATACTCTTCCATGGTCACCTTTAATACATACTGGTTTTGGTTTTAAATATTTGGCTTTCAGAAGCAAAAAAATTTCCCATACAATATCCTACTTTACTGTAGTGTGATTATTTGACCCCTAAAAAAAAAAATGCCAGCTAATGAGGTCTCTAGAAAACATTTTTTCCTATGAAACTTTAAGTTGATCTAAAAAATCTAAACTTGATTAAGTGGGAACTATTTTGAAAATGAAAGTGTAGTACGTTCAAAAACTTCATTTTTCAAATGTTTTAACATCTCTTATAATTACGAAGATATGTATGAATGGAAAGTTTCTGAAAGCTTTGAGTTTTATCATAAATATTTTACCTGGCCACCGACAGAATATTTTTCTTGCTCTGGTGCTCCTGGCAAAACTTTTCAGTTGTTGGAAAATGAAGGGGAGACTAAAAGCATGGTGGGGATGCCTTGTCTGGTCATGTAGGTCAAGAAGGCATTCGTTACCCAGGCCATTTTACTAGCAGGTTCCCCAGATGAATATCTTTTTTGGTTGGAGAGTGAATTTTTGTCCCTCTGCTTGGCACCTCCAAGTCTGCTGCCTGGACACTTTCCTGTACACCTGTGAGAATACTCAAGGAAGCAATTCACAGTTTCCTTGGACTTCTTGGAGAATTCGCAAGAGTCTGATTTTAAAAACATAAATGCTGGAGCACGGCCTGATTGTGAGATGTGTTTAAGGTTTTATGACATGCTTTGCATGGCCCACATTTTAGACACAGGAATAAACAAAAAGTTTAAAATTGAGCTGTGTATAGGAAGAAAGTAAGTATTTGAAAAAAAGTAATACAAGTTAAAAGTAATTGCATGTCTGGGGAATTATGCGTTGGATTGTCTTCTTTTATGATTTGCAAAAAATGATCAGACTTAAAAAAGTCGAGTAAATGTGTTTACACTGACCTTTCTCCAGCAGGTTTCTTTACAGTCAACTCAACTTAAATTAAACTTTGATTGAAAAATAGTCCTGTACATCTAGGAAGGCTGTGTTCTTCCAGGGAGCATGAATTTTGGGAGAGGTGCACATGGAATAGAGGAGGAAGAAAATGGTATCCTCTTGCAGTGAGGTGGTCCTTGGTATGATAGGCATTGCTGATTGCATAGCTGCATTTGGTTTGAGTAGGGTTGACCTCCATCTATAGCTTCTTGGGTAGACCCTAAAGGCCAGACCCTAGAGTAAATCTGCTTCACTGGCTGCTATAGTGAGTGGTCACAGGTGGGCATGTGACCAACAGGGTGAAGTTCATGTCTTTCGTTTAATAGTTGCTGAATTAGAAACAGTCTCTCTTCTAAAGAATAGTCTATGGATTTGGGGCCTGGAATTACTATTGCCATTTTGCTCCCATGAGAGAGAGAGCTCACTTGAGGACTAAGTCAATCAATACACATTATTTTCTTGGCCACTGGGATTAGTTTGGAGGTGGATACATAGTTAGAGTAGGTCCTTAGGGAGAAACTGATAACTTTTATTCAATGATTGGGAGGATGTAAGTTCTCACTTCTTCTAATCTGAGGCCATTTTGCTACAATGAAGGAAGGTTAGCTGAGGACAGAGCCAGCAGATGGACGAGGCGGATTCTAAACAACTGTAGGGAAATGGGGCCGAAACCTTGAACAAACCTCTCCTAAAGTTTTTCACATTCCTCAACTTTGAGTTTTGTGAGCTTATAGTTTCTCTTACAAATAAATAAGTTGGTTGAGTTGGAAACATGAGTTGATTTAAATAACCTTGAATTAATGTTCCTGCCTAAAGAAGAGTTGATATGCTATACTTTTGTATGCTAGCATATATACAAAAATGCACATTAATTTTTTAGAAGTGTCCTAAGAGAAACATTAACATGTAAAAGACAAAGAACAATAAAACATGCAAATTTAAATCTACACCTTCACTATGTAGGTCAAATGTCACAGTCACTTAGTGTCAACTGATTTATTGGAGAAAACACAAAAGCTTATAATAAGAATCAGATGTATTACAACTTGCATATAACTAATTGGATTCAACAAAATCTTGGAGATGTTTCTGCTTGTTTTTTGAGCAATCCAACAATTTAGTCAAAATAGAAACTGTCTTCTTTTAATTCAGAGCAACAAATGAAAAATATACAGTACAACATAAGAAAGCAGTGCAATTTTGTTCAATTGAAAGACACACACATACATACCAAGAAAACTACAAACATATATACACAAACACAGAAAAGATTATACAATGATATACACACAATTTACCCAAACACAAAACTAAACTATCTCACATGCTGAAATCCATGGGTACTAATACACAAAGAGAGGGGATCTGCCCTGTTTCAACAATTACAGTTTGCTCTAATGTGACAACCCAAATAATTGAAATACCCAGTGGTTATTAAATTTATGATAAATACTTAAATAGTTGCATGCTTCTCCTTCTTTAAAAAAGCAAAAGAACAAAGCCATTACATAAAACTGTCCAAGAACCCAATCAAACACAAATATAAAACTAATGGAGTTAGAAAGTGCCTTGAACAACTTTTACTCCTCCTCCTCCTCCTCCTCCTCCTCCTCCTTCTCCTCCTCCTCTCCTCCTCCTCCTCCTTTTCCTTCTTCTCCTCCTTTTTAAATCTAAGACCACAAGCAGGTAGAACAAAGAAGGATGGGGAATAAGACAGAGGGCTGGGTAAGAAAGAATGAAGAAAAAGGAAGAAGAAGGCAATAGGGACTAGAATTATTTAGCAAATGAATAGTGGGTAAATTAGAGGGTCAAAGGGAAATGCAAAGATGATATTTCTGGGATCTCGAAGTCCCATCATCAACATTATTATTATCTTCAACCAATCCATCGGTTTAGTTAGGGTCATTCATGATTGTGTCCAAAAAACCATCTGAGTTGGTCAAATCAGTTATCTTAAAAAAATTTTAAACCAAAGTTTTCGAAATTACAAGAACAATGCCAAAAATTGTTCTGAAGATAACAACTGCAATACCTGTTTTGCCCACAGCCCTGTTTAAGGGAATAAGACCCAGCCTACAGTGCCTGTGAATTGGCTCTCATGTTTTATACCTTGTTTGCTTAGGCCCTGTGTTCACAGATTATTAAACCAGATATGGGCATCTAATTCCAGGTCAGCAAAGCCATGGGCTCTCTAGCAAATTTGAGCATGACTTGGTACTAAGAGACAAACTGGACCAATCAGGTTTTCTACCTCAGGGACTGAAATTAAGAAAGACAAAGGAGTCTGCCAGTTGGCAATAAAACAGAAGATGAAAAGTTGCCTTGAGGTGAATGTGAGGCATCATAAGCCAAAGCCATGTGCAGCCAGAAGTAAGAAGCAGTTATTTGGAGGAGGGAGAGAAGGAAGCAGACTGTGGAGTGTATGGAGTCCCACAGCGTCATAAGGCTTAGTCATACTGATGGCAAAACATAGAGTAAGGAGACACAGACATTTTGCTGGCATTCCTAGAGATACTGTGACCCCCAATTCTTTTTGAGGTGGGGATCCTAGTACCAGATTACCTGGTGATGCTCAGTGTATTTGTGCAGTAAACTCCCCTATTACTTGAGTTAACTCAAGTGTGTCTCTATTCCTGCAAACCACGGAGTTGGCTGAAACACTTCTCATTTGAGACATTTCTGCCTCTAAACCTTCGAGCCCATATAAGAATTAGCTGGGGAGCTTGTTAGAAATATGGTTTCCTAGAAAAGAACTCTGGCGACTCAGATTCCGTGAGTATGGGGAAGACCCTGGAGACTGTTTTTTTCTTATGCAGCTGTCAGGGGACTGGTATTTGGGAGCCACTGCCTTTGTTTATGTTGTCCCTTGACTAAGCATTCTCTAATCCTGTGGTCCTCAAACATTTTGGTTTCAAGATTCCTTTTCACTTTTAAAAATTATTTAATGCTCAAAGAGCTTTTGTTTATGTGCTTTAGTCTATCAATATGTATCAGATGATAAGTTAAAATTGAGAAATTAAAAAAAATTATAAATTTATTAAAAATAATAAACCAATTACATGTTATATTAGTTTTCTGGTGCTGCTGTTACAAAGTGGCTTAGCAACAGAAATTTATTGTTTCACGGTATTGTAGACTAGAAATCTGAAATCATACAGGCAAGGTTGGTTCCTTCTGAGAGCTATGTGGAAGAATCTGTTTCTCGTCTCTCTCTTAACATCTGGGAGCCTCGGGTGTTCCTTGGCTTGCAGATGACATTCTCCCTGTGTCTTCCCATCATCTTCCCACTATATATATCTGTTTTTGTCTCTAAATTTCTTTTTATAAGGACACCGATCATATTGGATCAAAGCTCACCCTAATCACTTCATCTTAACTCGATCATCTGCAAAAATTCAATTTTCAGGTAAGATCATCGTCACAGGTCCTGGCGTTTAGGACTTCAGCATCTTTTTTGGGAGACACAATTCAACTCATAACACATGTTGACATAACATTTGTGTGTGTGTGTGAAAATAACTATTTTCCAATGTAAAAACATTGAATGAGAAGATAGGTATTGTTTTACATTTTAATAAATCTCTTTAACTACTGGTTTAATAGAAGACAGCTAAATTCAACTTTCCAATTTGCTGGGATATATTATTTTAGTGGAAGTATATTAAGAAAATCTGATCTCATACATAAATGTAGTTGGAAAAGGGAGAGTTATTTTAAAAGCCTTTTAAGATAATACTGGATAATTTTCTGTGATACTCTACCCAAACTTGACAAATCGTAATTTCATAATGGTTATTGTTATTTGGAATTAAAACCATGCTGATAAACTTTTCATAGGTTTTTACTTCAAAATTCATTGGTGTGTCTTGCAATGGAGTTTTCTTTTATCCGTTCATGATTTTGGAACATCAGCAATGGTCATTAAAAAAATAACAGTTCTCCAAATTATACAAATTTTAAAATGTACAGTAGAAAACTCTACTGTACCCTTATGAAAGAATGAGAAGAAAAAAGGCACATAATGTCTTAGTATTTTTATGATTATGGATCGATTAAAAAGACCTGAGGGAGCCCCACCAGTCCCCAGGCCACATTTTGTGAACTTCTGTTTTAATCTATTCTTGCTTGAGGAAATTCTACCATTATTTCAAATACCACCTTAAATTCTCTCTTCTCCAGGCATTTTGACTGATTTTCCACATAGAGGAAATGGCCTCTTCTTTTATATGGCTTATTTATATATTTATTATGTGGTCCCTTTGAGTGTGCCTTGAGACAAGTTTTTTTTGAGTTTGAACTGGATCAAATTCATTATGTTCTTTGGTGCAGAATAGCTTTTAATAATCAAGGGACTCAGCTTTAACTGCTGCTATTGCTGATGTTCATTATGATGGAGTCTTTTTCATCAGTTAAGAAAAATTTGTAAATTTAAGTGACACATATGCTTTCTGGAAAGTCCATAGATGTGCTCTTAAGTTTTGACAAGTGCCTTTCCCTAAGTTAGATTTCTGTCTGTCTGGCAAACTTCTACTCATTCTTCACAATACAAATCAAAAGTCACATTGCCTGAGACATCATGCATCTTTGAAAGTAATTTTACTCTTCCTCTATCGTGCTCTCAAGCCCCTTTTATATTTTTTCTCTTACAGGAATCTCTCAAAGATGTCTAGTGGTTCAGAAAGGGAGATGGCCATTTCTCACATGTGTAGTTGGTAAAGGGAGGGGTGCTGTGTTTGTTATGTTACTCATATCTACATGCACCTTGAATAGGTTTATCCCAGTCATCTTAACAAGTGATAGATCATGTTTTCAGCCAGACCCTATTGGTTTTCAGAGGCCGAAATTCAACTCCAACTCAAGTAAAATGAGGAATTTGTGAGTGGATATGGGTTGGGTTAGAAGGTTCTCAGAATTGAGGAACAGCTGTACCACAAGCCTCTGGCAAACAGGGACCAAAGCTGCTCCAGGAAATTCAGAGACTGGAACTGGGACTGGAATGCATTTAGACCTCCATGTGTCACCTTTGTTTCTCTCTGTAGACCAGTGTTCTGCATGAAGCTAGAACCATGGCTGCTACCAGCAGCTCTTTGGATCATATCTTACTAGCATTGCCATCTACAAGGAAGCAAATTTTCTCCCAGCAACAATCAAAAAAATCTCAGGACCATCAGATGGCCTTATTCTGGGTTCTCTGCCCAGTTCCTAGACACGTGATTATGACCAGGAAGTTGAAGAAGTACGCTTGGTTCAGACTGAGTCATAAGCCCATCTTAAGGACAATGACTATGTCCAGGGCAGGGAGTCATGAAAGAAAATGGCAGTAATCCTTTGAACCTAATTAATAGAAAGAGGGAATAAATGAGTGGGGAGAAACAGTTCCCCCAAAGAAAGCAAGTTCTGTTTTCAGAAAAAAGGAGGAGTCCTAGACAGACTAATTATTCATTGTCGCCCACAATAACTGCCTGGTCTGTCTTTACAAAACCCCTTGTGAAGACATTTGAGAACACCATGTTGGCCAGCCACGGCCAGTTTAATCATGTTGTGTGCTTTGGAATAGTGACATCGATTAATATCTGTGGCTGAATGAACTTAGTTATTTAATAATTGCATTTTAATATTTCAGGTTACATGCTTTCCTAGTATTGCAAATCAGCACTTCACAAGCAACTGTTTGTTATTATTTTCCTATGGCAAGTAATGTGATGAAATTACACGGGTACTACTGGATTTTATACAGAATTGGCATTCATATTCGTTTCCACTAGTTTTCCCAGGATTATTCTGGGTCCTGCCATATCATGTGGACTTCCCAGAGTAGCTATTGACCTGAGAAGACAAGACCTTCATGAGACCTAGACAGCTGACTAAGAGACACTGTACAATTCAGAAGACTTGATCCCTGGAGTCTGCTCTTGAATACCAAGCACAAGGCTTGGCACGGTGGATATACCTGAGAACAAACCCAGTGTCTAACTGTTCCACCCCAAATATTTCAATGTCATATGAGTGAATCTCATACTCCACTGTCACCTTACTTCTTTCTTATTCATTTACCAAATACCTCATCATTTTGGTGATATCATTTTTTTGACAATCTAGTTTAATGCATTGCATGTAGAAATCTCTCAAATATTTCTGCCTTGTTCATTATATTATATTTGCTCTGGCTAAGATCACCAATATTGGTATCAGGTTAAGTGTCAGAGGGCCTTGTCCTAGGTTTCTATATTAGATTTCCTCTATTAAACTATCTCATTCTTCCTTTTTTTTTCTTTTATAGCACTTAATATAATTTACTATTGTATACTTATAAGGTTACTTGATTAATGTCTTCTCTCTAACTATAACCTCATGAAGATTACAGGGTACCATATCTTTGTTCATTGTTTGGATGCTGTCCATCTAACACAGGACGACATATTAGGTGCTCAAAACAATATTTGTTCAATGACTGACTAAGTAAAAGAGAAAGTACATTTTTAGTCCTATTTCTCCAAGAAATAAAATCTGCCTCCTATGCCTCTTCTTAGTAATGGAGGAGGGGCAAATGAAAAAGAAATAGCTGACAGCCAACATACAAAGCCAGCGTAAGTTTTTATTTTTAAAATATTGTCTCTAAAAGTGGCCTATGCCCTGTGATGCTCTTGAACACTCTCTGTGAATATGAACTACACATGTTTTATATTTGATACATGGTATTCAAATAGAATCTTGAATACAGGAGGCATCTAGCTCCTTACTGGGAATGCTCATAGGGTGAGTACAGGTGAGTAAATGCTGCTCCCTTTGAGTTCTCTTTACCTCTTCGCTTTTCAGACCAAAGAGATTGACTGATGGAGGCCTG
>CM053503.1:158866976-158896325 GCA_028627145.1 Eidolon dupreanum | reverse complement strand
GGAGGTGGGCAGGAGCCACATCACAGTGGATTGAAGGGTAAATGTGAGTTGAAGAAGTAGATTGTTTAGAGACCCCTTGCCCTGGCTTCACCTGGGAGCTTGTCAGAAGTTCAGACTCTCGAGCCCCATCTTAGACCTATTGAGTCACAATCTCATTTGAATAGCATGCCCATAAATTAAAGTTGGAGTCGCTGGGAGAAGAGATTGGCCAGAGGCCTATAGAGGTGACATATGGCTGTCAGGATTTATAAAATGAGGGAAACACTGGAAATTCTGAGCCTGGGGAGTGAGAGGATCAGTTTTACACTTGGAGAAGATGATTCTATAGACAGCTAGAAGGATGGATTGGCAGGCAAGAGATTAGGAATCAGAAGATGAGTTAATATTTGATGCTCAGGGCTGATTGGAACAGAGTGAGGTCTGGATCAGAGAAATAGTTGGAAGGTAGTTTCAAATCATCCAGGCCCATGGGGTTAAGAAGGCAAATCATTGTGGGTCAGCACGGGGATGAAAAAGGAAAGAAGGAAGGGC
The DNA here is from genome assembly GCA_028627145.1 of Eidolon dupreanum. Classification (NCBI taxonomy): domain Eukaryota; kingdom Metazoa; phylum Chordata; class Mammalia; order Chiroptera; family Pteropodidae; genus Eidolon; species Eidolon dupreanum. Next base: position 158,895,794 of record CM053503.1, on the reverse strand, counting down.
TATTAGTTCTCCTTGCAAAGATGGCAATTACCCTATGACCTCATTTACTTTGCAATTATTCTTCTAATTCTTCCAATTGTTCTTGTTGATATAGTCCTATTTAACTAAAATAGAAACTTCTGCTAAAGTTTCATACCATTTCTTACACTGAACTCAGGAACTATAGCACAAGTGAACAAGGCTATTAAGAACATTTTTGATTGTAGAATACAATTTATATTCTTGTATTTCTCAGCTACCCATTTTTAGACTATCCCAGCCACTTCTGTTCTTTATTGCTGATTTCTGAACTGGTCTTAAAAGAACTATGAGAATGTGTGTCTATCAATATTATAGTTATGGTGATTGAAATTGAGAGGCAGGGGTGAGCTAGGGGAGGAAAGAAGTGTGTGTGCTGGTAGCTGAGAGTTTTTCAGTCTGCATGGACCTACTTAATTGCTTCTTGGTGATATTTTGGTTGAGTGATACCAATTTTTTTATTGGCTAGATTTTTGGTTTGCAGAAAGTAAATCGTTAATTAAATGCATGTTCTTTTAATAGAGGCACATGATTCTATTAGTAAAGCCAATTTACTGCCTCAGTTTTTTTAAAATGGGAGACAGGGAGAGAATCTTATCACTATTTACTTCTTATGTGAGGCTAAGTAAAGCACATTTGGAAAAACATACTTTAAGAGTTGTACTGTGGACTAGCAGAGTGGGATTGCTAGGGTCAGATGGCTTCATTTTGAATTCCAACATCCTACTTCTTTAAGTTATTTATCCTTTTAAGCTTCATTGGTTCCACTTGTAAAATGATGTGCAAAATAACAGATTCCACCTCTGAGAGCTGTTAGAGAATTAAATGAGATAATATACACCAAACCTTGCCAAGTCTCCAGCATATTGAAAGGCCTCAGCATTTATTAGTTACTTTGATATACCTTTTCATGGAGATCTGCAGAGTTTTGAGTAAGAAAAATTATTTTTCCATTCAAACCAACAGTGCTGTTACTAGGAACTCTGGAAGAATTTGGGGGAAGAAATGGGGTGAAGATATCTCTAGACACAAGAGCCAGAAAATTGTTGTAGGAGAAAAAAAAAAGAAAGTTGAATAAAATTGACAGCAATAAAAATGCTGGAAAGCAAGAAATAAATATAAGTCATAAACAATATGGTGGGTACAGTGGGAAGAGCAGGGGACCAGGGGTCAGCAAATCGAGTTGCCGCATCACTCAGGTGGCCTCAGAAGGTCACTGGCTATCTCTGGACCTCATTTTTATCATGAGTGAAGTAGAGGCCATATTTCTTGGCCTGCCTGGCTCAGAAGGTTAAATCAGATGAGAAACAACAAGCTTATAAAAGTGCGTCACGAATGTAAAGGGCGATAAATACGTTGAGTGTATGCTGGCGTTTAGAAATGAAAAAGAGGGCATCTTTTGCAAACACCTTAGAAATTATCTACCTTCTCTTATTTAAGGGCCATTTTTTTGCTCTCCACTCTATTAGCACAATTTGAGGGGGAAACCTACGTGGAGACCAATAGGATAATCTAAGAGTTCACTATTTGGTGGCTTTGCTGAGTTGAGGGCAAGCAGGGTGACCTAGGGAAGATTTGGAATGAGGACCCTGTCATTAGGCCTGGATTCCATTCTTCAGTTTCCTGGGTGTATGAACCTGGACCAGAGACTTCGCCCCTTTGCGTCCTCCTCCTTAGTTATAAAATGCTAAGACTAGCTGCTCTTTCTGTCTCATAGGGTTATTCTGAAGGCCAAGTATATTGTGAAAGATCCAATATAAATATCTTACACATATAATCCATTGATTATTTAATTCATCTGAATTGTAGATTTTATAAAAATTAGGCGAGGTAAGGTGTAAAATTCACGGCCCTTCCACAGGATGGAATATTATGCTACACTGACCAATTGTGTTCGTGCAAAAAATTTAATAATGCGGGGAAGTGTTTACAAAATAACATTAAGTGGGTAAAAAGATAGGTATGCATGCACACGTACATGGGGGTAAAAAAGTAAAACGACTAAGAAGTATGTCATAACATCAATAGTGATTGTTTTTATTGAATATTAGAATTCATTAGAATATTAGAATTTATCTGAATATTAGAATTATAGTTTTTTTAAAAAAATTTGCCTCTTTAAACTTCTCTGCATTTTTTAAAATCAGAAGCATGTATTTCTACTTAATAGAGAAAAAAGTTATTTAAAGAGTGAAATAGTACGTGTCCAACATTTGTGAACAGTGCCGGGCACACATTAAGAAGGGACTTCATAGGTGATGGTTGAATCTGAATGAACTTTAAAAAAAGAAATTGAGGGAGGAGGACATGTGCCCAAAGCTCTGCCGTCAGATGATGCTGTTCAAAGGAAATAAATAGAAACATAAGACCCATCAAACATGCCTCCACTGTGAGACCTGGACATGAGCCTTCAAGTGGATGTTAGGAAAAACTTTGACCCCTGAGCCCTAAAGGGGTATTGTGACTAACTTCTACTTCCTTCAAGACAAGCAATCAGCATTTCAGCTGCTCTCTTTCTGGGTACGATCAGAACCACGTGAAGGATTTAAAATATCACTGGGATGACTTGTTACAAAGCAGCTGGCTAGCTGGAGGGGTCCCCTACATGTCACAAGGAAACTCGTACCAGTAGGGAAGCCAGGAGACAAAAATAATAACAATAATTCTTTGCATTCACATGGCATCTTTCATCTGAAGAGCTCAAAGTATTTTACAGATGTTATAGCCATTAAAATGTATGTGGCAAGCATTATCCTCTCCGGATTACAGATGCGGAGGGGACTGTAATCCTGTCATTCGGTCTAAAACTGGAATTAACGTATAATTATTTTTGAGAGGAGATCTTTCTAATGTAACCCTTTGCCTTCTGCAGTTTCCTCTTGCTCCTGAGTGAACAGGACAGGTCTGGGATATCTGCCGCAGGTACCCAAACACTGAAATGAGATCACCTCTCAATCTTTTTTCCCAGACGAAACATATTTAACTTTTCAAGCCTTTCTTCAGAAGCCCAAGCTTCCCCTTTCTCATTTCCCTACAACCTGGAGGTGGTTTTCAAGTCGAGTAACTAAAACCAGTGCCGGGCGCTTCAGTGCAAATCTGTCAGTGGCTTTACCCGAATAAACTGACAGTCTTCAGGTTAGATTTGTGTTTTCATCAGCTGGGCCTTTCCGAAGATAGGTTATTTTTGGTTTTCGGTGTTTTTCTGATCAGGCAGTGACTTCTAGCCTATTTCTGAGTTTCGAGATCTTTTTTCCTTCTTTCTTTGATTTGGGAGTTCAACTTCCTTTAAAAAGGCAAAATACCCTACTCTCTTAACCTAGCAACTGTGATTTTTTTCATATTCCATTTTGTCTTTATTCATAGTAATCTTTTCACAGGGTTAAGGTAATGTCGTACATGGCATTTTGTATTACTTAAATTGTGTTTCGCTTTGAAGGTTTACATACGGATTTTTCTGCATTGCTTCTTGGAAAATGAGCACAATATTGGCTGTATAATCGGAATTATGTTTGTATTATAATTTGCTCAATCATGCTGTTAGCAGGTATTAGAATTGCCTCCAGTTTTCTATTACTGTATATTGTCCTTTGTTGGACATCTTGCATTTAAAGCCTCTTTTGTATTTGAGGATTTTTTAAAGGAACTTTGGATATTTATGTCCAAATGCCTTTCCTAAATGACTGAAGCTAATTACAGGGTTCCTAATACTGTGTGACAATATCAGTTCTACTGCACTCTTGATAAAACTGAATTTTATCATATTTTCGATTGTTAAAAATGTTTACCTTGCTTTAAAACCTAATTTGAATTTTTCTTTAGTGTTAGCTAATTGGCTATTTTATCTTTTTAATTTTTTTAGGAGGCTAAATGTATTCCTTTTTAGGGGAGAGTTGCACATTGGACGAAGGGCGGTGTATAAACCTAAACTATGATTTAAAACTCTTGATATGAAAATAGCAGCAAAAAATAAAATCTTGCATCACAAAGCTCCTTTTATTCCTGGGGTCCAGTGTATTGCTTTATTCTTTAAGATGCTTCTATGAAGTAAATGAGAAATACTATGATTCAATTTTAAAGACGAAGAAACTAAGAATAGTACTGATGTCATGATTTAAACCAATTGCTATGTTACAGCGAATGACACTGATCACATTTCTCACTGGTTCTTCCTATTCTCATAGCAACAGTACTTCCGGCTCCAGCTTAGCCTTATTCAGATTCTTCAGGAATTATTGCCTTTTCCTTTGTGTTTGCAATATACACATGATGATTTACCTTATGTCTGCATAGTGGGGGGAAAAATCAGTTGAGCCTGGTTGGCAATATGTAGGGGAGGGAAGGACGTTTGTGAATTTAATCTGTTCTCGGAACTAAAATGATTTTCATGCGCATCAAAGAGCCAAACTCATTTGTGCGTGTAGACACTAGCTCAGACAGACTGATTGTCGTTAGTGAGGTATTTAATATTTGGACCTAGCTCGGATCCCTGTGAAACCTTATTTATGATTCAGCTCTATGAGAACTCCTGGCCATGAACCATAGATTTAAATTCTTTGACAGTCTGAGGTTCAACCTTTCCAAAACTGTGTTTTCTTATTGTCTCCGAGTAAAGTTGCCTTAGCTTATAAATTCAGATACTTTCTCCCTTTGCCATCATGTGAACACGTAAACTTGTAAACCGGCACCTATGCAAACTGAGGGTTCCTCCTGAGGCTTACGGGAATATGTTTCTTGTCTCTCAAGTCAGAGCGCTGAATTACATTCTTCTTCAGCCGTCAGTAGGGCTTGGTCCTTTTTTCAGGGTAGGATGTGCTTCAGTTACACAGCGAAGAGGGAATTGATTTTTAATAGCATGCAACTCAGTGAAATTTTTGGAATTTTACTAAGTTTTTGGAAAGTCATTGAGCATCTAAACAAAGAAAACTTGATGCGCTATTTATTTTCCTATAGTGTCTCTCTCCCATAACCTTCCTCCTCGTTCACGTTTACGCAAAGGGAAATGAGGGAGAAAGGAGATTAAGGACATGCTCGTTTTACTGTTCAAAAATTTGGACTGGATTCGTTAGCAGAAATGCCTCAGATTATTACACAATGAAACCTTTTCAATTGGGAGATACAGTAATAAGAAGTGGCAGGAGAGAGGTAGGAATGCAGACAGCAAAACAGCAGAGAGGGACTGATAAGATCTTAGGGAATCTGAGACGAATCTGATTCTGGCTTGCGATGCCCTCCACCTAGTGCCTCCTTCCCTCTCTGCCCATGACTCGGTTCCTGACACTTTCCAGTCACTTCTGTTGTGAAAGAGACCTGGCCCAGTTCCTTCCCTTGCTTTCTGTACCGTATCATTAAGGAGGGCTCAGGGTCCGCCTACCTGCCCTGGTTAGCTTTGGTTGCTGCGAGGCTGACACCTCGCTCTGTCGTTTCTGCTTTGACCACCTGAGAGTGATTAGTGGCCTCTCCTCCCTAGAACTGAACCGACTGGTTCCAAAATTATATTTTCCTGGAACATCTTGTTGAACTGGAATACTTTGGCAGTAAAGAAACCCCTGCTCACACCTGAACAAATCAGTCTGTTTTTCCTGAAATAGAGTTCGTGTTCGCCTCCTGGCATCTGCTGAGGTGACTGGTAGATCCAGTTGTCTGGCTGAAGCATACCATGGTCATCATTGTGTCATTGTAGAGCACAACATTAAGGATTGCGGAAAATCAAGAGTCGTGTCGATTGATGTATAATCTAACCCTGCAAGAACGTCGGATGAAAAAAAGCCAGAGAAAGAAGGAGTAGTGAGCATGTCCGAAAATATTGGAAAAGTCGAGTCTACATCCCATGAAGTCGACTTTTTGAAAGAAACAAAATTAAAAAAAAAAAAACCCACAACATTTTTGAAACATAAAATAACTGTTCTGTGGCATATATAAAACACACACACACACACACACACACACACACACACACACACACACGAAATATCTATTAGGAAAATCCTACCCATTTTGTTGGAAGTAAGTAAATACTTTCAAGATTCTAATAATTTTATTACTGTTATTATTATTTGCCATACTATTTGTCACCTCTCTCGTTGGACAAAAGGCAATAACTCCATGTTAATTTGTAGGGCAATCTATGAAGAAGAGTGTAGCTAACCTAAGTCAAAACAAATGCTTAAAAAAGCAGTTAACTAAACGAACCTTTGAAAATGGTTCTCCCACATCCAGACCTAAAGGTACTGATTTTTTTTTTTAAAGTACAAATTAGAAGCATCTAGAAAGGCAAATGTATTAGCACTGGAAAGCATATTTTTGTCCTCTAATATTCTATTTCCAGGGGTTGAGTTGGTTTCTTACTTTTTTTCTCACTACAGGGGAAGCTGCTCTTGAAATGTTTCAAAGAACCACTGTGACTAAAGCACCAAATCCTTCTGAGATTGGTTCCCTTCTTTCCTCCCCGCCCAGGCAGAAAAGGTCTCTCTGGGAACCCATAGGACGATACTGGAGAATCCTGGGGTCACCACCTGCAGCCAGGGGTGAAGTGCACAAAATTGGTCCTCTGAAACCTGGCGTGCTGGCTGGGAGGATTAGACATGGCAGCCAAGTCCTTTTTGAATGCCATATGAAAAGAAATAGTTCTTCTTAAGTAAACAGATAAACACAGACACAAGAAAACACACAAACTCCTACTGCGATCTAGTCTCCATTTCATTCATTCAAGCATCTTTGGATTTTGGCTAATGCCAGCCACTTTTTGTCAAATTGCCCTTCCCTACGTGGACTTGTGAGTGTTTGCTCCAAAGCAGGAGAGTGGTATCAAACAATAAGATCAGTTTCCTCAGCTTTGAGAGTTTATGTCCTCTTTTATTTTTATTTTCCTTGTTGGAAGAGAAAACTTATATTTTTGAATTCATGACAGTCTTAACTTTAGGAGATATAATAAACGTTTTGAAGGTTGATATATCCTGGGATGAAATTTCAGGTTAGGGGAAGCTAAACACAAGTTTGGTTTTGGATGGTAAGATAAATATTTAAAATGAACAATCAGATTCCATACACTCAGATATAGTGTTGTCAGTAGTGGTTCCAGTGGTGATTCCTGTCGGAGGCTGAGAGAAAGGGGTACCACGTCCTCAGTGATAGCCAGTCTTTCCTCTTGATCCAAGTGATAAATATGGTAGCCGGCACTCACTGATTTATGTCATGTAATTTTACATGCAATATGCAAAATCGTGAAAAGTTAACAGCCATAATGTATTTTCCCCAAAGGCATCGAACAGTGGGGCTCAGTACTCCCAGAGATCTATCTTGACTGTGCTTCTTGCGGCCATGTTACTCCAGTTGCTAACATAATAATGTGCTTATTTCAAGAGACAGTTTTAAACCACAGTTACATTTTATTTCTCCTTTAAAAATACTTCTCACAAATCCCGTATCACTGAAGAGCGTGTGGGTCCAATCTTTTATTGAGTGCAGCCCTTGTCCTGCTTATGACCCGCGACTGATACACTGGCCCCAAAATGTGATTTCTCTGAAGCACTGCAGGACAAATATCTCAGCTCCTATGACAGGCAGGCATTTCGCAGCATCATTTTGCTACTCTGAAAATGCTGCTGTTGCCAGCATTCCAGATAGGCAGCAAGGCTTCCCATGGCTTATGCTTCTGCAGGAAAAGCACGGAATGTTTTAGAGAAGGTAGTTCTAATTGGTGTGAAACATCTTGAATTGCTGAAGTTCTAATGGACTTGAAAAAGCCTCTGGAGAATCAAAGGAAGAACGAAATGATGTAATGGTCTTTAAAAGATAAAATACAAACGGAATGAAAAAAGCTTTAATTCATTTCAGAAAGAGATGTCAGCTCCTAGTGTTTGTGGATAAAGTTGCCAGATAACCAACCTTTCTCATTTCAAAATCAGTTTTGGGAGGGGTAACTTCCGGCAGAAAGAGGACTATCAGACAATTAGTGCCACCTAGTGGTTGTATAGGGTAAAGACAGAGAAGTTCAGCAAATCAAGAACTAACTTTGGCAACTGCTGCGCCTGAGAAATGTACAGTCAGGCCAAATGATAGATTCCTAGAGAAGGCTGGCTTTAATTTATACTTCCATTTGTTTCCTAAATAATGAACATCAAGTAATGTGGCAGCAGTTTGAAATGTTTTTGATGAAGACTGAACAGAAAATAGTTAAGCCCCTCTAAATCACATATAGCAAATAAGTCTTTCAATATATTCTAAACATATAAACTTTGCTATGTTTCAGCCACATCTGAGTTAAAACTACCAAGTGATATTTAAGGAGAAAAAGCTATATCTGTTTCAAAATATCATGTTAATGACAGTTTTGTTACCTGTCAATAATAAACAGTTTCTAAAGTTAGACTGCTATCCTGAGGGTCTGTTCTGGAGGAACAGAGTAGAATTGAAGGCCCCATGAACTTGGATGGGAAGAATTACAAAGTGACATCTTTGTTGGCAGTACCCTAAATGTGAAATTTAGCCTTTTCCTCGATTAAGAATATAAGCTACAAACCATAGCAGTGTTAGTAATTCCTGGGACTTTGACACCAAAGGAAATCAGATACTTTTATATCATTGTACATGTTCTTCACTGCTTATAAAGAATAGTAATTATTAGACCAGACACCAAGTATTGCTAGTTAATGGGTAATAAAGAAGCAAATATATTTCTGTCATATATTTGGTTGTAAAAACATTTAAATGTTTTCAATATATTTTATTCTCTTTGTAATCCTATGTATTTGTTTTAAGGCATTTACAAACATTGCTCTGAGAGCGGGTCCTAGCCTTTATTGGACTGACAAAGGGGTCCATGTGCAGAAAGGTAAAGAACTCTGATGTAAAGAAATGATTAAACCATGAAGTTGGAGCACACACAACTTAGCCGCTAAGAGCTCAGGCTCCTGATTCAGTTACTTGGGTTCAAATCCCTCTCTAGCTGGATCTTTTAGAGAGCCCTCTCTGTGCCTCAGTTTACCCATCTCTGGACCCACCTCATAGAAAAGATGTGAGGTTTAAACGAATTGACACATGTTAGGCATTGAAATGAGCACCTAATCTTTTGAAGTTCTCAGTGAGTGTTAGCGCTTGTCAGGGCACAGTGCAGTTATTGAGTTTAGAAACCTCTCGCCAAGAAACTAAGAGAAATGACCTAAATGTACAATCTAAACTACCGACAGTTTGGAGTAACAAACATGCTTTGACAGATATTTAATCAGGAAGTAAATATTTAAAATAATTCATTTAAGAAGTAAAAATATATTTCATGTACTTTCTTGACTAATGCCTGAAATAACCTTCAGAGGACATCAGTAACCCCATTTTCAAAGTCAAATAGATGAAGTGACTAGAACACAGCATATTTGGGGAATTATTTTTCACTTACTCTTCAAAATCCAAAAGCTTTAGGAGTTCTCAAAATGTGCTCAAAATTAAGACTTTTTAAAAGTTAGAGAATCCATATCTAACTTTGTGGAAAGAACTAGTCTACAAGGCCAAGCTAACGTAGTCTGAGGGTTTATCTCACACTGGAAGGAAACGAAAGACGGAAGGCTTTCACACGTATGAACTCATCTGACCTTTGCAACAAACTTATGGCTCATGGTTTTTCTTATGAAAATACTTTAAGTGCGTGCTATGCTTTCGACATTTGGGCTAAGAAGAGTGAACGTGATACACGAGGCCTTATCCTTGTGGACTTTAATTTCCTAAGGTGCAGATGAGGGACAGGTATGTATGACCATTGGGCTGATGGAAAAACAATAGTCAAGGGATAGATAACTAACTCACCTTAAGTTCAGAGAGCTACTAAGACACAGCAGAGGATGTGAACTGAGTTTCTGCCAGGTGGATGCCTGTGATCATTCGACTAGACGCTCAGTGCTTTCTGAGAAAAACCCAGGCATGCTTTTGAGATGGCTCTGTACACAGACACAGCAATACACACACTGTTCTCCTGCCACATCGCAAAAGTGAATAGAACCATCTGTTTGTTGTTTGAGATGCAAATGAATTTTAGTGGAAAAGCACTGAAATTGGCATCAAGAGATCTGTTAGATTCCCGACTTCGCCATTTGTGAGCAGTGTATCCGAGTTTTGGTTTTCTTGCCATCATTGTAAAAAATAGAATTATCTCACCAGGCTTTTGTGGGGATTACATAAGCCAATGTTTATTCACATCTGGAAGGAAGGTGGGTCCATGGTAGACACGCCGGAACTCTACAGTGGATATGGCACTATCTGTTATTATTCACTTGTGGAAATAAGCAAGGAGTCAGTGGATCTCTATTCAACACAGAGCTCTGCTTGTTGGATCTTACTTGCATCTCCGATGTAGATGGCATCTGCCAAACAGGCTGGTGACTGAAATATCAGCAATAGACCACGTGATGTACCTACATACCTAGTTTGGAGGGCGTTGCACACTAATAGAGTTCCCTGCACAGAATGAACTGTCATGAAATTGCACCTATTGTATTACTGCTTATGAGTCTAATAAAGCACATATTAACTAGGCAGTTTGTAAACTATGTTACAAACTTGGGTTAAGATACTGCTGATGTTTTTGGTACAAAGACTGGGATAATTTGATCAAAAAGCCTAAAAAAAGGAAAACATTAAAAAGGCTACACATTTTAAATTTAAAGAAAGACATAGGCATAAAAGTAAGTATGTGTAGTTTTTTGTTGTTGTTGTTGTTCTTGTTGTTAATTAGGAATTTAGAAGATCTTAATAAGTGCCCCTCCAAAAGTGTATGTTTACGTTGCAATTTCTTTCTGGCTTCACGTATAAATAAGAAAGCATGTATCACTCACGGGGTGTTGCCTATTTCTAGAAGAGAGAACATGTTTATAGGGAGCAGATTTTCCCACGGACTCACGATTATCTGGAGTGTGGGTGTATTCATGGCATGATAGGACTGAATATTTAAAATTGAGAAAGTCTGGCACTGTAGGTACAGACCATTATTGATGGGAATTAAATGGGAGGCGAGTTTATTTTTAAACATTATTTGGAAAACGGGAATTTCAGTTTAAATACCTGCCCTCATGTCATGAGTTAGTGCCCTGGAACCTCTCCACAGGGCGCTCGGTCCTGACTTACTTCTCAGCTTAAAGTCTGTTGCCTTACAAAGAAGGGGTTGGTGGTAAGAAACACATTAGGGACAGCATGCTGTCAAGCTTCCTGCTTGGCTGAGGAGCGATTTCCTCTTCCCAACACACACACACACACACACACACACACACACACACACACACACACACCCTCCAAAATCCCATCACCTCTTACTGTGAAGTAATTGGCATGTTAGGACTTCAACCTTCATTGCCTTCCTTGAGAGAAACAAGGGGCTTCTTCAGCCGTAAAGGTGAGGGATTCAGTCATGCTGAGCTATTCTTTCCAATGAAATGAATTCTAGCTCTGTTTGAAGAAGATCATGAGGCTGAGCCTGGAGGCTGTGCTGGGACCTCACTTCTGATGCAGTCAGAGCTGGTTCCCCTCCTCTGTAACTGCTCCCTGAACTTCTCTGTCCTGAAATCCTTGCTTTCTGCTCCCTCCAGGCCATTCTCTCCTTATCTTCCTACTTGGCCCAACTACTGATCTCTGGGTCTCTAATTGTGGCTCCTTTTGCTTGAAGGTGTTTCTTTGGTTTCTCATCCCTTTCTGTGCCCCTCTCTTTCCCCAGGGAGGAGCTGGTTGCCGGCTGCCTATTCCTGTTCTGCTGCCCTTCAGTGTCCCCTACTGGACAAAGAGGTTACTTCAGTTAACCCTTGAAGTTTAGAGTCCACCTCAGAGAAAATATGATCAAAAAATTTCAGAGGTTTATTTAGTCAGTCTTTCAAACAGGTTGTTAGGTTAAGAGAGAGCAAGAGAGAGAGAGAGAAAGGGAGAGAGGGAGGGAGAGAGGGAGGAAGGGAGGGGTAGGGGGAGAGAGAGAGAGAGAGAGAGAGAGAGAGAGAGAGGAGAAGAGAAGAGAAGAGAAGAGAAGAGAAGAGAAGAGAAGAGAAGAGAAGAGAAGAGAAGAGAAGAGAAGAGAAGAGAAAAGGTTGGAATACTTTTCTTGTTTTTATTTGAATCTTAAACATGGGTAATTATGTTGAAAAAGATACTGCTTAAGTAATTTTGTTTCAGTGGATTTAAGCTAAAACAAGTGGTTTGTTCTATTATTCAAAATAGCATCTCTTGATCTTCATTCTCTAGTTAATTGCACAATTCTGTACTTTACATAGTTTGGAGGGCTTTGCACACTAATCAGAGCTTCTGATATATACTTCCAGGTGATGCTGATGCTGCTGGTCCTCTGTGGACCACACTTTGAGTAGCAAGGCAATCAAATCATCTGATTAAAGGGATTCCTTCTAATTAAAGTATAAATGAATGTTAGGTCCAACACAGCTGGTGTTTGAGTCTTAATGGGAGTTGTATTCTTTCCAGAAACCCTGGGATATTTCAGGAAAGAACAGCGATGTAACCCTTACTCTTCCTTTTAAGCCCCCTTTGCTGAAACGATGAGGGGGGAGGAGGAGGGTTAATTGTAGGAAATGTACAGAGGTGTTTCTTTGGCTTCCCATCCCTTTCTGTGCCCCTTTCTTTCTTTCTTTCTTTCTTTCTTTCTTTCTTTCTTTCTTTCTTTTTTTTTTTTTCCATCCGTGGATCATCTTTCTCATATCCCCTTTCTACTCTGTGATTCGAGGGCGTGAAAAAGCTACACATTTTTATAATATTATTTAATATTTACTTACTCTTTTGCATGATAAAAATATTTATAAATTGTTAGTAATGGATGAGTTCATAACCCCGTTTTGTCACAGAATTCGGGTGCATCATGGCATATTTCTTGACCAAGGGCTTGAGTCGCCAATATAAGCTTCTAAAAACTAGTACGGCTTCAGTACTTTCAGAGACAAAAGACTAGTAAAAATGGGCTTCTAAGTTTGTGCTATTAGGAATTAAACAATATCAGTTAAACAAGGAAATTGCTGTAGTAGAAAAAATACTGGATTGGAGCCCAGAGAGTTTGGTTCTGTTTCTATGCCACTGTGGCTGAGTGCTCCTACACAGGGCGATAGAAACCCAGCCTCGATTTTTTCACCTCGATTTTTTTCATCTCTCAAACTTATTCATTAGTTGTACAAACATTTATTGAGTATACTTACTGTGAGGGCTTGAGAGCTCACAGTAAGTACTCAGTTCTCATGTATTGATCCAGTGCTTATGTAGGTTCAAGTCAGAGGATTTTTGCAGTTTGCATATATTTGCTCCTGGAAAATGATTTAGGCAAATAGAATAAGGACTCTTGTTTCTTGCTGTGTGCTCCTCCACGTGGTAGGAGGCAACGCCCTCCCGTTTCCTGTTGCTTTTCTGAATCTGAGATTGTGTCTGAAAGTCCCAAAGACTTGGCAGGCTGGTTTTTGTAGCAACTTTCACTCTTGGGTGATGGCCAAAGAAGGTGTCCAGTTGCACATGAATAAACTGTGTCTGGTGAGCTGGGGCTATTATAACTTGGGTGGGCTCAGCTCTCAGGGATGCTGGCACCGGCCAAGAGGAAGTGCTACAGAAACCTAGGACCAGATGGGAGCGGGGCTAGGGAATTTTCTCAGCTGAAGGGCCTGCTCCGGAGCCAACTGTGCCATTTGCAGTGTCAGAAAGGGCAGCCACGTCATGGCTCCTGAGAGTGAGCACATTTGGGATGGTGCCTCTGCCAGCAACTTGAAATAAAGGGAACAAGCTACAACCTCCAGGGAGAGGGACAAGGGCAGCGATGCCACAAGGTGTTGAATTCCTGCCGAATGGGCTGTGATGGTTCTAGGCAAAGCTCCAGACCAAGCAGTGGACTGGAATACGAAGCAGGAAATTGAGGCTGAAGTCCGGTGAGAGAACAGAGCTGGTGCTCAGGGCTCATCTGACTCCCAGCCTGCAGCAGCAGGATGAATTCCAGACACCACACACTAGTGTTAATCCCTGCCCTTGTCAGGGCTGATGGACCCAGAGCCTGGGCAGGGCTGTGTCTATAACTGGCCAGGACTTGGGAAGGCAGGGGTCATGAGGGAGGAATCAGAGGAGGAATCTAACTGATAACCTCAGTCTCAATATTGCCACCTCCACCCACCCCTTTTTGGGGTGTTCCATTATGTTGGCAGGAAGTCACTTCCTTGTCTCAGGAAGGTTTTTAAACAAGGGTAATTTCTCAAGTATTAATACTTCCAAGAGATGTAACATCTTTAGCCCTGCTTCCCTTTTTCTGTGCTGAAAATTCTGGGGCAAATGTATTGTCAATATCCTTCCACCAATAACCATAGGGGACGCATCTGTAGTTAAATAAGTTGAGTTGATTATTCTGTGGGATGTCTTGGCAAGAACGTATTCAAAATGACTTATAGGACCTGAACTTTGTTGGGTACGTTCGGGTAGGGTCTAAGGAAGCAAGGGTTTGTTCTAGAATGGCTTTCTGTCAGGAAGGAGGGACAATTCTATGATTGGGCATCCCAGTGAGACAGTCTTTTCTGTAGGGAGGAGAATCTAGGACAAGGATAAACCTGTAATTGGCAAAGAAACGGCAGTCGATCATATTAAATCATATTAACCAGGGATGACTGGAATGTTTGCTATCTTGTGGACTGAATAATGACCATATTTTTTGTCCATTTTTAGGTAAAGTTATGAAGTTCTCTTGTCTCGTTCCACTTTCTCACGGCCTCAGTGACCGTGTTTGAGGTCAAGTTTCCGTGAGATGTTGGGTAGGGGACACCATGGCTCAGCTGTGACAATACCTAAGCCTAATTGTAAGCACCAGCCCGGTTCTCAGATGTCAGTATGCTCTGGCCTATCCATTCCTAGCAGATTGGAGGAAGTAGGGGTTAATATGTATATTTTCGATAGTCGAAGTTTTGAGAACTCAGAGAAACTCATATTCTCATGCTAATGCTTTGCTGTCAGTTCTTACACTTTGCTTTGCAGTCAGGAAATGCGGTACATTCCACCACACTTCATTAATCGCATACAGATATTGTCATTTACATTAAAAAGAAGAGATGTGATATCATAGAAAGTTAGGAAAGTTATCACAGGTCATGCAAAAGATGAACCAGGCAGAACCAGAAGCTTCTCCAATCACACACTAGTGGTTGGTCACCAAAGGCATGGGAAGGTGGCCTGTTGCTAATAATGCACCCGGGTGGCTTTGTAGGGGAGCATGATGACTGCAGTTGGGAATGAAGGTGATGATGGCCTTCAGGGTCAGGGATGCATCATAAGCATATCTCACCTTTCTTTAACATAGACATATCCATTCTTTAACATAACTCATTATATCATTATCTACAAACATTTTTTTTTTTTTTTGAGTTAAGTTATAGTTTGGGTTAGTTTTGTCTCTCTGGATGTTAAGTCCCTTGAGTTTACTGACCATTCCATCAAGAAGCACATTCTCATTCAATTTATTGATACTTGAGTTCATTAGATTATGCGCTCCTTGAATGAAGGCAAGGACCATACCCTCATGAGCTGCTAGAGTGCAATGCTGGATAAGTGACTGTGGTGATGATAGTTGTTTTCTAAGGACCTGTGTCATCACAGTACTAAGATTTAACGACAAACTCGAAATCTCATCACCATCATGACTGAAATTGTAACAAATGTCTTTGATCCTTCTCTGTTGAATGAAAACAGATATTTTTAAAAGACTAAGATGTAAATGTTTATAGCAGCTTTGTTCATAAAAGCTCAAACTGGAAATAACTTAAGTGTTTAACAGTAGGCGAATAGATAAACTGTGGCATATCCAAAGGAATACCACTGAGCAGTAGAAAAGAAGTAGGACTGATTCATGCATCAACGTGGACAATTCTCAGAAACATTATGCTGAGCAAAATAAGCTGGACACAAACGATTACATACTGTGTGATTACATTTATGTAAAATGCTAAAAAGACAAATTTTATTTACAGTGACAGAAGGCAGATCAGTGGTTGCCTGAGTCTGGGGGGTGAGAGGCTGATTGACAGAAAAAGGCACAACAGAAGGTGATAAAAATATTCCACATTTGATCATGGTAGTGCTCACAGAGATTTACGCATGTGTCAAAACTCATTAAAGTGTACACCTGAAATTGGTGGATTTTGTTGTATGTAAATCACACCGTAACATTGATCTTTAAAAAGTTTGTCTTGACACACATCCCTCTTCAGCTAATGTCTCTTCCCTTGATCCCCACTTAGAGCAAAACTTCTCAAAAGAAGTGTCTATGCTCTTTTCAGTTCCTCTCCACTGACTCTCTTTAGAAGAAAAGACTCTTGTCAGGGTCATTGATGACTTCCAAGGGTCGAGTCCAAGTCCTCGTCTCATGGGACCTCAGCAGAGCCTGACAGAGCTGCTCACTCCCTCCTCCTGGACACGCTTTCATCAGCTCTCGAAATGTTCCCACGCCACTGGCAGCCCTTCCTCAGTCTCCCCTGCTTCCTCCTCATCGCTTAGACCCTGAATTTTGGAGGCTTACCCCTACGTGACCTTATCTCAAGGTTTAAAATGCCATCTCTATGCTGATGATTCCAGTTCTATTTCTAGTGCAAACCTGTCCCCTGTACTCCAGATTCATGTAACCAGCTAGTTACTCGTCATGTCCACTGTATGTCTAACTCTCGCTCATCATGTCCCAACCTGAATTCCTCATTTCCATAGTATCTTCCCTGCCCCAACCTCACGCCTGCCTGGCAAACCTGTCTTCCTCACCTCGGTGAAGGGCAACTCTGTCCTTCTAGTTCCTTAAGCCAAAACCTGGGAGTAACCCTTGGTTCTTCCACATCTGAGATGTGAAATCATTTCATTGATATACTGTTGATTCTACCTCAAAAATATATCCAGAATTTAACAACGCTCAGCAGTCTTATTTCACATCAAGCCACAGTTGTCCTGTATATGGATTATTGCAATGGCTGCCAGTTGATGTCCTCTGATGAGTAAGCAGTTGCTTTTGTGTTCCGCCGTAGTCTAATTTTCACACAGAGGTTAGTATAACCCTTTTATAATGCAAGTCAGGTCATGCCGCACTGCTGAGAACGAACAGCTCTAAGCGCCAGTGCTCTGAGGCGAGGGCTTTAAAACCATGTCCTTGACCTAGAAACCTAACAAGATCTGGCCTCCTGTCGCTTCCCCTTTCCTCATGACGCTGCGACCACACTAGTCCCCTTGCCATTCCTGGAATGAACCAAGCATCTTCGTATCTCAAGTCTTTGCATTTTCTTTCCTCTCTGAATCCTTCTGGAATGCCCTCGCCCAGATATCCATATAGCTCACTCCCTGACCCCTTCAGGACTTTGCTCAAATGTCACCTTCTTAGGAAAGATTTGGGAAAACTGCAATCCTCTTCATGTCTTTCTACATGGAGTTCTCTCTTTTTTCTTTCCCGTTTTATTTTCATAGAACTTATCACTAGCTGACATACTATATATCATACTTATGTATTCGTTGTACACTTTCCTCCACTTGAATGTAAACTTTATGAGGCAGGATTTTTTTGTCCATGTCTTTGGCATTTTATCTGCAGAGCCTAGATACAGTCTGGCATATAGGAGACTCAACAAATATATTGTTAATTAATAAATGGAAGGAAACTGAGGCATGGGAGATTAAGTGAACTGATAAACATTGTCTAAGAGAGAGAGGAAATTGCTTTTCAGAAAAATCAATACCCTGCATTTGGGCTGGATCCTCACACTGTAGAATCACGCTAAAATTCCTTTTTTTTTTTTTGTGAACTCACATATGTATCTAATAAACATCCCCATATTGGTAAGCTAGCTCTAGAAATTAGTTACTGTTTTTAAGTTGATTGACTTCACCAGAGCATTCTGAAAATTTCTCAGATTTGATATCTGACTAGTTGATGAATTTGCCACTGTCAAGGGGCTTGTGATTGCTGATGAAAAATACAGGCATTATTCACAAACCTCTGAAATAACTATATTTTTAGGTGTTTTGTATTATTTCTCCATGACAAAAGCTGAAGAGATAAGTATGAGATTGCAGTTCAATTCCTTGCAAACAGGAGCACTTGGTGATGAGGCCCAAGGTTGCCAGCTTTGGGTGTCCTTGGGCAAAGATGGTCCCTGACTGGGAGGTTGTGAATATGGACCAAACTCTCGTGGGCATGTTCCTGAACTAAATTGATAAGTAAAAACACTTTCAAGACCTGCAGTACCCTAAAAAAAAAAAAGAGAGAGTGAGCAAGTGCCTACAATGCAGCTTTAGAGCAGGTGGTTCAAGCCTGCAAACAAATCAAACCATGATTCTGACATATTCTTGTGATTAAAGGTAATTATTTTTCAGTGACTGTAAGCTTGCTCAGGTGTGCCGTTTGTTCAGGTGTCGTGGTGTGCCTCTCTAGGTCTCAGACCACGCGGGTCTGCTCGGTAATTACCTTCCTGAAAACCAGATTACCTATTGTTCGGATGTCAGCTACCTGAGAATGTGCCAAATAACTCTCAGACAACTGGGAGTTACCAACGATACTTGCCTGATGAAGACGCCAGCGTTTTTCCATGTCACGTGACTGCCGGGGTGGGTAAACTAGTTCTGGGAAATGGATTTTGTTCCATACTGCGGGAGGCCTCTGCTGATGCACCTCCACCCCGCTAAGCTAAGGAAATCTCACGACCGCCATTCCTGCCGATGGGCTCCTGAGCCTTCAGCTACGGAGAATGAATCCACCTGACATTTGTCCCTCTGACCATCTTCTCTGCCTGGGAACTTCTAAAGTGCTAATGACATCAGGACATCAGAAAATTCAATATTCTAGAAATTAGATTGGTTTTGGAAACTTGAATACAAACACTACATACATACATACACACACACACGCACACGTATTTACATACATACATACCTATATTTATCTATCTATCTATATATATATATATATATGCACACATACACACTCACAGATTCTAGAGATATTTGCTTTTAATGGCAAAGGGCTTTTAAAAGTCACGAGTTAGTCTGCTAGACTGAAATCTGCTTCAACCTCCCACTAATTCTCTCCAAACTCATTTTCTTCCTCCTCAAATGGGGATAAAATAGTCATTGCTCATAGTTTTCGTTCAGGGTTAAGTGGGAAAAAATGCACGTAGAAGTATCTGACAAGGTTCCACTCGTGAGTTATGAACACTAACTGACATGTATTAGGGTTTGTTACCAACCAAGTTCAAAGAGGTATTTAAGTGCAGATAGATGGAGGTTTCAGCTGACAGACTATTTTCTAACCCCCTAACCTCTCTGACACTCAGATTCCTCATTCGCGGTCCCTGCATAGTGCTGAGCGTACTGTCTGGTACACAGAGGTTAGTAAACATTGGTTATTACTGTTGTTATCATTGCATGCTCTGAGGTTTGGGAGGGAAAGATCATTCAATCAGTAAACAATTATTGTAAGTGCTTACTAGTACTGGGGTATGAGTGAAGGAACTGGAAGCACTTAAAACATGGATGTTGCAATTTCATTTGTGAGGCTGAAATACTTATTTATACATACCTGGGCTACAAGGCCTGGTTTTTAAGGAAGAACATGAGGTTCGGCGTTAGAGGACTTTAAGTCAACTTCTGGCCTGTCCCTTACCAAGTGGCTCCTTGAACAACCCAGTTACTTCTGTCTTACACTTTGTCTCCTTAATCTGAAAAATAACTGCAACATAAACAGATTTGTGGGTAGGATAAAATGGTAAAATGCATTTAAAAATTGTCCATATTAGCTATCATCAGGAATTATAAATTGAAATCTTAGATAACAAGTGTCTAATTAAGCATACAGTGATGAATGTTCCAAGAAAGGGGAAGTCAGTCCCCATGGCAAGAATAATCCTCGAAAATGTCCTGGAGAGAATGGACCTCAAGCTAAGCATCAAAGGAAGGTTGTGGTTTTTTATAAAAAAAGATAGAGTGAAGCAATTTTCCAGTGGGAAAAGCAGCATGAGCAAAGGCATGGTGACAGAAACGCAAGGTGCATGGCTAGCAACTGTGAGAAGGCCAGTCGGGCTGGGATGCAGAATGCAAATAGGGATGTAGTGGCAGTCGGGGTGACATGGCTGAGGAAGAGTGTGGTGGTTGGGAGTGATACAAGGTGTGAAGTCACATAGCCCAGAGCTTCATTCTGGGCTCTGCTACTTCCAAACTGTACCATCTTGGGTAAGTCAAATTTTCTTCATGGAAATGGTGCCTAACTCTTAAGATTGTTGTAAATGTTAAATGAGTCAATCTCTATAATGCATGTTCCTATGCCTGGTACTTAGTAATTGCTTAGAAAATGTTAGATGTTATCCAATGGTATTTGATCACTTTGACCCTTTCACGTTGATCTTTATCAATTATTATCAGAAAACCAAAAGCAGGATGAATTTAATTACCCACAGCATAAATAATAACATTAATGGAAAACACAGTTCCATCAGCCAAACAAATCAACCACTTGTTTTTTTCAGATTCCCTTTTGACCACATACATATCAAATCATAGTTTTAACAATAGTATAGATAAAAGTTTGATAGTAAATGCTGTGTGTGTGTGTGTGTATGTATTTAATTATACATTCAAATGCAATGTGTATATTTTTTTCTAATCTTCAGCCTACTGGAATTTTGGTAATGCAAATACGTGAAGATATCTTTGAAGCTTCAGGTGACTTCTAGCATTTTCAAGGGAAGTTTTATGAATGATGTTTATTTTTACATTTATTTATCTGTATCCCTCATCTGAATTTTTGAGAAGTGTTGGAGAATGAGAGAAGACCCAAAGCAGTGGTTCTTAATTATGGCGCCCACTCTCACACCCCAGGAAACCTTTGGCAATGTCCGGAGACATTTTTGATGTCAAAACTGGGAGGCGACTTAGAGGACGATGCTACTGACATCTAATGGGTGCTGGCCAGGGATGCTGCAAAACATCCTACAATGCACAGGACAATCCCTCCTCCTCTGGCAAAATGTCAATAATGTTGAGTTTGAGAAACTCCAACCCAGATCATTTCTTTCATCTTCACTTTTTTGAGTTAGATTATCTGACATGGCCAAAGGTACTTGAAATGGGTAACTAAGCCATAGATGATGTAACTTGGCCCTTTTTCTCTTTTACTCCTTCATGTCTGTGTCAATTGACTCTAAGCCTGTTTTCACTGGCCACAGTAGAACGAGAGCTACTGGAAAACCCTGCTTCACAATCAGCAGACACAGCTACTATGTGTGTGCGTAGCTTGCTGCAACCAAGGTGAATCATCATCACTCTTCAGTCTTAGTAAATTGAAGGTTGAAACATTCAATTAGAATGAACCTATTCAATTACTCATGAATATTACCTAACAGGTCTACTTTTTACCAGGTGCAGGAACTCATCTCATTCCTAATATTTCTTGTAGCTTTTTGTAATGGTGTATTTCACCAAATTTAATAAGCCATCGATTCTAAGATGCACCATTAATTCTTTCTCAGTGGTGTGTATTCCACTGGGAAAGAACAAAAAGGCTGCTAATTTTAATTGTAAGATGCCATTTTTGATAACATATGTGCCAATTTCAGATATGTTAAGATGTGAAAATTGTGCATCTTGAAGTTGATGAAGGATGGTCGTTGTTGTCCATATTATTAAATCACATTAAACTTATTTTCCTTTTAAAATATATCTTTTTAATATTTAGATTTTACTTTTGAGTAAGTTTAGTATTTCAAAACTGTAGTGCTCTAACATGTGCCCACATAAATGTGAGTAAAAATTGTGTTCATCAATAATAAGTTGCCTTTCTGGGTGGAGAAAATGTTTTGAAACTCCTGGAAAAATTACTTAACACTATAGTGCGTGTGTGTGTGTGTGTGTGTGTGCATCTATATCTACATCTATATCTATATCTATAGATGTAGATATAGATATATCTGTTTTTGCCCATTAGTGTATCTATTTTTCTATCAGACTTTAGATCATGGCTCCTCCCTTACTCATTTCGACATTCAGAATTTTATTCTGTTATTTGGTTACAATTTCTCAATCTTCTATAATAATATTAATTTATTCCTTAAAGTTTCTTAACCTCTACTCATAGCCCTTAAA
Source organism: Eidolon dupreanum (assembly GCA_028627145.1). Lineage (NCBI taxonomy): Eukaryota > Metazoa > Chordata > Mammalia > Chiroptera > Pteropodidae > Eidolon > Eidolon dupreanum. The sequence continues at coordinate 158,873,687 of CM053503.1, read as the reverse complement.
TAGAGACATGACTAATTTTGGCTATAGTGAGAAGCTTCATCTAGTTTTCTTGTTCTTTGCAGCTATTGGAAAAGTCACAGAGAGGCAGACATATCAGGGTATAACAGGTGACGATGGAAAACCAAAGCCCAAGTCCGATGAAGTTAGCTCTAGCCAGCTACAGAGAAACAAAGCCATGCTATATTTTGCCCTTCTAAAAATGATGATCATTATGAAACAGTAAAGCTCCTTAATAGGTCATTTAAGAAGCTTACCAGAATTGAGGCTTATCAGCCCTACATCAGTGGGGGCTCACCCAGACTAAGTTTAGTTTGGACTACAGTAGTTCTCCCTTATTGGCAGTTTCACTTCACTCTGCAGATGCTCCCCACCCATTACTCCCTTAGCAGCCCTCTTCAGTTATCAGATGGGATGCTGCAGTATCACAGGGCTTGTGTTCAAGTAGCTCTTATTTTACCTAATAGTGGCCCCAAAGTGCAAGAGTAATGATGCTGTCAATTTGGATATGCCAGAGAGAAACCATAAAGTTCTTCAACTGAAAAGTTAAAGGTCTCAACTTAGTAAGAAAAAAATTGTATGCTGGGTCGCTAAGATCTACAGTAAGAACAAATCTTCTATCAATGAAATTGTCTAATATACAAACTTTATCTTTGGTATGTATATATATAGGAAAAAACAGTATGTGTAGGGTTCAGAATTGTCCACACTTTTAGGCATTTACTGGGGGTTTTGGAACATATCCCCCATGGAAAAGAGGAAATGATGGAACCTACTTTCAGACTAACTAACGGATTATAATTTTTTTAAAAATTGGTATTTGAATGAAAACATGCAAAACCCATTCCTGTGGAGCAATTTGCTATCTTCAAGATGACTTTCTTCAAGTCTTCTCCTTAAAGTGAACAAATATTATAAATTCAAGCAAAACAGTAAATTGATAGTGTAGTTTATACTCAAAATGGCTGACAAAAGCTTCCATTTCCTGTCTGACTCTACAATCTTTTCCTGAGACAATAATCCAAGAGTTTCCCTTTCTGTAAAAGGAAATGCTGAAAGACAGAAAATAAATTATTTCCATATATCTACATCTAATTAAGAAATAAGATGGCATCTTTGGAGTACTACACAAAAAATATTTATAGTGCTCAGCTTGAAATATAGAACTAGATGATAAAAACAATTCATACAAAAAGAACCAAATTGTTACAGTTTAATGGAATGTCTAAACAATAAGGTTGTATGAAATAATTACCGACTTAGCCAGGGACCTAAACTATTAAGACTGGTGGATTTCTAAATCAAAATGAGACCTCTAAAGTTTATTTTAAGCTGTAAAAATGAAATCTTTTTGACAAGGACAAAAAAAAAAAAAAAAAAGAAAAGAAAAAAAAAGAAAAAACACAAGCCTTGTAGTCAGCCCTCTTGTGGCAGATACAGGTAATGTTACAGAAATGATAATCTAAAAAATACCAAATGAGAATTTTCATAGCGTCCGAAGTACTTTTCTCTTAGGCTAAATTTCAGAGTATATTTACTTAAAAAAAAAAATCATCATAGGTGTTTGCAATCGCAAAGCAGAGCATATGTGTCTAGACTCTGGAGTCGAAAAACTTGGAAAATCCTCTTTTTGCCTTTCAACAGCGGATGTCAAATCTTTTGGGCAAATTTCTCAACCTGCAGAAACCTGTCTCTGTAAATATGAAACGGGGATGGAATATTTGCTTGGCAAACTCAGCAAGATCATTTGGAGAGTCAAGTAAATGAACGCACGTGGAAGCGCTTTTAAACTGTGAAGTGCCACGAATGCAATGTACTATTCAATGAGCAAACAAAGTTAGTAAACACCTTCAAATGAACCTCAGAAACTGACCGGAAATGTAGAATATTTCTGACACTACTCTAACCTTAAGAGCCTTTCAATTCTCAAATATCTACATTTAAATGCAGCCTTCTTTGCATGTCTCTTCCTCTACCTTTTTAATTTTCAAATTCTTCCAGTTTCCTTTCAGCATTTTATTGGTTTTCATAGTATTTATCTCTTATATTGTGTTAAATTTTTACTCTTCCTGAATTATGATAATGTTATTTCTAGTCTCATCTTATATTGTCGTTTATAGATCCTTTGGTATCTTTGTGACTAAGTGCCTGTGGGACAATTACTGCTCTGTGTTTTGAGGCTACAGTGATAAAAAGGCAGTGTTCCCTCTCTCCTCACGAATCTTGAGAGAGATCTGTAAATATAATGCCAGAGAGTGTTAAATGCTATGAAAAAGGAGAAAGCGGCAGCTCCTAAGTGATGAGGGTGGAGTGGAGGAAGAAATAATTCCAGCTGAAGGAAGAGCAGGTACCAATGTCCTGAGGCAGGAAGAGCAAGGAGGCCATGTTTGTGGAGTGAGCTCTGCAGAGATGGGGAGGGACTTGCGGGGAGAGAGGGCAGTGCGGGTCATGGGAGACTTTGTCAGCCATGGAAGGGAGTCTGTGTTTTATCCTGAGCGTGATGGAAGCCACTGGGGAATTGAGAATAAGATAATGATATGATTTGATTCAAATCTGCACAGGCCACATGGCTCCTATCTGGAGGACTGACAGCCATGGGACAAGGGTGAGATGGCTCTGGCTGTGTTCCTGGAGACGTGATGATTGTTTAGATTTGGATGGTGGTGGTGGGGATGATGCTCAGAGGTCAGTTTCAAGCTACGATTTGAAAGGATATTGGGGAAGAGGGGAAAAGGACTTTCAAGGGCTATCTTGAGGTTTTGAACTGTGCAACTTGATAAGCTGTGGTACAATATGGCTGGGGGAGATTGAGGAAGAGGGAGATTTTTATGGTGGTGGTGGGAACTCCAGGGTTCTGTTTTAGACATGTTAAATGTGAGACATTGCTTAGACAGATATTTGAATCTGGAGTTTGGGATAGTCTGGGTTAGAGATATAAATCTGAGATTCTTCAGTTTATAGATTGTATTTAATCCTATAACACTGGAAAATGAATCTTGATAAAAACAAACAAAATTCCCCTGAGTATTAAGGCCTGGTACACGATAACGTGTGAAGGTTGGGAAAAGGAAGAACCAGCAAAGGAGGGTAAGAAGGAAGAGCTGAAAAGGTGGAAGGAACATCGGAGAAGAATAGAGAACCAGAAGCCATGTGAAGTGTTTCAAAGATGACTGAGAGTGAAACTTGGCAGAGAGGGAGAGGAAGATGAGGATGAGTGTGAACCGCTGGAGGAGGCAAGAGGCCGGCAAAGGCAGTTGTACTGGGTGCCTTCATGCACCTCACAATCTTCTCTGCCCCATCTCTGCCTCTGGTCATTCCAGCTCTGCCAACTTCTCCCACAGTCAAGCAGACAGTGTCTCGCTGCTGGTCTTCCCTGTGTACCTCTGTCCTCTGCCCCGGTGCCCTGCTCCTGCAGTAGCTTGCTCGGCAGTCACACAAGTCCAGCCAGCGAGTGTGGGGGATAGATTGTGCACACAGCCACCCTTTACTAGTAGGGAATACGGACATATGATTAATGCTTCCTGCTTGTATCCCCGTACTGAGCAGTTCTGAGATGCATCTCGTAAGGGTCTTCAAAGGCCTGCGAGGGAAGGAGCATTAGTCATCCATGATGGTGCTCAACTTAATATTATATCCTTGTGTTTCCTTCCTTCTTCCCCTGTTTCACTTCCATTGTCCTTCGTTCCTGCTCTCTGGGGTCATATTCCAAAATAAACTTCCTCAAGTCACCCTGCATGGTCCAATTGGGATCTAAAACACTTGCTTTTAGAAGAAAGAGCTCACACATTACAGCAGCACCTGGTTGGGATGTACTGGTAAGAATTAGGAGAATACACGTAGCCATGGCTTTTCAGAACGTCAGATCGTCTGGCAGGTGGCCACGTGATGGGGTGGGGATGGTAAAATGGAATATGAGGCTCTATAGGAAATGATTGATTAAGTGGGAAGACTTTCTTTTGACTTGGGGCTCAACATGCTAACAAAGACCCTGGAGTTGGTCCCAGAACACTGCTGGAGTAGCTCCTGAAAGCTTGGCTGAAATGATGGCCTGGGAATTACCGTGGCATGGGGTGAAGGAAGAGGTCAGGGAAGAGGGGACACTGAGGGTGTCTATCATGTGATGGTGAGTACCTGGGAGGACCTGGAGGATATTTCTTTTCCTTACACAAGGTGAGGAAAGCACTGATGAGGGTCATGGGTGTCTTTGATTAGCTCCAAGGGTGCCATCCTCCACAGGTCAGGGATGAAGGTAGGCGATGCTGCCACGGGCCTGGGCCCTGGCATCATTAGAACTGATGGGATTCCAGTGTGAGAGGAGTCAGAGGCCAGAACTTAACCATCAGACTCCAAGTGGATATAAATACCACCATGGGCAGCAAGGCCGGAGGGTGGTCATGGTGGCTTGGCCTTCAGGGCTTTGTAGAGATGGCTTCTGATCATGGCTTCTGAAGGAAGAGATAGATGGATAGCTTACTGGCTGCTGACTAATATAGTTCAGAAAAGCTCTAGGTTAGTAAGACTCACAATGAGAATATCAGCTGCTGTAACAGAAATTTGAAGTTTCCTCACCCAGTTCTCAAATCAAAGTCAGCGCATAGCCTGGGAGCCCACTGAATGAAGGGAAGTTTAGATCCCCTTGAAGAACAGCTGTGGCCCGAATGTTTGTGTGCTCTCAAAATTCATATGTTGAAATCCTAATGTCCAATGTAATGGGATTAGTAGGTGGGGCTTTTGGGAGGCACTTAGGTCATGAGGGTGGAGCCTCCATGAATGGGATTAGTGCCCTTATAAAGGAGACCCAGAGAGCCTCCTATTCTGTGAGGATACAGTGAGAAGTTGGCAGTCTGCAATCGGAAGAGGGCCTTCTCTAGAACCCAATGATGCCGGCCTCTGGCCTTGGACTTCCAGCCTCCAGAACTATGAAAAATAAACTTATGTTGCTCATAAGCCACCCAGTCTGTGGTATTTTGTTATAGCATCCCAAACAGACTAAGACAAGAACATTCTGGTTCGTACAATCAACATTTCCCTGAATCTCCCTCCAAAAGGCCTGTGGTCACCTCCCAGGTTATAGTGTCGAGAAAAGGGAATGTCTAGACTTCCTGAGCACTGCTGGATCAGAACTCTCAGGGGAATTGGAAGAATGTAAAAGCCATCACAGTCCTGCAGCTAGAAGGGGCTTTTGGAGACCAGGAGACACATGGAGCTCTGGTCCACGCCTGTCCTCTAGCGGGGCCAACACATGTTCATTATTAGGGACAGCTGCATGGATGGCTGAAGCCACTAAAATCAACTTCAGGGAATATTGCCAGAGACAAGATGTTAAAATCAATGGGAGGATAAGGAGCAATATCCAGGAGGTGCCTAGATTATAGCTAGAGGGAGTGGTAGCAATAGGACTGGCCTGAGGGCACGGCTTTCAATGGCGCTGGTATTCTTGATGGAGGAGAGATGGCCTGGAAGCATGAAAGATGAGTGCATTTACCTCACTCCAGGACCACTCTGAACAAACAAACAAACAAACTGCTTCATCAAACTATAAACTAATACACCGCACTACGAGATAAGCACCGTGACTCGTCCTCCTGGTTTGCCACACATGTTTTGTTTTGCAATCACTTAAGACTTTCATCTGACAGCTTCCTAGGTGATTTGGTTAAACACCAGTAACCATTGGACCTTAGAGACAGAAAGGAGACTGTACATTCATCGCTGTTCAGCCCAAAGTCTAAAGAAAAATGCTTTTTATCCTCCGCTCCCACCCTGCCAGGGCCCCTGGCAATTGAGAGCATTAGTGAGATAATGTTCAAAAGACTCTAAGCCCATTGGAAGAAAGGCGGTCCATAAATACAAGGTATCATTATTTCTTGCTGCCAGGTGATTCTGTGCAGGTGTTCCTTTCCTGCGGCTTTCAATTTCATAATGCTTTGTCACACCCATAATGGATGTCACACCCAGACCGGAAGAGTCCTGGTTAAGGGAAATTCTGCACCATATATTCCTTACTTGTCTTGTCTTTTCGGAGGACCCACATCTTGACTTTAGTTGTTAAGCAGGTCTGAGGTATCACTTCTCAACCAAACCTCAAGGCGTTTTACAGAGACAGCAAAAGGATTAACTGGGCCAAACAGAAACTACTCCATGGAATAAATTTCCATTCAGTTTATGCTGGCATAAATACACACAGGTATATAATATAAATGTATATTGTATATTTGTTCTCTCTCTATATATAAATATGTATATATAGCACATGACACAAGACATGCCCCAAAAGAGGGTAACACTAGCATTAATGCTCCACTAAGGTACTAACGAAACTTTAAGCCAGGAGGAGACAAAAGATGGATGAGTCTCTGTTCTGCTTCCATTTAGATCACTTTCTTCTATTCTTTGATCCACTTTGGCATCACTCGCTGATTTATATTCCCTCCTGACTCTTGCAGATAAATTTTGTCTCTTGATAGTGCTCAAAATCCAGACTACAAGGTATAGATTAGATTTCTACTCTATTCTTTTTTTTTTTTATTAGCTTCTGTGTAGGTCAGTGCAACATTGACCTACACAGAATGTCAAACAAAGTGGGTCTCCTTCCTTGAACACTGAAAAATGTCCAAGTCGGAGCATTCTCAACATTGCCTACAAATGGCCTCTCTTCACTCTGCCTGCAGACCCTGGGCTCAGGGTCGTTGGAACTCAGGCTTCTTTTACGAT
>CM053503.1:158846135-158866476 GCA_028627145.1 Eidolon dupreanum | reverse complement strand
GAAGTTCTGGGAAGAATTTCAATTTGAAGTCACTCAAATTCTCCCCATCTGCCTCATTACTCCCCTAGTTAAGCTTCCATCTTTTTTCTCCTGTCCGTAATAGCCTCCTCATAAGCCTCCCCACATCCTCTCTGGCCTCGAGCCAGTCTCTTCTCTACACTGAAGCTGGGAGTTTTTCAAAATGCAAATAGAATCATGTCATTCCCCAGCCATAAAACCTTTAATGCCTCTTGATTGTTCTTAAGATAAAAATGAAAGTCTTCAAGGGGGCCGTAAGGCTCTGCGGGGTTGGGCCTTGCCTACCTTTGTAGCCTCATCTCTCACAACTCTCCTTGCTCATCCACTCCAGTCACACAGTCATCTTTCTGTCACAGGAAACACATGCTTTTGCCATGGAGCCATGGCATGTGTGGTTCCCTCTCCCTGGACCCTCTTCCCCACTCGCCCCTTCAGGCTGCTGGTCATCTCCGACTTCGTGTGTCAGATTTCAGCTTTGTCTCGGTTTGGTTGTCTAGCACTGAGTTCCTTTCTGTCAATGTCCCTACCTTAATTTGCAAGGACACATTGATTCCTAAAGGGTTATCAGGTGGTGTGAGTCAGCCCCTGCACGTCCACCCACAGCACCACGTACCTCATGAGTACGTCAAAGTGCAGCCCAAACAACGGAAGACTCCAGAGAAGGCCAGGACCTGCTTGATGTCGGGGAGAGAGGGAAGGCCCCTCAGGGGAGATGCCATTTTGACAGAATTCAGGAGGGCAGGTTTTGCTAGGCAGAGAATGGGGGCGAGGGAGCACGCACCATGGCACACGGGCACAGAAAACACCGAGTTTAGGAAGAAGCAAGAATCCGACGTGGTTGCGACCTGGATGGTGGGGTAAGCGGTGAGTGCTGGGTGAGGCGGGAAATGAGGCAGGGCTGTGGTGGGAAAGTTAGGCTGGACCCACATTGCAAAAGGCCTGTGGATGATGGAAAGTCCCTGAGGATTTCTAACAGGAAATTATTTGAACAGGCTTTTGTGCTAGGAGGTTGGCCTTGGGAAATGGGTAAAGGATAACCCCAAAGCAGGATGACTGGTCTCTCCAGGGGAACAGTCCAGAACCTCGAGGCTGTGTTTGGTAGGCCAGCAGTGGGAGGCTGAGCAGTCAGGGCCTGGCTGTTCAAGAACAAAGTGACTCCAGTGTCAGAAAGTGGCCAGGTCTCTCGGCAGCGGTCCAAGTACCTGTTAGTCATCCTGCGAATAAAGGAAGGGACAACGGCTCCTTATCTATCTTGTTTGTGAAGAGGATAGAGTTTGCAGACAAGAGGTAAATTATACAACTTTATTTCCTTTGCCATCTTCTCTCTCTTTCCAAGAACACTGTGAAACAAAGTGACAGAATTAACCAGTAGTAAAGCTATACAAACTCTTTTACAAGCAGCCTAGTTGGTGGTCATTAAAATGATACATACATATGTGAATATATATATATATTCACATGTGTATGTAATTATTTTTGAAAGAATCTCAAATTATGGGGTAAAACGTGGAATGTCCCCCCACCCTAGCCCTGCCTAATGATTGCCTCCATTAGGCTTTGTATAACTCACCTTTCCCACTGAGTAGAAGATATCTCTAAGTTCAAATTAGTATAATTTTAATCACATTCGATCATTAAAACAGTCTATTCCCAGATATCAAAATTTAGTTCTAGTCAACTCACAATCCTTTTCCCTGTCTTCCCAGCACAGGCTACACCTGTGGTCACAGCAGCAGCCAGGTAGCCAGAGTTGCTGAGTGGTCTCTTGTTTCCTACCTGACCCCCGCCCCTCCATTCGCTTCTTGAGTGTTGAGGAGGTGAGGAGGGAAGGGGGATGGTGATCGCCGCCGATGTGGCTCACGATCATGAATCTACGGGTTTGCTGTGGATTGGTGCAGGTCTGGAAAGACTTCACAAAAGAGGGTTAGCTTCTAGCAGTTTCCCTGGGTTTTGGTGGTTCCTTGTCCAGCTCAGCCACATCTTTCCGTTGATGCCAAAGATGGCCTCCCATCATGGCCCTCTGCTTCACTCAGTTCTTTGGCCTAGGTTGTGACTGTCTTCATCACATTTATCCCATTTTTTTCCAATTCTGGAAACTGGAAGTGTCACCAACAAACTAGACATGGACAGGATGGCCCTGTATCTGTCTACAGCAGGCTGTAGCCAGCGCCCTCCTGCCCCCGTGTGCCTTCTTTTTCACAGCATTATGGCAGGAGATGTGAACCTGGTGCTGAGTAAGCTTGCAGCCACGCAACAAAATGCTAGATCCCCTTCTTGCAGATAGATGTGGATATTAGAAATGATGATTGTGGGGACACCCTTCCCTGCCACTGGAAAATGGAGTACCCTCACCCCCTCAGAGTGGCAAATGTATTTTGCCACATTTGTGGTCATTGTCTTGCCGCTCTCTTGGTGAAAGTGTCAACCTGGTCAGCATCCCTCACCCCAGGGCATGAGGGAATCTCAGGCAGAGAATGGAGCCTTTTTTGACCTAGATTCTGCAGACTTTACTAACTTTCTTCATAATGGGGGACATCTCTACTGTAGTCTTACCATTTTTAGTAACCTTAGGGGAGCAGACAAAGGTTCCAATCAGTGTCACTCACTACACATAGGTGAACCCACTCCCACCTCTTTCTTTAGAGATCCATTTCAACTATCTAATGCTAATCTTGCAAACTGCTCTATTGAGCAGGTGTTCCTATATCTTCCAGGACTAGAAAGGAGGCTCTTGTTCCATCTACTAGCCCTTCTCTATCTTGTGTTTTCAACTGCCATCTTCCCTGCAGCTCGTAAGTATACTCAAGTCACTTTCAGCTTAAAAAGGGGACAAAAGGAAACTGAGCCAGTCTCTTTCTGGACCATGCATCACCCTCTACCTTCTTCATTATTTCATTCCTTCCCAGCACAGCAAAGTTCCTAGCAATGGTCAACTACACTTTTAACCTTCGCTTTCTTCCCACTCAGTTTTCATTTACTCTTTCACACCTATTTCTAGTTATATCAGAAATATATTTTTATTGGTAAATTTTATTCGATACAGGAAAGCATAAGAAGAAAATTAAAAATCCCCAGAACTCCATCCTTATCACGTTTACCATTCTGAAATATTTCCTTCTAGTCTTTTCGTTATCTTCTTTCAAGAGTCACCTTCTTTAGGAAGTCTTTCTTTATAATTATTCCTTCTGTTCTTTGGCTTAACCCAGACATACTTTACCTATATGCATGCTGACTTCTTCTAGTCTCCTATCCATGTCCTCACCAGTTGTACACTCCTGTAGCAGAGAAATGGTGTCTATTTTGTCTGTATGTCCCCAGCATTTAAAATGATGCCCGAAACACAATAAACGCTTAAGTGTTCAAAATGTTGAGGACATGCTTCTGTATAAAACGAATTCAAAACAGTTCATTCCGATATGCCAGGGCAGGAAGGATAAACAGTATCTTTTCAATTCTGATTTATTTGTGACGGCTTTCTTTCTGCAACAGTTCTGTTGAGAGTCATTAGTGCCAGTCTCTAAGAGTGATCGGCAGTCCCTAAGCCCAGGGGAGGGAGGTCAAGTAGTTTCAGGGTATATCTGAATACTATTTTTAAAGATATGCAATTTTATTGCTTTTGAATGGATGCTGCCACTGTGGATAGGCAACGTGTGGCCCAGTAGAGGCCACACTTCGACAACGAGAAGAGCTATTTGCATTCAGCATCCAAGCAGGGTTGGTGTTTGAGGAGCTGGTAGCTGAGTTGTATGGAAATGAGTGTCCGTGTGATTTCTGGAGTACTTAAGCATCCCCTTGGGAACCTTACGTATACTGTCACTTCACAGATATCTCTTTTGTACATAGCGGAAAGGTCAATGCTAGCCCAGCTCTTTCTTGAATTCTGGCAAATTCTAAACGGATGAAGTCAGAATTAATGAGGTTTATCTTTTGTCATTTATTTGCAGAATTTTGTGTCTTTTCAATTTGTTGAACAGCTGTCTCTGTGCTTGTTATTTGTTTTCTTTGTGAATGTCTGAGTTAGTTATGTCTGTTTTTCTCTTTTCTTAAATTAAATTTATTGGGGTGACATTGGTTAATAAAATTACATAGGTTTCAAGTGTACAATGTGATAATACGTCATCTGTATATTGCATGGTGCATTTGTTTCTTTTCTCCATTTGTTGTTTTCAGTTTTATATTTTTATGTTCCATATATGAGTGAAATCATATAGTTCTCAACTTTTCTGTCTGACTTACATTGCCTACCATGATAATCTCAAGATCCATCCATGTTGTCGCAAATGGCAGTATTTCATCTCTTCTTATGACCGCATAGTATTCCATGGTATATATATACCACAGCTTCTTTATCCAATCATCTGTTGAAGGACACTTGAGTGGCTTCCCTGTCTTGGCCACAGTGAACAATGCTGCTGTGTACATTGGGGTGCATATATCTCTGCAGGTAAGTATTTTCAAAATTTTTTTTGGGTAGATACCCAGAAGAGGGATTGCCGGGTTACATGGTAACTTTATTCTTAGTTTTTTGAGAAACCTCCATCCTGTTTTCCATAGCGGCTGCACCAATTTACTTTCCCACTAGCAGCATATGAGGGGTCCTTTTCCCCACAACCTCTCCTTGGTGTTGCCTGTTTTGAAATAAAAAATACAAGTGTTCAAAAGTTCCTTTTAACTTCTTCAGCTGTCACCAGAGTTAATCAGGAGAGCAGTTTAACATGTGGGCTCTAGAGTAAAGTTACTGGTGTGAAATTATACTCTATTACTTACCACTTTGGGCAAGTCTTTTAACCCAGCGGTCCCCAACCTTTCTGGCACCATGGGCCAGTGCTCCCATGAGAGTCTAATGCCTGATGATCTGAGGTGGAGCTGAGGCGGTGATGCTAGTGCTGGGGGGAAGCTGCAAATACAGATGATGCTTTGCTCTCGCTCCCCGGCCACTGACCTTCTGCCGTGTGGCCCAATTCCGAACAGGCTACAGACTATCCTGGTCTGTGGCCTCAAGAGTTGGAGATCCCTGTTTTAACCTCTTTATATATGAATGTTTTTATTCGGAAAAAAAAAGAGTTAATAAAGAAGATTAAGCAAGATTAGATATACAAGGTCCTTTTTTTCTTTTTTAAAAATCATAGTGCCTGGCATACAGAAAATGTTTGCTATGTTTGTAGTAGTAACATTGGATCAACCCATTATAACAGTGTGTGTATTAACACTTAGTAAGTATTTTGTGATAGTTATGAAATAGTAGTAATTCTCTTCTAAGGTGTATATTGTCTACCAGGGACGTGTGGCAATGTGGATAAATTTTGGTTGTCCCGACTGAGGAGGAGGCAACGCTGGCATCTACTAGGTAGAAACCAGTGATGCTGCTACACATCCTACAATGTATGGATGGCTCCCAACAACAAAAAGTTATCCTGCCCAAAGTGTCAATAGTGCCATAGTTGAGAAGCTGGTGTAAAGGTATGAGACCGCTTGTGGAGGGGCTATAGGAATCCTGAAATATACAAACATGTCTACAACAAAGGTGTTTCATTGTTCATGATTAATATTAAAAGTTAACAGAGTATTACTTCCTTTATATGGTTATTTCCTGCTGGTAGATGCTACCTGAGGTATTGTTCCAATGACTCAGAAAGATTTTGTCCAATTGCTTTGTGGGTGTGAATGTGAATCTCTGCTATTCTGGTAGACTCATCCACATGGAGCAAAATTTTAAAATTAAATGACTGGCCGTAGGAGGCCTGTCTGACTTAGTGCTACTCATATTTGTTATGATTTTTTGATAGTTACCAAATTGTTCACTTGCAGTGAAATCAAAGAAGAGAGAAGTTATTTGTTTACACACGTATTTTTGTATTTTTTTATTTTTTGGGCCAAGTCACAAAAAAAATAGAATTGTGTTTCTTAAAAGATGATCCGCATATTTCATACTTTCTGCTCAGAATCACCAAACATCGCAGTGCCAGGAGAATATCTGTGTTCCATCTGAGATGTAGAGTCGAAATCTTTGGTGGATAAAGCCAGGAAATTGCTATTTTCCAAAAGATTCTAAGTGATTCAAAGCATTCTAATGTTTGAGAACCACCAGAGTACAATATATAAGAGGTGTCAAAGGGTAGCAGGCAGAGCTGTGGTCCTGTGGTCTTATTTTTCACATCAGACAGTCTGTGAACTTGGATTAGAATGTATAGATCCCTAGAGCTCTTTGGTTTAGCATTTTCTTTTATTTTTGCCCTGAAAAGGCCTTCAGAATATGTCTGCACCTGAAGATATTAGTTCCGCATTCAATAAAGGAACCCGCTGTGTGAGCTCTTGGTAAAGCTATCAGAATGGAGTGGCTGTGGACAAAGGCAAGCTGATTCTATATTTAGAATGTTCTGTGGGGCTGAGTTTATGACAGATTCATTCTTGTTCCTCCTAGAAATGGCTGGGTTTGTAAAACAGAGAACAGTTTATTCTAGCCCTTCAAGCTGTGTAAAATTTAGGGTTATTTATGCGTCCCTTCGGAAAGATGATGTATCTAAAAGCACATTTCTCTTCCTTCTTCACACATCAGTTCTTAAGTTAAAATAATATCACACCTTTGGCTCTTGTTTTATGAGTTGGTATGCCTTTCCAAGTGCCAGGGTAAAGTCTACTGAAGCTAATTGGTAATAAGAATTACATGTTTTGAGAGAGGAATGGTAAGGGGAGCAAATTAATTCAAACCTAATTTTCATTCCCTTGCCAAGTTTGAATTGGGACCAATTTGCAAACTGAATTATCTTTTCAGCCTTGATAGAGTTTATAATAATGCTGAAAGTTTCTTAACTCGTGGCAGTGCCTTTTTAATAAAGACACATTCACAGCTGCAGTCATGGTTCCTTGTAACGTATTGCTAATAATTGGGCTAATAAGATTTTAAAGTTAATTAAAAGCATGGGAAAACCCATAAAGTCTGATGCAGCTCAAACTGGTTGCTGACCAAGCAAAAATGCAAAGAGAGAAGACTAAAAACTGGTTCATTAGTGATTTACCAATGATGGTCTTTTTTTTTTTTTTTTTTTTTTGGTAAAAATGACTACTTTTACATTTCTCTGAAAACAATTGATAACCATTTAATAAGAATTATTCAATGCCCATTTATCTCATTTCTTTTTAGAGAACTTCCTAAGACATCCAAAGAGGCAACATAGAGGTCTGTCACTTTGTAAAGTGTATATAATCCGTGAGGGTTTGGTTTATGTCCAGTATTGCTTCATAGACCAGAGGAAACTTGAATGCTCTAGCCTGGCTCTCATTGTCCAGTTGCAATGCTCACAGCATCTCTTAATATCAGGACTCCAGGAAAAACATGGTGAATATTTTGGTGATCCTTGTCTGATTTCTCAAACGCCCTTCAAGCTTTTCCATCACAAATCTGCCTTTTGCACTCCCTGTGTGTTCTTTTTCAAAGGACAATTCTTCCTGCAGCTTTGTACAGAATGGTGATCCTGGTTGCTCCAAAGAATGTTAACTCATTGGCGTTTCTAGCTCATCCTGTACCTGGGCTGAAAACACTGCAGGGGATAGGCAGAGATGCAGGTGCTGAGGATAGAAAAACCATTGGCATACATGGAAACTGAGCATCAAGCTGAAAGTGACCTCTGGAGTCATCCAAAGGGCTATAAAGAAGGCATCAACAGTATCTGAAACGGTCCGTCCCTTGCACTGCGTCAGCCTCCCTTTTAGTCTACTCTATCCCATTGCGAAGAGAGCGTTGCCCGTGTGAGGCCGCATAATAAGTGCTTGATAGTATAATTTCAGAATCTCTAATGAAGAGCGGATCACTGTGGGCCACAGTGGCAAAGGGGGGATTTATGTAAAATATAAAAATCACTTTAGCCTTGAAGTCTGGCCAGGATTTAAATAAGAAGAGAGAAGGGTGTGTGTGTGTGTGTGTGTGTGTGTGTGTGTGTGTGAGGGGGGATAGATACTGGGAGTGAGGCATACCATGGGCAAAGGCTTGGGTATAAAAATGTGAAAGGAACGATCTGTGAGCTGGTTGCTGAAATCAAAGTTCTAGAGAGGGAGGTAAAGTTGGAAAAGTATTAACGAATTTTTTTTTTCAGGGACCTTGTAATTCAGACTAAGTGTTTTGGCTTGATTTCCTGCCAAAACATTCTTTTCTATTTAATGGGACTAAATTTATATATAATTAAAATTTCTAGTCCCCATTTAATGGAAAATATTATATGCTCTTACAGGGGTAATTTTAAAGCAACTTTCTCAATTTTTTTTTTATTCTATCATGGCAGGCATAGAAAAAATGATGTTAGCATTCAGCACATACTTCCCAGACAGGATATTTCTAATTTCCTATATTTTAACTCTACCTTTTTTATCATCAGTTTGAGGACACTTATCAGAATCCAAGTCCGGAACAATAAAAGCATTAGCACAATTGAAAACAATATAATTATCAAAAAATAATTTGTAAATGTTGGTCTTTAATGCTTATGAAATAGCAAATTACTTGTGATACACTTCAAAACTGTTTGTGACATAACAGTGTTTCTAACAGGAGGGCTGCCAACGACTGCTTTAAAGTCAAGGTTGCAAATGAGTGACCTCCAGATAGAAGCCACAGGCAGACTTTTTGTGCTTGTCTCATGGTGTTGGCTGCAAAGGAACGGGGGAGAGGAACCCTATGAGACTAAGACAATGACAACAAGCTCAGTCCATAGAATCAGGAGTTAAAAGGAGAGTCAAAACCTGGAGAGTTTTGTCAACCATGCTGCAAATATCCTCGCACTTCAGCATTCTCACACGAGAACTGGCTGGAGCTGACTGAGGAGCACAGTTACCCTCTGGATGTGGACCGCTCTTTCTAGTTTATTCCTTTATTCCTCCGGGCTTCCTTCACTCTCTTTCTTTTCTTGAATGGTCTGTAGACGCTTGAGTGTGAAATGCCACCTTTGAAGCATAAAAGGTACACCTGGTTTCTGGAGGCTCCCAAAGCCTTGGAGTCTGAGAGCCCAGGTTCTCCCTGGATGCTTAGGCAATTGTTAAGTAATCTCAGGGCATCTGTAACTGCAATAGCTTTTGCACCTTAGTGAAGACTATTTTCTATTTCTATATTCCTTTCATCAATGTACTTTTCTGTCTCATATTTGTAGTTGGACCTGATTTTACCCATCTAAAAGAAATAATGAGTATCTCCAAGGCCCCACCAATTTGTGAATTCTAGCTGAGGTCACCTAAACTCTTAATTCAAATAGGATCAATTTCACTAATTGATTAACAGCTGTATCGATAGCCTTCATTCATTCATTCATTAAACAGCAGCTATTTGTTGAGAAACTTTTGTTGACCGGGCATGGTTTTAGGTGCTAAGGATTCAGCAATGAACTCCACAGAATTCTCTGCCCTCAGTATGCATATATTCTAGTTGGAGAAGTACCATCACAGATCACAGATAAGTAGATATCGAATGTGTCAAACGGTGAAGACACTAGGAAGAAAACAAAGCAGAGTGAAAGGAAGATGGGAGATGTGCTGTTTCATAGAGAATGAGGGAAGATATTTCAGAAAGGGTAATAAACCAGAGCCTTGCAGGGGCATGGGAGAAAGACATATGCAAGGATCTGAGAGAAGAGTATCTCAAGTGTAGGAACAGTATACTAAGTGTCCTGAGTTGAGTGTGTGCTTAGCTTTTTTTTTTTTTTTTTTTTTTTTAATTATCAAAAGACCGGTGTAGGTGGAGCTCAGTGAAAAGTTAATAGGAGATTAGATTGGAAAAGTGGCTGGGGGTCAGATCATGCAGCACTTAGAGGCAAGATTGTTTTCTGACTGATGTGTTTTGCACAGAGAAGTGACATGATTTGAATTATTATACGAAAGGATCACTCAGATTGTCATGGGGCAAACAGGCTGTGGTAGGATGAAAGTAGACAAGGGGAGATCAATTAGAAAGCTATTGCAATATGGTGGCTTGAATTAGGACGGTAGTGAGGGAAGTGTTGAGAAGTGGGTAGATTCGAGATGGAGGTAGAGGGGATAGGTTTGTTGTTGTGAGATGTGACAGAAAGAGAAGTGTCGAGGGTGATTTTAAGCTTTTGACTGAGTGTCTATATTGGTAGACTGAGACGGGGAATACTGCAGGAAGATAAATTTTATGGGGATGGATGTTAGGAAAAATCAAGAGTCTGGTTTTAGATCTATCAACTTTGAGATGCTCATTCAACTACCAAGTGGAGATGTTAGCTAGGCATTGGGCTAGGCAAATCTGACACTCGGGTGAGAGTTTGAGGATGAAGAAATAAATTGGGGAGCTATCAATATATTTAAAGTTTATGGGATGAAAAGATTATTTTTGAAGTGAGTGTGCCTAGAAAAAGGTACAAACACTGCCCTGGATTGAGACTGACAATAGGTGGTTGAGTTTGACCCACTGCTGGTTTAAAGGAGAGGTGATTCAATGGATGAGGAAAATTTAACTGCAGAGGAGAATTGAGAATGGAAGGGAAGGACATGAAGGAGTGAATATGGACCATTCTACAGCAGGGTATAAAAAAATGGGAGAGGGAGAGATGATCATACATTACATGTCACTATTCTCTATTTATTGCTTTGGTGCTGCCTTGGCCAGCCTACTTGTGTCGCTCCCTTGCTAACAGTGACCCACCTTGACCTGTGACATGCCTTGAACGTCTGTCTGTTTCTATCTCTGTCTCTCCACCATTGCTGCGTATAGGGGTGGGTGTGGTCTACTTCTTAGCACCTGGCTAGCATAGTAAGTCCTGGCTCCATCAGAGCCAGCCTCCCATTAGAGCTAAAACTTACTGGTTAGCCTCAGTAAGTTTAACAAATCGAATCTATTTGAAAATATCAGTTAACATGTTTATGTTTTGAGGCAAACGATTTTTGTTTCTTGTTTGATTCATCAGAGACCCCGAGTCCTTTTCATTAAACCTTTAATTTCTGAAGAGGAGAAAATGTGCATATAGAAGGAATGACCTTGGGCTAGATCACTTAATTTGTGTGTCTAGGTAATCCCTCCCTGGTTTTTAACCATGTCTGTCTCTGGAACTGGAGTCCTCTAAGCAAGAATTTCAGAGGAGATGCTGCTGGATAACTCAGATATCTAGTCTTTTTCTCTCTTCTCATTTATTTCCTCTCCAGAGACCATTCTTAGGTGACAGTTCCAAGTCTAAGGCAGAAAACAGAGAGCATATACCCTATTTCTCATGCTAATCAGATCCACAGGAGTAATTTCACCTTGAAAATTGATGGGTCTTCAACAAGTATAGATCAAGTGGGCACTTTTGTAAAGAAAGCATTTTAGACTCTCTTAAGGACACTATTAAAACTCTTCAAAGTGGTTCTTGCTGAACCTACTGAATTCTGAATTTTGAGATGGGAGGTATTATACCTGTTATTTCCCTTACTATGGTTTATAATCCATTTCTTAGGTCTCCTTGCTTTGAAGTTTGTCCTTTCTTTGTTCATTAGTTTTAGTTTTGCCCTACCTGCTACAAGGGTTTCGAGGAGGTAAGAGATCTAAATGTAGTTTATTATCAATTAAAATTTATAGCATCTTTAAATAATTTTTATGTCAATTATGTTCATTTCGATTATCCCCTTTGGAAAAAGAGCACATAAAGAATCAGCTTATTCAAATTCTTCTAGGATTATAGATAAAATTGTCAACTCAACTTATTTTTACAAGTTATATTTAGTCCTTTTCAGGCCCTTTACCAAGAAGAGTAGTAGTTTAGCCTACTCATCAAAACAAACAAACAAACATACTCTTTTACAAAATAGGCATTGTGTTGTAGAAGCAAATCAAGCTAGAATTTCCTACTCATTAGAAAACCAAATTTAACCTTTCTCTCCCTTTGGTTGAAAGACTTTCCCTTCTGTACTTACTTTCAAATATTCTATATTTATCCCTCATGTTATTAGGCAGCTGTGAAATATTCATGTTTCTAATAAGAATTGTGCAAATATTTCCAATATGAAATGTGCCAACAGAAGTTTAACATTTTTACCTCCATCCCTGGTCCTCCACTAGCTTAAATTTAAAAACTGGCGTTGCCAAGGGAAAAATACACAACAGGCATACATAATGTCAAGACAAGCGAGCCAGCCTAGAACACGTACACCAGGTAGCAAGCGGCATGAGCGCAGGTACAGACAGCAGCATCTTGGATGAGGGGATGAATCAGGAGACAGTTGCTGCCACAGCTCTAGAGGTTCTTTTTGCAGACATATAGAAGGCCTTAGAGAATATTCTTTTAAGTCTAGTTGAAGAATAGTCTCTCATGACTCAGGAAAATCTTCAGCCCTACTATTCCACATGTTTCTGAGGTTTCTGATAAACGAAACAACTTAATGAATGAAAGATAACCAACTAGGACAGTACCACGCTCAACCCAGACTTGAAAAATCCTGAACCAGTTTGTAATTACAATGTGTGTTGTAATTAGATGAGTGATTTATCAGAACCTTACAAAATTTGAGTTTCGCTTCAGAGGTTTTAGAGGGAAATTCTTCTAGTCTTTGGATGACTGACTTCATTTTCCTTGCTGAGGTTTATTTAAGTTCCGGGTCCAGATTTAAAAAAATAATGTTTTCGTTTTCTCCTTTCTATGTAAGTGATTAGTATGGAAAGCACTACATTTGGCTTTGATATAAATCAAACTCACTGGAAACCAAGGTCATGTGGATCAATTTATTTTCCTAATGTTTGCTTTGTTTTTGGCCTCTGCAACCTGTGGATAGGCAGAGAATTCAGACTTACCTTACACTCTATTTTTAGCAAAAATTTTTATTGAGTACTCACGACAATTTTATTTTTTAAATATAAATGTATTTTCTATTTAGTATTGTGAAAGGGTGTGAATAATTTTATGCTATGTGCCACCTTGAAGATGGAAGAGAAGATGGAAAACCATCATAAATTTAGATAGTTGGTATGGGATGGATGTTTAAGGCTTGAAACTTTTTTCCAGCTTGTATTGTTTCTGTGATATGAAATGTTACTTTATGTCATTCTTTAGGATATTTCTAGGCATTTTGTCAAGACTGGTGCATTGATTAGTCAGCCCTCCTGGCATATTTGGGACGTGGGCAGCATACGGCATAAGAATGGACAGGAAAGTGCTAGAACACGTGTCTGGGACTTCGAAATCTCACTGACAGGATAATCAAATCAGAACCCCTAAAATAGATACTTCTTACCTCACCACAGCTGATATTAGCCCTACTTTCAAATTCAAAAATAACATCTTATTGACAAACCAAAGTGGTAGCCAGGAGCTCATGTCCTAAATTAAGTCAATTCAAGCTGAATCTTACTATAGCAAGAATGTAATATGGAATCTTGAAATGTAGCTTTAGATGCAAATTTTATTCTATGATAAGAAATGATTTTAAAGTAATCTCGATGAGACCATGTAATAATATTAAAATGTAAAACATAACTGGGAAGTGATATGATTGAATTTTAAGAATTAAGTAACATGCATTTATCCAATTGTAATAAGAAAGCATATACCAGCTTGGTATAGGACCCACCCAATATCCATCCACTGCAGAGTTTTTTTGTAAAGAGATTTGTGCAAACCATTTTCTAAGTTGTATCTTTTATAGGATTTCTCAATAAATCTTTTGGTGGGTCTTACTTTTCTCATAGAATAAATGCATTCACTAGTGTGCAGCCAAACTCTGGGAAATACCAAAAAAGTGTGAAACACAGACTCTGCTCTCCCGAAGTTTACATTCTAGGTCGAGATATATGCACAAGAAACATTTGAAGTGACTGTGTGATTGAATATTTGAATTGATCCTATAGGAACTGAGAGATCAGAGGGGTAGTGCGATTGGAATGGTTGGGAAAGATATTTTTAGAGAAGTTAGGGTTCAGTGGGTGGATAAGACCCGAAGAGGAGGAGAGGAGGTAAGCTTGACTGGGGATATGTTATAAATAACAATGACCATAAGGGTATGAGCTAAGAATATATTTATTCGGTAATTTTATATTAAGTTCCTACTAGAAAAATATAGCAGTAAATATGATAAACTCTGTTCTCATGAAGCTACCATTCCGTGTGATGCGAGAGGAAAAGAAAAAAAAATATCTTTAGACTGTGACTGTGCAATTAATGAAACAAATAGGTGACGTGATAAATACAGACAGGTGAGAGTTTCAGTGTTCCTCAAAATTTTAATGTGCTTATGAATCTCTCAGGGCTCTTCTTAAAATTTTGATTTTGATTTGGAAAATTGGGAGCGGGCCCAAAAGTTTGCATTTTCAAAAAGATCCCAGGTGTTGCCAATGCTAGGGGTCCATAGACCACACCTCAAATAGCAAGGCTTTAGGTGTAGCAACAGAAAATTTTGGGAAATAAAATTGGTTAGAGCACAGGCATCCTGGTAGGGTAGGGTGAAGAGAAAGCATGAAAGAGAAGATTAAGAGGAAGATTTGGACCATATGAAGGAGGGCCTAGAATACCAAGATTATGAGTTAGGACTTTAGCACCAAGGCCAATGTCGAAGATGTCTAAAGTGGCAGGCTCACACAGGATGGATTTGAGCAGGGCTTCCCAGCCGTCACGTTGAGGCACACATAGAAAATGATGCTAAGCCTGCACAGTGGGGGAAAGTGAGCTCCTACTTGGGGGAGATCTGGGTTAAAAGAACAAAAGAGTAAAGACACAAGATTACAGTGACCCATGCATGCCACAATGAGACCTTTGCTGTTGGAAAGGAAGGAGTTGAGCAGGAGAAAAGACTCAAGAAAAAACTTTTTGTTCAGAATTCTGAGAGTAATTATACAGTGTCAAGGAGGAGGATGTTTTTAGGGGTGGTGGGGCATCGAAAATTCCAGCAGACGGCTGAACATACATAACTGGCACTCAAGTGAGCATTCTGCTGAGGAGTTAAAGAATTTTAAAATCAAACCCTAAGAGTTTCTGAGTAAGTCAGTCAGTAATTCCTTTCAGGGCAAAAGTATGCAGAAATAAGAATAGATTATTAAGACAGCTTTGGGGAATATTTACAGCCTATGAGGGAAGAAGAGGAGCACAGGAGAAAGGTGGGAAGGGGCTACTGAGAAATAGGAAAATCAGGAAGGTGTCCGGAGTACATGTCCAGTATGGGTACTGGGCATTGTGTGATGTTAGGACTCTGAGTGTTGTCACTGTCATTGTAGGTGGGCCAATTGAAGACAGGTCTCCTGCCACTTGTCCCTCCCTTCGCCAAAACTCTCCATTAAACCATAGCCATGTGGTCAAGCGGTTCCACTGGAAAAATGCCTTCCATCTCTGTGGGGGGAGGGGCAGGAAGAAATGGAAGGTGACCAGGAAGAGGCCAAGCGTGGGACCCATGATGAATCTGAGCTTACACAGCTATTATGGCCCCAGAAAGCTAGAGTCCCACGTCTCCCAACCCCACCATGAGGCACTACAAATATGCACCCCAGAGGAGGGCACGAAAGAGGAGAGGTTTCCTCCATCTTTGCTTGTACTGTAGACAAGGTGAGACCCAAAGAAACTCAGCAACTTATGAGAGAAAATGGCATCTGTTATTAGTACACCAAGAACGAGGGCCCAAGCTTTTTTGACTTTCAGAGTGGTGATCTTTTGATTGCAGCTAAGGTAAACAGTGACAAGTGTTAAATACAGAAGACATATATAGCCTATCTCATTCCTGAGTCGATGGTAGCCTTGGTTTTTGCATTCATTGACATTAGTCTTTAGCCTTTCTGGATTCCGGACATAAGGTGACATTTTTATGTTTACTGTATTCTGCATATTATGAACAGGGGGAAAACGTCAGTAAATGTTTTGGGCAGCTCCACATTGAAATACTAGGTGGCAGTCTAACACTACTTTTGGGTATTTAGACTGCCTGCCTGGTTCTTGAAATGGCATTTTAATGAAAATTAGACATACTTCAAAAATAACAACGTCAAGAGGAAGCTTTACAGAAATAAATGATGATGTATGTTACATTTTAAACTATCTTTTCCCCAAACCATACTTTTAATTGCACATTACAGATGCAATCAATGAGATATTAAAAACTTAAGACTTAGAACAATAAACAAAAGGCTTAGAAGAAATACATATGTCAATAAACATATTCGAAACACTCAACCTCTATTAAGAAAGAAAATTCAAATTAGATGAGAACATTTTTATTATCTCTCAATTTGACAGAATTATTTTCAAAAGTTTATCCTGAAGAAAAATTAGAGATGTGGTCAAAGATTTATGTATAAACATCTTCCTTGATGTTTTATTTATGATAATCTAAAGGCATTCATGCTTAGAAGATGGTATTTCTTAAAATGGAATATTACACATTTTTAATTTATAGGGCAACATTTTAGTTAGCCGCTAACGAAATTATATTAATTATGGCCAATTAATGTAAAAATGCAAACACATAATATTTAAAAATGCACAGAGATGGAGTATAAGTTAACTCTTGTTGGAAGGACAGAGTTTGTTGTATAGTTTTGGGGTCTTCAAGAGAATTGATCAGATCTAAATATACTTAACTAGGTCAATGCTTGGGTTGAAGGTGAAGGAGCAGAAAGAATCATAGCCAAATGGATCTCTGGTGGCTCCACTCAGCTGCAGCTGGTTAACTCAGCCTCAGCAGTGCCCAGGGATGGAAGTCCAGGTCCTTCCCTGAGACGCTTCTCTGGAATCACATGAGTGCCCATGTGAAGCCTCGATGGTCATAAATTTCTCACTAACAACTAAGAGGGGAAGAAAAGAATTCAGAAAATTAGAAAGAAACTCAAATCTCCCCCCTGAATGATAATTAAAATATCATCATCTATAAATATTTTACCATACTGACAACTGTATTACTATTCTGTTTTTAATTTTTTAACATATTCTTTCCTATGAAACATGCAATTTTGTGTCAATAGCAGAAGATTTCAATTGTTTGGTTTGCTGTTTGTTTTATGTAATGATATGGAATAAACAAGAGTAAGGAAAAATCAAGAGATTGTCTATCCCAGAGATTGCTTATTGCATTCTGCTAAAAATATATGAAAAACAAACAAACAAAAACAAAAACCGGAAAACAAAAACAAAACAAAACAAAATACGAACTGTATGTTCAATTTATTTATTCACTTAGTTTATTGATTCAATTGCTTGTTGCTTTTGTTGTGGAAATAGTAGATAAAAATAAAGGAAACCTTTGGCAAGACGATCTGACACCTTGGCAACGGTAAATTACGTGGTATATATATATAGACTCAATCTTGGAATGCAGTACCCACTATGAATTTTTTAAAGGCCTTAATTTTGGATGAACATATTTTAAAAATAAGAGCCACATATGGTCCCCAATTTAAAACATAATCATTATCTAAGCATAAGCAAAATTCTGGTGCTTTCGTTTCATTTGCCTACAGTATAACTTGTTGAAAACCTGGTTGTGAGGTAACTTCTGCAATGTCTATGCTTTCAGCAATTTGTATTTATTTATTTCTTCTATGAATAACAGAAAAGCTAGATGAAGATACCTGTTAGTAGTGTTTTTCTAGATCCCGTTCTTTGGCAAGGAGACATACTCTGAGACCTCTAAGTTCTTTCTTAAAATTTTACCATGATGAGGAAAACACACCATTAACTGTAAGAAGGTTCTCCTGTACCACTGAGATATTTAGGCTCATCCTATCTCCAGGTTTCCAGCCTGCCGATGGGGTCCTACCCTTTGCATAAAATGACAATGCTTTTGACCTATTATAATTATTCTCATAGACAATCGTGTAATATTCCATGGGGAAGCAGACAATGGCGATCACCCCCCTGAGTCCTCTCATTTCACAGACGAGCTTGCACATTCGAGTGATTTTCCAGTGTAGGTCAAAACCTACTCTAATGAGACTGATGAGACAACAGATTTGATTACAATGGAACACAAAGGAAGCTTATAATATTATTCATTATTTTTAAAATTTGCATACTTGAAACAAATGTTTAGTCTGCTCCTTATTTGTGCAATTAATAAGGTGGGGAAGGGGAGGAGAAGGAAGTAGACAGATTTTAGCAAATGCAAATTTAGGGGGAAGCTGGAACATTGGGGAGGGTAGATGTTTGTATTTCTTTTACAACTGTATTTTGGTGCAATTTGAGATAATCTTCATAAAAATGCTCATCGTAAGGGTTGCATAATTCCCCCCCCCTTTTTTTTTTTGGTTATATTTGAATTATGTAATCCTTGTGTCAAGGGCCTGGGTTTACCTGTTGTTCAGGGTTATTTCTCACCTATGATTCTACTTTTTCAGAAACATAGGAAAGGAGCACCATTTGGCTTCCTGGTATCTCAGTAACTTCAGAAGCTGTGGGATCCTGAAAGGACCATTTGATCCAGCCCTCTCATTTTACAGGTGAGAAAAGAAAAGATGCTAAATCTGTCCAAGGTCAATGACAGAGCTGAGACAAGGACGAGGGTCTCTTACCTGCCCGAAGCCGGGTAATTTTTTTCTACTATATCACTCTTGCTTTACAGCTGTTTCCTCTTCTCATAACCTTTCTCAGAGCACCGTGTTCATAGCACTTATAACTGACATAATTTTATATGTATTGAGGGAATATTTGATCAAAGTCTATCTTCCCTGCTAGACTGTATATTGCATTAATTAGCATAGAGATTTTGTCTGCTTTTGCTGACCATTGGCTCCCTGGTACTGCATAGTATGGTACACACTGTAGGTGTTCAGTAGCTCTTTTTAAAAGTGAATGAATGAATGGAGATAGGTCTAATAGAGTTTTCATCTTGAGATCAAATTGGATGACAACTTGTGTGTAATGATGAGCTCTCAGGAAGGACAAGTCAAATAGGTAAATGGAATGAGATGAATACTATACTATCACGGTGCTATGTACAATTTGCCATGAGAAATAAGGTTCTAAAACACAAATTGATCTTTGAACCCACAAAGCCAGAAGTCATTTCTCTTTTATCGTAAAAAAGGAAAAATCAACTTCATAATGTTTTATAATATTGAATAGCTTATAATATTTAATAACTTACATGCAATAAAATATATGCTTTTAAGTGCAAAGTTTAGTAAGTTTTGATGAATATATAGCTCCACATATTCGATAAATATTTAGCACTCCAGTTGATTGAGATACTTCAGCCTATATCTCCTGCCATTGTTTAATTCAGGTGGGTGTCATTACCCACTAGTCTTCCTGCTTCCACGTGTGTTTCATTCTCCTCCAGCAACCAGACTGATTCAGTGATTACAGAAACTGAATGATTTGAGTCTACTGCTTAAAAGCTTCGAGTGGCTCCCAAGAGTAACAGAATAAACCCAAATTCCTTACCATGGCCCAAGAGGCCTCATGTGACCCGGTGCCTGCCCTGCTCCTATTCTTGTCTGACACTGTCCTTCCTCTGACGTTCTGCACTTCTGCAAGAGTCATCTTCCTTCAGTTCCTTGAACTTGCCAAGTTCTTTCTTATTCTAGACTCTTAGATCAAAACACTTTTTGA
This sequence comes from Eidolon dupreanum, assembly GCA_028627145.1. Classification (NCBI taxonomy): domain Eukaryota; kingdom Metazoa; phylum Chordata; class Mammalia; order Chiroptera; family Pteropodidae; genus Eidolon; species Eidolon dupreanum. The sequence continues at coordinate 158,846,962 of CM053503.1, read as the reverse complement.
TCAAAACACTCTTTTTCTATTTCTTATCCTTCCGGTCTGTGAGAAGCAGATGATGACCTCCCAAAGATGTTCATGTCCTAGTTCCTGGAAGCTGTGACTGTTACCTTACGTGGCAAAGAACCTTTGTAGATCTGAGTAAACTAAAGATCTTGAGATGGGTGATTATCCTAGTTTACCTGGGTGGGCCTCATGTGATCACAGTGGAATAATAAATGAGAGAGGCAGGAAGGTCGGAGTTGGAGAAGGAAATGTGAGGCTAGAAGTAGAGGCGATGTGATTGCTGGCTTTGAAGATAAAGGGAACCACAGCCAAGGAATGCAGGCAGCCTCTAAGAAGCTGGCAAAGCCCAGGAATGATGATCTTCCCCTTGGCGCCCCCAGAAGGAACACAGCTGTGCAATCATTTTGATTTTTTTCTCACAGAACTCATATCATACTTCTGACCTCCAGGTAATAAATTTGCAAGATAACAAAATTGTGTCATTTTATGCCACTAAATTTGTGGTTATTTCTCACAGCCATGTAGGAAACTAATACAAGTTCTCTGCTTTAAACGCTATCCTTGAAATGACAACTTTCCCCAACAGCCCTATCTAAAACAGGACCCCTTGTCCCCTCTCTTATCCCTGCTGTCACTCCCATTCTCACTCCATAGCCTCTACTTCAGTCCCTTGTTTGATTCTTTCATAGCAACACTTGCCACTGGTAATTATCTCTTTTTATTCTCTTTCACTGGAAAGTGTGCTCTCTGAGGGGAGAGATAATATCTCATTCACATTGTATCTTCAGCAGCTTTGTAGTTATGTGCTTAATAAATGTTTATAAATT
>CM053503.1:158590800-158845635 GCA_028627145.1 Eidolon dupreanum | reverse complement strand
TTCTGCTGGGACATCTAAGATGTTGAAGATATAACATTTCTTAAGAGAGTGCTCCAATATTGTCTCTGGGATTTTCTTTGAAGCAGCTAATCCTTTGCAAGTTTGATACCTGTGCTTTCTTGATTGTACCAGAAGGTGTCAACAGACTATTTTCAGATAATAACCAGGGCTCATATTCCATCCTCAAATGGACTTTAAATGGTTTGTTGACTGAAATACTGAGGGGTTATGATAGTCCAGTTTGGTCACTAGAAATAGCAACTGTGTTCCAACATACACAGGTAATAATAACTACTTTGAAATTCCACCCAGCTGACAGCAATTGTGAGATGCACTCTGATTTTACTGATATAAAATATGAAAAATGTTCATCTCAGAATTGATGAGAAATGATGGACATTTTATTAGATGGCAGACATCATGTTAGATTGATTATTCTACAAAAAGGAATTGCTGAACTAATCACTCATTTTACCATTATATATCATTAAATGTGACCTTATTCTAAAGTTCATTAACCATGATATTTTCAGTCATCTTACTTTTTTGTTGATTCCAAATCTTAGGGAAATTATGGTGCATTGAAATGTTGTGTGGTAAGATTTCAACCTTGTTCCTTAAGTAAGAGGTGGTTTAAGCACCAAATAATAGAGGAGGCTCAGATTCCTTTCCTGGAAGCTGAATCTTAATATTGGGGTGCAGACAACTTGCTGCAGAGGCAATGGTGTGAGCTTTGAAGTCTGACAGCCTTGGGGTTAAATCTTGGGCTAAAGGAAGAACTGGAAGACCCAGAGAGTTTCTTAGTCTATTTTCCTTTTCTACAATAAAGAGATATATTCATATTCATTTGCAGAATTATTTTAAATATTAGAATTGTTGAAACTTAGTGGGCATTTAAAAAAGAGTTAACTGTTATTATATGCGGTCTGCCTTACCTGGGTATCAGGACCATGATTTCAGCTGTTATTGGGGGCTATTTAGTTCAGTATCTTTACTTTTAGCTTTTACTTAAAGTGATATTTAACTTGCGATTTTATGAAGGTAAAATTTAAACAGTATGGAATAAACCATGTAAAGTTTTTTAAAAAATGACGTATACTCAGATATACACATATTCGTGAATTTCAAATGGTGTTATGGATCAATTACGATGTGGTTTGGGCACACTAACTCCCAGTTCCTTCTCATCAGCATGACTACACAGTGAAAGGAGCATGGGCATCGAATGTAGGTAATCTAGCTTTGAATTTTTACTCACTCGGGGTGAGAACTTGGCTATTTCACATAATATTTCTGAACTTCAGTCTTCTCATTTATGAAATGGAGATAATCTTAATTTGCGGAGTTAATGTGAAAATTAAATGAGATGGTATTTGTCAAGTACTGGACACAGGCAAAGCCCTCAGTAGATAACTATAATTGTGAAGTGTGCCTTCATCTTGCATTCAGTGAACAGTCTAGCTTTGGGACTGTTCCTTTGGAAGGTATTTAGACTGATGAGTTTCCTGGATTATCTCTTGAGCTATCTCATTGCTGATGGGCAAAGGAAGATTGCCTTTAAAAGCATGAATGGTGCAGCCATAGTACACACAGTTTTGAAAAAGAAAAACCCTACTGTATCTTAACAACTTGTTTTCTTCTGCTTAAAATGAATTTTTGTATTTAGTGAGGAGGACACTTCTGAAAAATATTGGTTTATTGGACTATTGAAAAATTCCAATATTGAATACTGAAGTATTAGAAATATTGATTCACATCCCTTACCTAAGTTTCATGAAGACCAACATTTTACCACATGGACTGTAGATCACAGGCATCAGATCTGCTAATGTCACTGGAGTTGGATGCTCTGATTAACGGAGCTTTAACTTTCATCGCCTCCATTTAAAATACAGCATGCTGCTAATATGGGACTTCTTTACAATCTATTTGTGCTCTCCACCATGGAGAGAGATTTCATTCTCAGAGCTGTTAAAGAGGTGAATAGAAACGGGCAAATATTTACAGTGTCTCATACATTCTCCTTATGAAGATGGAAGAAATTTTTCAGGAAAAAATAAACTATCTTTGAAGGATGAAACATTATATCGGATATATGAAAATGTTGCTACTTTATTTAGGACTTAATATTATATAACAGTTCCCGCCAAGCATTATTCTAGCAATTGTTTATCGAGCATTCATAGCATGTACCCTTCTCATTACCACTGGTAAAGACCTCAGTAATAACAGAGTTTATAGTAGCAGGAGCTTCATTTTTTAGAACTAATTTTGCTGACATATAATTGCTGGTATAAATGTTGGCACTTCCTTAACTAAAGTTGTGATAACAAGTGTTGCTATAATGAAAACAAATGAGATTGATGATCATTTCCAGGTTTTTATCTGGCAGTGGCTGCGAGATTGAAATTCCTTTTGCTTTGCCTCAGACAGGGTTACTTTTCCCTCCCCGTCTAAATGAATTTACAGAATTTATCTGCTTGGTCTTTTTTAGAATATTCCAGTGGTCTCAGGATCACCACTGTGTGTATTCATGTTGAGAAGAACTGTGCAAATATAAGGTTGTCTTTAAAAAAAAAAGACCAATTCACTGAAGAAAAAGGCACAAATTTCTTCTTGTAAAATGAGCATTATTTAATGTAAATAATAAGTTGGTAAAAAATTAATCCTTTTCTTTAAATGTGGTGTGAATTATAGCCAGTATCATTCAGAGTTTTAATGCCAGAGCATAAAGTTATTTTGGAAATGTATCTTGATTGACATGCTTTTTTCCCTCAGCAACACAGAGGATATAGATGATAAAATGATTGTGTACAGCTGATGTCACAGTTTAATTAAATACTTGCACTTTGTGTCTTATACTGTGGCTTATTTATGGTAATTCATGTATTACTGAAGATAATTCGGCTATTAGATATTAGCCTTTAAGCGGTAGAATTTCTCTATCTAAAGGGCTAATTTAATCAGAGTTTTAATCCAATAATAGAGAGATCATAATGAATATATATATTTTCCTGCGCTAAGTAATGGTACAGTAACTTCTTCCAAGATTATATCACAAGATGACACATATTTTCATTTCTGTATTTAAGAACAATACTGTTGAGTAAATATTTGCACTAATATGTTACCATTTTAGGATTTCCTGAGGTGTACATAGTCTCACAAGGTAAATAATTAAAGGATCTGCCTTCTTGGGTAGCATAAAGCAGTGCTTGGTATAAGTTTGATTCTCTCACTTGTCTCTTTGATAATCCATAACTGTCTTCTGTAATTATTTTCATCCTCCAGCCAAGCAAAGATAAAAGATGAAACATGCTTCTTTTGCCTACTCCCAAGGAAACTCCATCATCCTCGAAAGGCCATGTGATGGCATAAAGCCCAATGTGGGTCGAAAGAGGCAATCTGCAAGGACAAGCTTAGTGTGAGCCGAAAATGAAGTTGTTACTGACAGCAAACTGCCATCCTCGCTTCTTATGAATATTTGAATGAGTAACTAAAAACAGCTCAGGAAACTCTAAGTGACTGTGACAGCTGAAACTGTCTAGAAACCAACCGTCCACCAGGACCATGATAAAAGATCACCCATTACCTTGTACCTCATCTTGCCGTGGGTCTGCGGAGGAACAGGATTAGATTTATTTTACTTCAATAGAAGTTACAAAAAGCCTGATTTATCTCTGCATTTTCAGAAGCCAAACGGCCCCCAAATCTCCTGTGTTATTTTGAATTTATTAAAATGCAATGATTTCTAACAATGTTTTCAAGGCAAGAGAATGGCCCTGTTTTTTCAGACTCTGAAATATTGATGTTGCTGTTGTTTTTACTCATACGAAATTGGTCCTAGTCAATCTTTCATGAATATATTTCAGCTCATTCCGTGTGGGAAGAAAGACAATGAGAACAAAAGTCCCTACAGCCGGGGTTCTCTGAATAATTCTTCCAAAAGCTCTAGTAAAGAGTCACCAGGTACATGGCCTGATTTATCTGAGCCCATAGAGGTTATTGCTTTGCTTTTTGAAAAACAAACAAACAAAAAAACCCCAGAAAAATAGCTGTTTTGTTGAAGTAGAAAATTCAGAACAGATTTTGTCACATAGATGAGTTCTAGAAAATATTTGTAGAAGATAGATTTCAAAAGACAACTGAAAATTCATTCGTTTTTCTTTGACCTCTTTGGACATGTATACAAAAGATGACTGTTTCAATTATCATCTCCAATTTGCTGAGAAATAAAGTAGTACATTGGTTTCAAGTTAGTGCCCTTAGCCAAAAGGAGTCAGTTGTGTAGTACTTTAAAGCAAATTCTACTTAAATCCACTTTGCTGTGTGCATTTTGATGACTAGTGTGAATAAAATGAAGTCCTTTTATAGTGCATAAATTTCTGTTAAAGAAAAAAAAATGTAATATATATATCTAATGCAGATATTGATTCGGTTCAAATCTAGTAACTAACTAGAAACAAAATCAAATCGAAGGGAACCTTGGTGAGTTCACCATTCATTCTAGTGGTTACTTGTATAATCTCTGTGAAACATGATGTTTCAATCAGAAAGCCTCTTCAGAAAGTTTTAGAAGTTAGAGGTTGTTGCCTTAATTGCTGATGGGTTTGAGAGTATTTTCAATGACACTGGGGACCACAGTGGCTATCCAAGAAGCCACTGCAGGGATCTCTTTCCTCCGTGCTGGCACTGAGAGCTGAGTTTTCATCTTAACTGTAAAAATTAGAATTCCAGCTCCTTGGAGTATCTGGACAAAGGCAGCCAGACTGTGGCTATTTTCTATCTTCTTTCTCTTTAGCCATGAGTGGATTTAAGATTGATATTAGATACTGCCAGAGTTCCAGTCTGACAGTCAAAAATGTTAAAAGACATACAGAACGGCATTCTGGTTTATGCTCATCCAGTGAAAGGAACAGCCTTTAGAGAGAAGGAGCTAGACTGAATGAACGCTGGTCGCATCTGCCTTAGAAACCCAGCCCCTTGAAGGGAGTAAGAACACTGTTACTCTGAAGCAGCGTGAAGAGGTAGAGACCCATTTTAATATTCATAACTAGTCAGATCTAATACGAGTTGCATAATCTCACTAAACCCAACAGGACTGTAGAAGAATGTTGGATCAGAGATCAGAAGTATTGCTCGCGATGCAGCCTTTAGAAAGTCACGTACATATTCTGGGCTGTTCTTTCAGCGATGGGACGTAGTGTGACTGGATTGACAACTACAAAGGCAGTTTGAGGAATGAAATGAGCATAGCTTTTAGATTCAGAAGATGTGTATTTTCATTCCCTATCCATCACTTGCCAGTTGTGTCAGCTTCCCGAACAATCCAGGTTTCCACTTAGAGATGTGGATGGTTCCACTCTGGCAGGGTTGTTTGTGGAGAACAAAACAGGCAATGGACAGGGAGCCTATGCATGCAGGTGTCCTGACAAATGTCAGTTTTTTCTCTCTCTTAATGTGAAAGATTTTTTTCTAATTTTAAATTCTGCAAAGTGTTAATTGAACAAGATAAAGTATTTCCTACAGTGTATTTCAATAGAAGCAGGATCAGGTTTATTTGTAACTGCTTCTCTCTCATGAGTACATCTTACATGTGAAAGTTTTAAGATTTAGTGTTAGAAATGGCAGGAAATATCAAAAGCATAAATGGTGGAGAAGCACAGAGTCAGCTGATATCACTAAACATGTTTTCTTTGATACTTCCTAACTCTTTTGTTTTATGACCTGTGATGTAAAACTGTTTTATATCAAAGGTCATATTTTAATTTCAAAAGTCATAACTTGGTCTGAGTTTGAAAAGGAGCATCATCTCCAAAGCCTTATACTGTTGGACAATAAATATTCATTGACATGTTCTCATTTTTCTTAAATTATATTGGCTTTCAAGATAAATAAAAAATATCTCTATAATCGACTGATCTTAAAAATGACCTCAGAAGATAAGAGAATATTCCAGCAGGGGTATAATCAGCATCCAGCAGAAATAGATTCTTAAAAGTTTTACTTGAATGCATGAGAAAAGTCTTCCCCCAAGAAAAGTACCTCTGTTTAAGTCCTATTAAAACAACTCAAGTGTAAGACTCAATAATCCCACTGTTAGATATTTGACCTCAAGAAATGACATCATATGGGGTTCATGTGGGTCAGGTAGCATTTTCTTTAAGAAGAGCTAACTGGAAATAGCCTACTTTTCTGTCCAGAGGAGAATAAATAACAGTACATACACACCATGGAATGCGATATTACCATTAAAAAGAGCAAAGCGGATCTATACATGCAGCTATGAGAAGATGCCTACTACTTATTGTTAGGTGAAAAGAGCAAATTACTGAGAAATGTGCTTAGCATGTACCCATTTTGAAACAAAAAATATATTTTCATTTGCATACATATATTCGGCTAACATAGAAAAACACTTGAAATATGCATGTGTCGCTGTATAGAGTTGGGTGGAGAAATTTCCTTCCAGTCCTGAGACACTGTGTTTCTGTTGAAACTAAGTAAACTTCATGGTCCTTTGCAATTGAGTACCATTTTCCCCCCACATACTTCATCTTTTACAGTAAATAGCCTATCACTTTTTTGGAGAAATGACCAACAATGATTTCATAGTACTCTCTGCTGTCCTGATTGTTGTTCTGAACATCCTGAATCTCAGTCTGTGAACCTGGAAGATCTGCAGTCCATCACTGTCTTTACATAAGGTTCAGGGGTCTGACCTTCCACGTAGGACATGATAGCCAAGTGCATTCCCATGTTCGAAGTGACAGGTATTGAGGGTATAGTCTGCTCTTCCTCATAGCCTCCCTGGCTGTTTGCATTGGAAGCTCACAGCCCCTTTCCTGCCCATGGATGTGCTAGGCGGATTTTGGAATGCCATGTCATGAACCGTTGTTCATTTTATTGTCCAGCTGATATATGGCATATATTTGCAACTAGCCTTTCAAGAAAATGCAGTCTGAATAAAGGCCGCCACGATTTGTTTGACACCATTAAAGTTATTTTGCTTCCTCTGACCAGAGTGAGATCATGAATTATTCTTCTCTGAAGAACTGAGTAAATACGACTCTAAAAATCATCCACCATGTGCAAGGGAGGGAGAGGCACAGAAGACATTGTGCCTGCCCTTGGAAGTTTAAATTTGTACTGAGGGAGACAGAACGAAAACAAAATAAATCCACAGAAGTGGAACACAATGTGCCATTAAAAAGAAAAAAAAAAAAAAAAGCAGCCAAGCTGAGTGTCCTGAACAGAGAGAGATGGAATTGTGTTCCAATGAAGTAGTCACGTGGCAGCTTGAGAGCTGGAGAGAAGCACTTTACCTGAGAACCTGTAAAGGAGAAAAGGGTTTTGTTTTATCACCTTTATGAAGGGATTTCTATGACAACTTTTTTTTTGGTAAGATATGTTAGGCCATATTGGATTGATTTGCATTTAGCAAGCTAAAATAAGGTTATTACTTTTGTGTTTCTAGTGGATTTGTATTAGATTGATGCTCAGACACTCGGGAGTTGATGCCCTTTCTGGCATCGTCCCACAAATGGGGCTGGCACAAGACCATCTACCGGAAAAAAGAAAACGCTAAATTTTTATAAATTTATTTTTTTAAATTTTATCCTTTAAAATATTCTACTCTTGTATTTGTTTATATAATACTCATGACATATTAGTATTATAAGTATATAATTTATAAATAAACATTCCCGGTTGGGGCTGCATATTTAGACATTTTAATTCTCAAAATATGTTATTTGTTAAATTCTACCTTAACTCGGTTATTTTGTACATTTTGGTGAATAGTTTAAATGACATTTATAAGAATACATTAGCCAAAAACTAGAAATCAATGCTTTTGAGAAAAATAACTTCTAATTTGTACTATAAATTGTAATTTTTTTTTTACAAGGAATCTTACTAAAAGCAAACCTAATAATTCTTCTGAATGTCTTACATATCAGCAAAATTCTTCAGTCTGAAACTTTGGTAGAAAGATCAGTGATTAACAGGTAGTATTCCCTTCAAATGCTTCTGGCTTTTGAGCTAAGCCATTTGGGTTTTCCTGTGGTTAGAGTTCCAAAGATAAGAAGTTTCTTTTTTTACTCTTAAGGTTCAAATGTGACGCTTTCAAGGTTTCTGGGTTTTCCTGGCAGTAAAGTAACTGTGATGGAATGAGCTACTTGAAGCTGTCTTGCCATTGTACTAATACAAATGCTGTGGAATCCACTCTGTCCCATGTCCCTCACCTACGCCATGTAGACTACGGTCATTGTGTCATCAGCTTTGTCTGTTTTTTTCTCCGTCAGATCCTCTCCCTCGTCCTGTGGCAGGCGGATGACTCTTATTGAATTCCCACCTAATTATGTGAAATTTCTTGAGCGCCATTATGATGTTTGGTTTCGATCAAGGGGTTTTCTGCTGATTGTGTGGCTCACGGAAGAGGTAGGAATTACTCTCTTCTTTCAAGGGTATCCATGAACCAGAAAAGGTAAGTAGGTATTTGAAAAACTGTTGCCATTATAAACTGGTATATCTTTTTGATTTATAAAATGACTTTATCTCCATGAGATTAAAAAAACGAGAATGGATTTTTACTAGTAAAATAAGAATGATGCAGAATATTCTTAACATCTATGTTAGGGTTCTCTAGAGAAAAAGAACCAATTGCATATATGTAAACTGATTGGATGAAGCTAACCTACATTATGGAGAATAATCTACTTTACTCAGTCTCCTGATCTAAGTGTTAATCTCATTAAAAAAATAACCTTCTCAAAAAACATCTAGAATAGTTGACCAAATATGTGAGTCCGTGGCCTCGCTAAGTTGACACATAAAATTAACCATAACATATGCTAGCAATGTCTCGGACTACTTGATGGATTATTATTCTACTGTACTTATTTTATAAAACTCCTCTGTGTGCACCCCTCTGTACTAGACATAATATAGTTCAGTGATGTCAATTTCAATAAAAACACTGTGGTTATTTCTTTTTCAGATACATCAGAAATAAGCTTTGGTTACTGAAAGCGTGAACTCACTGTCTTTCCATTTAAAGAGCCAAAAGGAGGAGCATCCGATATGGATCAGGATTTTGGATGCCCACTCATGTGTGCAGTCAAGAAAACACAGCAGGTGATACAAGGCAGTGGCGGTCTCCCGGGAGCACCTCCCCAGTGAACAAAGTTGTAAATATTCGTCCTTTTAAAATTGGAAACCGCTTAACCACTGTGAGAAATTAATATTGTTAAAAGTCATAGCTAGCTAGCACTTACTTCCAAAATACCTTCAAGAGTTCAACTCCAAAACTGCATCTCCCAAAGAGCTCACATCTCCTCTCCCTGAATTGGATGTGTCTACAGATAAGAATTAGAGAAAGAATATTTCTGTTTTTTTTTTTTTTAATTTTACCTTACTAGGATAAAATTATATTTGTTTGGGGAAAACACTGTGGTAAACTGCTTGAAAGTGGAAGGTTAAGCTTGTGGGAACAGATTGGAAGGAGACAATGAAGAGAGAGATACACTTTAAATAACTGAATTGGTGGGGAAAATGGGCAATGGCGAGCAGTTGAAATGTAATGGAGTAGGAGGGAAAGTAGAGGTTGCTGGGTCAATTTATAAAAATTTGGATCCCAAGTTGACAGCAAATATTAAAGGACTGGTTAAAAAATAGAAAAGAGGAATATTCAATTCCAAATGTTCCTGCTGAAAAATTTTCAAGCGTTGTTCTTTCTTCTCCAGTAAATTTCTATCTCCAAGAAGTACTTTGTATGAATAGGATGGAGTGTGTGTGTGTTTTGAGAGAATAGAAATGTAGTAAAGAGAAGGCACTAAGGAAAAAAAAGGCAAAGTTACAGACACAAAATACACAGAGAGAATTGAATGGAACCTGGACATTGGAACCAGAGGCGACTAAGGAATAGTGGAAATTCCTACAATTTAAAAATATTCCCAGGGAGAACTTGGGATTTCTCACAGGATGTGAGATGGCTGTTGAAAATCATCTTATGCAAATTTTAAGTGGAAGGATGACCCAACATGATACCTTGGTTACATTTGGCAAGAATTGAATTTTTGTAACCTAGAAGAAATCATTCAAAAGCACTCATTAAAAAAAATGCAAAGTCTCATGAACAGTATAGGACAAAATAGGTGGTTTCAGGCAATGACTTGGGTGTGCATTCTGCCATAGGCTCATTAGGTTGAATGGACTGAAGATGCACCCAAGTAATCATAAGTCGGTGTTTCCCCAAAGCCACATCTAATTACCATTAATTACAGTGGAGAGTAAACACGATCCTCCAGGGACCTGGACTCAGCCTCTTCCAGACTGTTCCCTTCTCTTCTCCAAGTCTTTGAAGTCCCATGTTTTATCCTGACAAGTCATTAGAGATTTGCATAATACTATATAATGTATCTTTTAGTTTTAATATTAAAATTCCCCCACCCTGCAGAGTGTTTACAGTAAACCAACACTGGGAAAATTCCCCACCCCCAGTACTCATGTACACTGTCCCCTTACCAGCTTCGAAGGTACATATTTCAACCTAGTTCTTTATTGACTGTCTCCTCATTTAGAATGTAAGGTCCAGGGAAATAGGTAATCCTTCTTTTATTTATTCATGCATCTCGGTCAGGAGTTTAACACACATTTGTTGAACACATGAATAATCTGTGGCTTGCATACACACCTCTGCAGTATTTTGCTTTATGTCCCCACGGCTATAAGCAAACTAGTTAGAGAGGTCTTAGGAGATGGGGGATTATTAAGAAAAATCTCTACTCATCTCTTCTAGCTCTGAGCTCTTCTGTTATCTCTCTTAGGCTGTAGCTGGCATATAAGGAGTCTTAGGGCAGATTAGAAAAGATAGTCCCACTAAACAGGTGAATTTGAAGAAGGTCTCCCTTTGTCTGGGTTCACATAGCTGAAGCTAGGGCTCCTGGCTTGATGAGCTGAGCTAGGTCTGCATAGTGTTTCCCAGTGACCTGGCCCCTCTCTGAACCTTTCAAGGTGTATGTCTCTGGCTCCTATCTCCAGCCTCCTCAAGCAAGGAGGGATCAAGTTTGTCCACTCAGCAGCCATGATGGGACGCCTCACTGCCTTATTGAGCTGTCCCTGTCTTAGGCTCCACTCGTTGCTGTAGTCAGTGAAGACCCCTTGGGAGGACTGCCTGGTTTTCTCAGAAGAGGGCCATAGCAGTCTGTATCATTTACAGGCTGGATCTCTTTTAGCTTGGAAATAGCAAGCTTATGTCAACAAGATGGCATCAAATTTTACCAATGATAAGGAAAAAAGTCATCACGAACTTATTATCCAAAAGGGGCTGGGAGCTTACTTTGGACTGTTTTAGTGTGAAATGTGTCTTCAAGTGCCACTTTCATTTTATGTTCACAAATGCTATGTTCGGTATTACCCCTCTTTGATGGCTGAGGAAACCCACCCAAAGTCACACAATTATCAAATGGCAGACTGGAGAGTTAGACCCACCCAGACATCTTGTTTTCTCATTTTAGTCCATTATTTCATTTCGCCACAGTACCTTCATTTCAAAAACAGCTTCACAGAGTGAGGCTGTGGGAGATGGTGACTTAGATACTTTTTCCTCCCTGTAACTGCAAAAGTGTTTTTATTTTTAAAAACACCTGAGCAACTGCCTAAAATTACTTGATGCCACAAACATGCTTTAAATTCAAATCGTTATTTGTTTTTATTCTTTATTATTCACTGAATTTCTTCATTGGGATGGGTCAACCTTGCAAAAAGTCTTCCAAAACCATTAGATTTGTTAATTAAAAACCCCAGAAATCTTCTAGAAAAATAGCCCTTTAAACCCCGATGACATTTATTCTGTTACTCTGACATATTTTCCTCCTTTTTTGCTCCTAATATCAGAGCAACAATGAAATAGAAATACTCTCTAAGGTATTCCTTAATCTTAGTTTCCAAGAAGAAAAGTTAAATAACATATAATTGATATATATTTTTAAAGATTTGCTGAAATATCTCTCAGTAGCACCATAAAAATATCTTTTCACTCTGGGTACAAAAGTCCATCTCTACAGCTCTTCACTTATGTGGTGCAGAATAAAATGGACCCAGGAAAGGGTATCATTCTTAAGTTTCCCTCAAATAACATAACATGCACATTATTCACAGTGTACACAACCTGTATCTTTTTTCTTTTTATTCATTGTTATCTATTAATCTGCTCATTCATAAATGTGTTCACTATCCGCTTTTACATTTTCATTTTGAGCATTTTCTCACCTCCAAAAAATTGTCCTTTTGTCCCAGGGACTGAACACAATGAAAGATCTACCCCAGTGAGATGACCTCTGCCTTCTCCTTCAGAGTTACAAATTCTTCTGACCTCTGTTTGGCAGGAAAGTTGTGAAGATAAAGTAGACAGTGTTTCTAAAATATTTTAGATCTTCTGAAGGAAGAGCTGTGAAAATACAAAGTAATGATGTTTGACACCCACTAGATGCCAGGCACAAGCTAGGCACTTTATACATGTTAAACCATTTAATCATTCCAAACCTCTATTAATAACTCTCTCTTTTTATTTGTGCCTTTTAAATATAGTCATAGGGTCTTAGAGTGGTTAAGTAATGCTCAAGTTCACATGGAAATGAAGGGATTCAAACCTGTGCTGTTTAAGCCCAAATCCTAAGTGTTTAATCTTGCCCACACTGCAACTCGATTAAATGCATTAAATACCCAAGGAAAGAGTGTGACTAGCAGAAGAGTAGTTAGAAATAAAGCACAGAAAATGAAAATCATAGACACAAAAGCTGGCATAGCTCATCTTGCGATATCTGAGGATGAATTCACTCTTGATACTGCTCAGATCAATTTCCCAGACTGCAAAGCTGAAAACCAAGCTTGGACTTATAATTAACAAGAGTGAGCTTACCTTCTATTCCACTTCACTCACATTTATTTTGTCTTCAGTTAATTAGGTTACGAGCTCTTTAAGACCTAGAACTATGATGTGATTTGAACTTCTTCAGGATTGTCCTCAGTTGGAAGCAATGCTGGGTAAATTGCAAGTGCTCAATAGATGATGGTTGAACCCTATGAATCTGACAGCTCACAACATCAGGTCAGCTGGAGGGATTCAGGGATTACCCTGGTTACTGCTTATTTCTCCTCATGCTTCCCCTCCATGATTTGTAGCCGAGTAATATCAACACTTACTCCATACTGAATATTTCCTAGGTTTCTACAGGCAAATGGCAGGTAAGAAACAAACAATTTTTGGCTTCCTCTGAGGCCTTTAGAACCCAAAGTGTTTTTACATGTTGCATTTCTGGGTAGCACCAAAATATTGCAAACTTAATAAAATTACAATAAATATGTTTCAAGTTTTAAAAAATGTATGTATCCACAAGAATCTATTTTTAAATCATGTTTTTATCCCCTCTTTTATCAGCCCATGCCTTCTAACTGACCCTTCCTCCTCGTTTCTTCACTCCCAGCCAGAACACTGGGTCCCACAGGCTCTCTCTTGCTCACTTTGCATTTTCAAAGGTTCGATACATCTATTTCTTTTATTCACGGGCTTTTAAGAAAATATGCCCATGCCTTGATTATGATAAGTAAAATCAGTCTTTGAAAAGTATGCCAGAACTGTGCAAAGCAATCTCAAAAGTGGGAGGTTAACTATGTAAAAAAAAAAAAAAAAAGGAGGATGGTATATACTCATCTTCATGAAAGCCTAATCGTGTGGATAGAAAGGAAAATTATCTGCTTCTTGTAGATTGGAGTCTAACCTAGAATGCTAATATCAATGCTTTTTTGAAATCATTATATAGAAGTGGAGTTTGTGGGGCAAATATTTGGATGAACCAATCTCCTAGCTGTTAGGTCTGCCATCTTGATATGCTGCTATCGTATGGATGGAAGTTCCCAGTGCAGACAGCAGGTTTTCTGTCAGCTGGACTGGCAGGTAGAAGAGACGACATGCAGAATTTTGATAGATATTTTCTCTAACAGTCACTGTTAATGTCTGTTTTAGACCCCTGTGGCCCATTTCTAAGTTCATTTGCAGCTGCAGTGGACAGTTTTTGTACATACGGACTGTTTTCTGCTGGAAGCTTTTTCCAGCAGGACAGGAGCTGCCCATTTCTCATGCAGGCAGTGGCACCGATGAGGATGCAAGTCAATGGTCCTCAGCAGGAGAATTTTGCAGTGTAAAATGTGTGATTACCTAATGGGTCCTAGAGCGTTGAGCATCAGGTTCCTACAGCTGCAACCCACTCATTAATAATAAGCCCTTCACTGGATTTTCTCTCTTGAAGATTAGATAAAACAATAGAGATAACAAAGCCTGATTTAGATCTTTGGTTTGTTTCCGAAGGAAATTCTTGTAAATGTCTCTTAACCAATGCGACTGCTTTGCTCTTTATTGCTATTACTTTTTGTATTCTTCTTTGGTAAACAAAATACGCTTCTCTTTAAGACTACATGTGGAGGCAGGGGCCGTAGCTACTTTGTCTGTGTCTGTATCTCCAGCAAATTACAAAAGACTCAGTTCATACTAGGGCCTTATTAAGTATGTTTCAAATGGAAATGTATGTATGTTCATATGTATCGTACAATGCAGTGGGTTTTACTATATTCACAAGGTTGTACAACCATCACCATCATCTAATTCTCTAACTCCAAAAGAAATCCTGTACCACTCAATACCTCCCTTCCCCAATCCTCTGGCAACCACTAATCTATTTGCTTATTCTGGACATTTAGAATAAGTAGAATCATATAAGATGTAGCCTTTTGTGTTTGGCTTCTTTCATATAGCACAGTAGTTTTAAGGTTTGTTCATGTTGTAGCACGTATCAGTACTTCATGCCGTTGTATAGTTGAATGACAGTCCCTGGTATTGATATATCTCATTTGTCTATCCATTGGTCAGTTGATGGACATTCCCCACTACCCCCCTCCCTACTTTTTGGCTATTATAGGTAACGCAGCTAAGAATATTCATGTATAACCAGCTGCACAATTTTACATTCCCATCAGCAATGTGTGAAGGTTCCAATCGCTCCACATCCTCACCACTTTTTATTGTTTTCATTTTTATCATAGTCTTCTAGTTCAGGTTGAATTTGATTTGAGAAAAATGGTCTTGGGAGGATATCTTAGCATTCATTTTTATCTAGCATTTTGCTTTCCTTGAGACTTCTCTCAATTTACAGCTGTACAGAAAAGAAATAGTAGATATTGTTGACTTACATGAAAGCCATGGTTGTCCTTCAGCATTGAACATTTTCTCTAGATGTTCCCCTTTTCAAATCTAATAAAATCAGGGTAGTTCAGCATAATGTAATGTGTGCCTCCACCAAGTTCTATGGCCATGGGATGGCCACTTTTCCTCTCTGGACCTCAGGCATGTTACCTGTGTATCGAATAAGACATGATCAGTGTCTTCTTGGAATGTTGACATAAACTTCAAAGCTTACTTTTAGTTTTGAAGCTCAATGCAATGCACTAGTGTGTGTGTGTGTGTGTGTATATATATATATATATTTACTTGCTCCATATCCCTTCCTTATGGGAATTATTCCTCATTTATGGCAACTGATTCTTATGTTCTTATGGGAATCTCAGAGTCACAATCCCTCACTCCAGAAGTGGAGCTAATTGAAATACATCTTTTTCCTGGGTAGAGTGAGCAATTCAGGGATAGGTACGTGACTCAAGCTAGGGAAATTAGAGTCCTGCATGGCATCTCTCAGTCGGACCTCTCAGGGTGCATGCCATCTACTGCTGAGACTACTGTGCTACAAGAATATGACTCTTGCATTGCTGGTGGCTATCATGCCCACCACACAGTACATATCTGTCTTAGAAGCTATGAGAGAGGTTGTATCATTTGAGGTACTTGATCCATCTGGGCCTGTAGTCAGATCTACCCCTACATTTTTAGTTCTTTTTTTTTTTTTTTTACACATAATTTAAGTTGAATTTCCATCACTTCTATTAATCAGAAAGCATCTGACAAATACACACACACATATACACACATACAAAATATACACACACTAGTATATACAAATGGTATATATATATACACTAAACCCAGTGAAGGGTCAATTATTAATGAGTAAGTTGCAGCTGCAAGAACCTGATGCTCAACGCTCCAGGACCCATTAGGTAATCACACATTTTACATACACACCATTTGTAAATATGTATATACCTTTACTGAGTGCCTCTAGTGGACTTTTTGAGTTAGACAAAGAAGTATAAATCCATACTCTCAAGGAGTTTACAGGCTAGTTTAATGGCCAATAGGCAGAAATAAGAGAGTCAGCTTTACAATCACACTTTTCTTTGTGAGGAAAGGTGCTTTGGCTGCCCACTTTACTGCTCAGTGTTTTAGCCAATGTCTCATTTCAGTGACTCTGCAATTTCATAGATCAGTCCTTCGCATAGTTTTGGCATCTGAAGGCCTGGAAAGCCACATAAACTGTATGACTTTGGATGTGTTTTCTTAACATTTAAAGCCTCATTTTCTTTTGTCATTTATAAAATAAGGATAATATTATTTGGTTAATGGGATGTTTTAAAGATTAAGTAAAACAATTCAGATAACATAGTTCCTGATATCTAATACATCTTCTTAAATTTGATCCCTTTCTACATCTAAAACCCCCTTTAGTGTCAAAAAAATCAAACTGAATCAGAATTTGCCTTTAAAAATACATTTAAACAGGAGAAGGCATTTCTTTGAAACAGTGATATAAAATAGTTCTTTAGATACGTCTTAAAATATTAAAAATATTTTAAATATATACGTCTTAAAATATATGTCTTAAAATATATATATCTTAAAAAACCATTTATTTGGGGTAATGAATTCACAAACACATTTAGACAACATAATTAAATGTTTAGTCCAGGTGTTGGCACAGTTTAAGAAAATGAACAGGCAGAGGTTCATACTCACTGAATATAACTACCTTCCATACAGAATGAAGAAAGTATTTAAACTACCACCAAAATTTATTTACTAAGAATTATTTTGGCTGGAGGCCATGGGTTTCTGATTATGAGTTATAATTGTAACAATCTCCATACCACGTCGGTAACGTAACAAATAAATCCATTTGTCATTGACCCCGGGACTGGCTGGCACATAAATAAGAAATGAAAATAATGTAGTAACTGAAAGGGCATCCTGGTGAATCACCTCCATATTGTTATTATTGTTTAATGGGCACACAGGATAAATTAATGTCATGTTAATGGATAATCAGTTTCTCTTCTGTTGACCCGGGGCATGTGTAAAGTAGTCATTTGACTTTAAGTTGCATTTCTAGTTTTTCCAAATCTTGGTTATCTTAGTTGCCCTTGTCTCTGTGAGCCTGACCCTAACTACAGAGCGACCAAAATATGCTGAAGCAGTAAAGAAGCAATTGAAAGTATTTAAAAGATATTTCCTGAAAATAATCATTCATTAATGTACATGTAAAAACTAAAACTCAAAAATGGGACAAGGGTTGCCATTCCAGTCTAAAACAATGGCAAGTTTGTTTATAGAGCAATCATCTTTTGAATCAATTATTGTTCTGATTAGATTACACTCATAAAGAAATGAATACAGTGCCCTTTAGAAATGCAATATCATTAAAAAAAAAAAAAGAAACCCACCCTCTCCCTGTACATTTTAACGATTAGCAAAGCTATCTCATGGTTTGGATGGAGGCCCAGGAAATGATCCAAATGGGATTATATTTTCTTAATCTATTAGGGTAATGTACAACTTGCTTCCATTCTCTACCCTACCCCATCTAACTTGGCAAGTAATGTTAGTAGACCCCGAAATAGTGATATTCCAGAGACAGACTCACATACAGTTTATCATCTCCAGACGCTGCATCTGTCATAGGCTAAAATCTTAAGAAGAAAGTATTGCTGACTAGAAAAGAATTTGTGTGTTTTAGAATTTGATTGATTATGGGCACACCGTTAGTAGTCAGTGTGATCAGCATTATGCAAACATAGAAGGGTCATGGCCTTAATTTCTTAGAAGTGACTGTCATGTGTGTGTGCTTGTGCACGCACACACATGCACACCTTAGAAAGCAATAGCAAGTGTTGAATTTCAAATTCATAACCAAAATGCTGAAAAATCAAGGGTTATTTAGAGGAATCATTGTTTTTTAATCTGTGTGCTCAGCCCAGGGAGGAGAGAGATGCCATTTTACAGTAACCAGGAGGACGAGGCAGACAACCATCTGAACCACTTTCAGAATTAAAGAAGCCTGAAAAAAACTGGTGAGTTCTGCTCAGGGAAGACATAAAGGCCTTGCTATCTGCTCAGATGATTTTGCATAGACATGACCATGATCATCGAGAGACTCAGGGATAAGAGCAAAAGTCTCCAGTTACACCAGAGAATGGGGATGTTGCTGTTTCTTCTCTGTACAGATACTTATGGTTCCCAAGGAGCATTGCAGGACCTTGGGTTCTGGGAGATGGAATGATGAGCTATGAGAAACCCTATTTGGTGTCTCAGTTGGAACAGGCTGCTGAGGAGTCCATGCTGACCACCTGGAAGGAGAGCCCATCTGTAGAGCTTTCATACCTGTGGAACTCAGTGAGCCAGTCTGACCAATGAAAATGTAAAGGATCCAGGAGGGTGTGATCCTTCAGCTACTCATGCCGTTTTGAACTCTTTGGTTGGAGAATTGACAGGCATAATCATTTGACTGTCCAATAGGACATTTACAGCCTGTTTTCTGGGTGAGACTTTAAATAAAGAAGAATCTAATACTTTTCTATCATCCCTTGCCCCCCTCCCGCCACCCCCCAAGAAGAAAACACTGTGTCTTTTATCACGGAAAAGTTGTAGTTGAATTATGCTCAAATAGAACCTTATTTTGTCTGCTCATTTTGTGCATATAAAAGTAGCTCCAAAGAATAGGATGGGGTATGGATGGAGATCGTACCTTCTCTTTTATGTTAAACACCTCTGTATTTTATTTATTTCAGATAAACAAACATTAGCTTGGATTAAAATTTTAAAATAAAAAAATGGAGAAAAATTAGTCCCACTGTAGAAATGAGAGTTTTTTCTCACTCCTAATGCGGAGCTGTGTGTGTGGTGGAGGAGCCCTACAAGAGAGGATCTCATGAAAACAGGTGAAATTCTGTGCGCCTACTGAATTTAACAAATAGGAATTATGTGGGGTAGACTGAAGGAAGGTGGCCTGGGGATCAACTTGGCATTCACTCATTTATTTATTCAATATTTATAGAGCACCTACTCTGCGCCTGACCCTGCATTGGCAATGGGTTCTAACGAAGAATAAGACACAGTTCTTACCTCTGTGTAGTTTGCAATTGACAGATTAGCAAATAAATATTGAGCACATCTCATGTGCAAAGCAGTGAGGTGTTCTGGGCATGGTGTGCAGATGAATAGAAAGTGTTCTATCTTCAATGAATTTGCAGTTTAATGGTGAAGTTGGATCTGACATTAATTATCATTCCAGGCTGTGTGTGATAAGGGCTATAATAGACTTACAGGTTAAGGACTGGCGTGCATAAAGTTTTTAAAATCCATTCTTATGTTAATTTTTGTTTTTGTAGAGCTTTCTTCTGGGAAATATTGGTTTAATAAATACTAATTTCATCAGAAAGAAGCCACAGAAAGCAATGGGAGAAATGCTTTGGCTTTAACTTTTGCCTTAACTTAGGCACAGCTGCCTTGTGTTCATACAATACTTACTTCCCTGTGAATAGGATTCCTGAGGTCTCCTTTTGTCTGTGAACATGCGAACGGAGCATACTTACTCATGGTGCTGGCTCTGCATGAGCCAATGATTACAGGCTGCTGAGCTCCTCTGAATGGCTGTTGAGAAGACAAGGCAATGCAGCAGCTGATTGAGATTTGAGGCTCCTGCATTGCTCCCAGGACTCCCTGTTCTAAAGCCACTGCCAACTCCTCTTGTCCTGCCCACTACCCGCAAGGTTATGGCCAAGTTTTCCAACAATTTCTAGAATGTCACTGGAATTTTATTTCTGAAGTCAACTCATTTATTTATGGGCTTTCTCTAGTCTAAAGAAGCAAGTTATTAGGTAGTCCTGAGGCACTGTACAAAATTAGGAAAGCTATAATGGAGCTAAAACTTTCTAACATCCTTACCAGTTCTATTTTCCATTTTTTCTTCATTCAATATTGCAATATTTCTAGAAAGACATGTAGCTAGCTATTTAGGGGTCCAGAGGTGGGGTTGCTTAAATTATTCCTCTGTGAGGGGCAATTTGTGCTTTTAAATATGTGCTTGTCCTTTAAATCTTTAACCTTTAGCCAATTCCACGTTCGTCATGATTTATTTTCTATATATGATATTGACCTTCTCATGGCAGATGGCTTCAACATTTTCTTCTTTGAGAATGATTTTGACACTGGCTAGAGAGAGACAATTGTGTTCCGTTTATGCAATATAGAAAGCCAGAGCACTTTTTAAAGCTGTCGTCATATATCACTGTCAGTATTTTGAACCACTAAATTGTTATTAAAAATTCAGGGACAATAATCCATTTTGAGAATACCATGAGAGAAGCAAATACTGTAATGACTGATTGACATTTCAGGAATAACATCATTCAAGACATGCTAATTTCCCTGCAATCTATTTCCTTGGATAAGTGTCTATTGTATAAATACGTTTGGTTTCCAACCCCTTCCCAGCATTTGCTTTTGATGAGGGAGTCTTGATATTAAAAGGAAAAATCATCCAAAATGAAATTTGCCCCTGTTCTGTATGGTTTTACAGTCCAATGATGATGATGATGATGATGATAATATATAATAGCCTGCTTCATGGCTAAAATAAATGTCATTCTTTACCAGCAAAGAGTTTTGTATCACATGGTTTCACCATTTTTCAAGAAACCAAGTGCAGTAACAAGCACCTACCTTGGCTTGTGCACTAGTTCAGGAGTAAGAAGCTGTGATGAGAAACTTACTAGATAGTCAGGAAATGGGAGAGTTCTGGTCCCAACTGCCATGACAAGGCTGTTAACATGACCTTGAATAGAAGATTTAATTTCTCATAGCTGTAGTTGAATTCAGATTCTTTCTTTCTTTCTTTCTTTCTTTCTTTCTTTCTTTCTTTCTTTCTTTCTTTCTTTCTTTCTTTTTTTAAATCAAGAACGTTTGGCTGTATTCTAGCTCTGGTAGACTATGATCTGATGCCTATGTAAAAATGTGAGAGAACACTTCACTGATACCCTTTCTCTGTATTCCTTATAGAAGGAAACTTTTTTTTTCAGTCAAAAGTGGAAAATTGACCTTTCAATCCTATTGTTTCAAGAAGATGTGAAGATAGGATGGGACTTTTTGTCCCCCTTTTTGGTGGGGCAAAAAGCTCACAGATGATTCATTTTATAACTTTCACTTGTCATTACAAAAGAAAAAAAAATAAATGGGTTTATTAATGAAAAATGTTTTTTTAATCAGATACTAATGAGAATGATCATAAGAAAACTGTTAATACTTTTTTTTGTACCAGAAAGCATAGATTCCAGTATTGTAAGAGCATCGATAGCAATAATATGTACTTATGTAGTATCCACATTTATAAAAACACTTGCATTTAAAAAAAATCTCAGTTGACCCTCTCAAAACAGAATGTTATCTTTTCCATTTGATAGATGAGCAAATTGGAGCTGAGTTATGAGGAGTACAACCAAATCACAATTTCTGTCTTCTGTTTTTAAATTCAGTTTGCTTTGCATCATACCATGCTGCCTCTATAATCTCATAGTAGGGTAATATAAACCATGAATTATTGAATGCCTCCAACAATATTTTGGGATACTAAGATGACCTTTACTCTTTATAATAAAGTATGCATTTGGAAAAGAGCCACTGGGAGAAGACAGTATTAACACTGGAGGGATAATTGTGATAATAAAGAACATCATATATTTATATAGAAATATATCATTTGGAGGGATCCTTGAAACAGCAATCCAACATGGTCTCTATTATCCTTTGGTTAAAGATGTGGAAACCTGTAATAAGAGGCTGAATGTGAGCCTAACACAACAAATATATAGCAAAGGCCAGGCCTGTCTATGATACTTACAGCATCCAACACTTCATAGATTTAGACAACATTGGGAGACACATTTTGGCTGTTCTTAATGACTGGGACTTTTCAAAGCATGACATAATTAGCTCTTTACCAGTAATCACTTTTTCGTGGAGCAAAGGGAGATGCATCAGAGATAGGCAATATAAAATACTGGTTAAAAATATGGGCTCTGGAGTAAAATAAACCTCTAATTCTTGCTGACCATTAATATTAGGATAATGGATAATAGCTCTCGTCTGTGTCCTCAAGGAAGAGACATTTCTCTAGAATGGGCTTTCTTTCTCATCTCCTCTCTGACTGCAATGGCATTAAGTTCTAATCCTAACACTTAATCTACTCCCCCACTTTCTGATGAAATGGATGTTCCCTTTATAGTTGTCAGAGCAAAAATAACAACCATTTGTCACTTAAGCAAGTACCTTTCCTTTAAATATTTGGAATACATTTATATAAGAGATGATACAGTATCAGTTTTGGGGCCTGTCTCCCTCTTCAGTCATAATTTTTGTGAATCAGTCAAAATTAGTCCAGAATCTGACCTCCAGAGTGCAGCTGAGGACCATGATGGATTGAGAAGACTTTTATCCTAAAGACTCTGATCACTTTTAACATTTTGAGTCATTTTTGTGTGTGCTGCATAATTAAAAGGCTCCCATTCAAAATGGCAAATGAATTACTTCCTGACTTGTCGTTCAAAGTGGATGACACTCTTGTTCCTCCTATTGCTAGCAGGTAACAAGAAAGGTATGTAAGAAGCAGGAAAGGTCTAGGATTGGCTACTTCATTTGCAATGGTGAGGCATTATGAGAAAATAAGGCAAGGTGGAAGATAGGTGTGTCCAAAAGAACAGAATGGGTTTAGAAGAATGGTATGTGCTTCCCGCTTGTCACTTTCTAAGTCATTCTTCAGTATCTCTCGGCTGAAATCTTAACTCACTTAAATCACTTCATTGTTTTAAGCACCAATGTACTAGGGTAAAGGGCAGAAAGTCAGTGATGACAGTCCTAGTTTTTGCGTAGATGGACATGCATGCATCTGCAGTACTTTTGAAATGCATTAGTAGACCACTACAAACATTCACAGGGTACGCAAGAGTTAAATGAGACATCACCTCTAAGGCACTAAATATTGCATGCAGTGTTGGGCACTGCTCTTTCTTATAATGAAGATAACAATAAAAGCATAACGACAATAATTATTGTTCAGAAACTGAGACCCATAGGGCAGAACTAGGAAAATGCAGTGCCTCGGGATGGAACTAAATAAAGAGAGAAGAAGTGTTGTTTTGTCTGCTTTGAATTCTGGCCCCAGTTAGGTCTGAGGTCTGGATTCTCTCCTTGCCTGCCACCTTTAGGCTCCATGTGAAAACTAGAATAATTTCTCCTCCTACTAAATGCCAGGAGGATCTTTTGATGAGAAGTGGGCAGCTGGAGCCCAGCAATGCACATTGTAGTTGCTGCCATTATGAAGACTGAAAATGCAGAACTGAAAAATCAGATTGTTTCCAGAGACTGGAATCAAAGGCAATAGCCTTACCATTGACTTCCAAGACCTTAGCCAAGCCTAAGTGTTTTGTATATCAGTGGTCTAGAGACAAACATCTTGGTCCTGGGAACCAATGATCCATCTCTAATGGGCCATTAGGACAAAGGAATGCTTGTCATTTTGGGTCAGCAGTGAAGGTTCACTGGTAAATGCTTGTAAGTATTCTATAAAGAGAGTTATAGAAATGGAACTTATTCATGAAAACGTCCTCCTTCTTTCAAATAACAGGTCTTGCCCCCGGCTCATTTGTCTTAAGTGCAATAGGTCAGGAGCTACCTATACAATTAACTTAGGTGAGAGCAGAATCCATTCTCCTCCTCACCCACCCAAGGGAAAATGCTTTTTAAATTGCCATCTGCTCCTATGCCTCTCTGTGCTTGCTATTCTTCAATATGATTTTGGCCAAAACCAACAGGAGGACAGAGGCCTCAGAGGTAGGTAGGTGTCTGACATGTGTCATAGAACCAGGACAAATGAAGGTGCTTTCCAATGCTTAGAGCCAATGTGTTCCCACTGGTTCAATATGCACCATTTGCCAAGGTAGCACTAGTTATTTTCTACCCAAAGATATAGATCTAAAAGATTATTTTTCTTGCCACACATATAAGCACATTCAAGAGGGAAACTCTATTTTTCTTCCTTTTCTCCTAAATACAACGTAATGAGTGGGGTGAATTTCAGAACTGCCGAGGAAAACAAATCAATTCTTTCTGGTTTTTAAAAACTAACAAGAAATGCTGAGTGAGTAAAAGGCAATGAAGCAGCATTCAGTAAATGCACCAGCATCAAGAGAGAGGTCAAGTTAAAAATTGTGTTTGACTGCTGAAGTTTACTAAAAAAATTTAAGTACCATTACCGAAGATAAAATATTATATGTGTGCATTAGCTCTTGGCTAGATAGCCAATACTCATGTACATGGTATAATTTTTATATATAAATGGACACATCACAAATCAATGCTTTCTAATCTCGGCTGCACCCTCAATGCTGCTCAGAAACCCTGTTATTCATCTGACTTCCTATCATACTCCCCCTTAGGGCCAGTACAAGCCTTTTGTGACTCCAATAAGTTCCACTCCCCAATACACTCTAGCTGATGGCTTCTTTCCCAGAGGCTCTGTTTATTTTCCTCCTTTTCCAAGCAATACCCTTCATGTGTAGCCTTGGTTTTACCCCTTTCCATCCTTTTGGTGTCAAGATCTAAAATCTTCTTGTTGAATCCTCCAGCATTATGTTTCTGAGCTTGCAAGGTCCCTGATCTCCTTTGCTTCTCTGTTGCAGGAATTTAGCTGAAGTTCTTTGTTTACTGTGCTGCATAGAACTCTTTGCAAACTGAACCACTGAGTTCGATGACGCTCATGGTAGTGCAGGAACATTCCAGGGTGTATCATAGCTCTTTGCTTCTCTTTCTTGCACCTTCAGTAACATCTTCTTTACGGAATTCTTCTCCTATTTCAAAAACGCCTTCCCACATACCTGATATTCCTTCCAGCTCCTGATGATCTCTTTCTTTCACTGCTGAACTTCTGAAAATTGAATTTTTATATGGATTCTCTATGCTTTCTCACCTCCCAATTGTATCTCAAGCCCTTACACACTGGCAAAAAAACATTTTTTTTTCCTGGTGGATCCTTCTCATGTTCTTCATCTCTCTCCCATTCTCTAAAAATAGGTGTTTCATGTTATTAAACACTAGGAAATCTTGGAGATTTAATTCATTTATACATTTTAACTAACACCCTTATAACAATGATTCCAAAATCTACATCCCTCTTCCATCCTCTCTCCAGAGTGCCAATAGCCTATTCCCAGTTCTACTGGTAACTTCCACGTGTAGGTCCATTAATGCTCTGCCTTCGTGTTTTGTTTTTTATCTCTGCATATTTTCTCCTTTTTAAAACCTTTCTTCTTCTTATCTTCCCTAATTCTGTTAATGATGCTGTAACAAAATCATCATCAAAATCTTAGCATTATCTTTACTTTCTGCTGCTTTCCTTTGTGCTGCCTCAGTTGGTCTCCATGCTCTGAAGAATCTCCTTCTCTCCCATTGCCTGTCTATTCCTGCTTCTCCATTCCTATGCCTGCCACTTAGACCAGGCCTTCTCCTCCTCTTTTCTGTATCACTGGAGTTAACCTCACTGGTTTCTCTGACTACTAGTATCTCTCCTGCTAGCCATCCCCCACACTACTCTTAGAGTTTTCTTTCTCAAACTCATACCAAATTTCTATGCATAAGAATGTTTTGGATTCTACTGCTTAGACTTGAATTAAAAACACATTTCATATCATTTCAAGTCTTCTACAGTCTGGCCCAGCCTCATTTCCTTTCTATCTACCCATTATTTTCTTTTTTTCATCCTACGATTGGTCTTTCTTCCCTGTTATTTTTGGTTGATGTCAAACCTATAGTTCAAGGACTAGTTCTAGACCCCAAAAGCCCTTGTTTTCTCTGGACACCCTATTAAGAATAGCTTCTTCCTCCTTCTTCTAGCTTCTTTCTTCGGCTGAGTCTTCTGCAGCCCTTACATTGTGTGTCACTCAAGAGTCTGTTCATCTTGAGCCCCTCAAAGTACCTGGCACCTTGAGGCAGCACTCACTGCCTGATGGATCAAATTGAAATTGGAGCTGACAGCGATGGAAATAAGAACCTGATGTTTATTATTTTGAAATCATTTAAAATGAGAAACATTTTCAAAAAATTTATTCAGCAAAGTCCAAAGAAAGGAACTGTTCATTTTTCATGGTTTATAATTTATTCTACCTGACAGGTGTAAAATAGCTGCAGAATGGAAGAAATGCAAATTAATTACCCATTTAACCTCTGACAAAAGAAAATAATCTGACACCTTTTCACGAATCTTCCTTTTTTTCTTCTCAATCAGAATAATAATGTAAAATTTTACTGATATCTTTCAAGGACAATGTCATGTTTATGGCCCTTTGTCACACAGTCTCCTGTAGCTGAGCAGACTGTGGGTAGGTGATAAGCGTGGGTAAACAGAGCTCTTCTGAGAGGGAGGCAAGTTTATATGTGGTGCATGGTAATTAAGGGAAAAGCTGGGTTATATCCTGTGGGACTTACATGTGCATTTACATAAAAGAGGGAACAGGGTTAATGATTCTGTATGAAAAGAATGAGTAAACATAGATTAGGATGGTACGTGGAATTGACAATGCAGAATGAATGAGGCACCAGCGCATCGTCTGATCCCAATTCCAGAGAACTTCCTTGCTGAATTGCAGAATTTTCCCTTCGATGAATTCACAGACAGAGAACTTTGAAGAGTTTTCCTCTTTAGATTCTTGGCTTCTTTGCTAAGAGAGAAAAACATTCACCATGAGCCACTCAGTTTAAGATTGCTTTCACAATATTTAGCACAGAGCGTTGTTTGCTTCCTATCAAGGCCACATTCTCAGGGCAGTTTTTGAAGAAATGACAGAAAGAGAAAAGGTGATTGTCCCTCAAATGGATTTTTGAAGCATTGTACAAACATAGCCCAGTCAAATATCTGTATAAAATTTCAATCACTAAAAAAAAAGCTGAGAGAGACTTTAAGTTCAGTATTTTAAGAAATAATTCCTTAAATGACTAAAGTAGCTTTCTTTTAAAAATAATTATATGTAAATCATCTACTTTGTATGATCCTAATTGGAAATTCTTAAAAATTGAAGTTCTACTCTATTTTCCTATCCCTGGGTCTGAGAATTGGGAGACGTTGGCCCTGGTTGCCACGTTGAAAGTTGTGCCTCTCTCCCTTAGTCCTCCACAGTGACTTTCAAAAAAAGTCAGGCAGAGAAAGATAAAAACTATGTGGTTTCGCTTATATGTAGAATCTAAAAACAAACAAACAAACAAACAAACAAACAAAACAAAAATAGACTTATAGAAACAGAGACCAAAGGAATGAAGGGGTGAGAGACGAGTAAAAAAAGAGAAGGGAATGTAGTCCACAATATTGTGCTAAGACTGCACAGTGACAGATGACTACTAGAATTAGTGGGGTGATACACTGTAGGGCATAAAAACGTCAAATCATTATAGATTGTACGCCTGAAATGAATATAACCAATACAAGATTTGATACCAACTATACTTAAAAAAAAAAATGCCAGCCCATTGCTTCCTCTTCCTGCCTGATTTTGGAGGAAGTTACCTTCATTTGCTAGCTACATTTCTTTATTGAATCAAACTTTGGCCTTCACTGGTTTACTGAAACTGTATTTCAGATTGTCCTGATGTCCTCCCAGTCACCCACTCCACGGTATGTTTCCTCAGTTCTCATCCCGCTCTCTCTCCCTGCCATATTGGACAAGACTGGGTTAGTAGCTAAATTTCTTCCTAACCTCTCCTTAATGGTAAAAAGACAAGACTGCTCATTCTAAAAGCAGATCCTTTTTGTATATTTTTAACTTAAAAAATAAAGCTACTTTATTTTTTATAATACCATATACATTACATAAACACACATATAGGTATATACAGATATATGTGTAATATATGTGTAACATATGTATATATGTAATATGTGTACATGTACACACATACACACATATTACATACATATATACACATATTACATATATATACACATATATGTATATATACATACACACACACACACGTTGAAACAAATGTATAGAAAGTAGTCATCATCTTACTTGCCTACCACTATTTTAAACACTTTGATTTATGTCCTCTTGATTTATACCGCCTAACTGTTAAAATGAATGTAAACTCATATACATTTAGGTAAATAGGAGCACACTCAGTTCCAGGTTCTCTACCTTTTTAAATCCTTAATATATTTGAGTATCTGTCCCTAGTCACGCATGTTTATCTACCTCGGATATGCCAGCTGTTTTCCTGTTTAGCTATCAGGTCTCTTCCCCACCATTCTCCCGCTGTGTCCTGTTTCTGGAGACCAGTTTCTGCAAACTACTCATCCTTTCCCCAAGAGCTTTCCTTTAAGTCAGGCCAGTGAGAAACAGTGGGTGAATGCAGGGTGGGAAGAGGAATGGCCGAGATATTCAACTTCATCTCTTTCTGCTTTGGGTAGAGTCTCTGGTGGGACAGGCTGCATAATTTCTGTGCAAAAGGGAAATGCAGGCCTTTTGTTCAAAATTATTAAAATTTCAAGATGACAGCAGGGCATTAAACCAAGTGTGCCCCAGGGTCCTTATGAGTGTGGTGTTCTGTGAGACTGCACTGATTACACGCTGATGTCTCAGGCTGGGGCTCCCTCTCTTCTTCAATTCTGATGCACATCTGGTGTCCTTAGCCACATAGCTCTTTGGGCGACTACGTGGATGACATCTCTACTATCGCCCTTTAGCTCTGTGGGTGGCAGTAGCTTCCTGTGGTTGTAAATCTTTATGTCATTCCACTTTTCCTGTCTCCTCTTTCAACTTTTCCAGCATTTTGTAACTAATTCTCCCCAGTAAATTCCTTCTACTGAGATACCTGTTTTAATCCTGACTGCTAGTTCCATTAGGGGTGGCAAAGACATGGACATTGTATTGCTACTTTCTTTATTCTACTAATTTTGCAGGCATCATCGATTGACAACAACTTTCTTCTGAGAGACTACACTCATTCTCAGAATCCTTAACACAGTGTATGGTTGAAGTTAACACATGACATAAAAACTGTGTGGCCTCCCAACTCTCTCTACCATCTTTTAAACAATTTCATGCTTTCTATTGTGGTATAATGTATTTTATTTAACTAATCCTTAATTGGTGACAATTAGTGTGTTTTTAATTGTTCACTCATTCAATACTGAATACCTCTGCCTAAGTATTTTTACTTCTCTGTCTTCAGGATCATGTCTTTGAAAGGAATTGCTAGGCTAAAGGGCACACACATTTTAAACTTTGGTATATATTGCCATTTCAGTATGGTTGTATGAATATTAGACTGTTTAAATATGATATGTCTATAATAGGCTAAGATCGACTTTTCTCTTCAATGTAGTTGAGAGTCATTACATTTATTTTTATAAATTATTTTTCTAATTCTTGAAAATTTCCTCCAGATCCATTTCCAAAGGTGCTTAGAAGCCACCTCTTGATAGTCTACTTAAAACTCATTTCTAAATTAAAACTCAGCTTAATCACCTCTCAATCTCTAGACTTGCTTTCAATGGACTTTTGATTATTTTTCAAAAATTAAAATCTGTTTTCATGTGTTGAAGTTGTCTTATTTTTGAAGATAGTCAAAATGATACAATGCTGTCCCTGAAGGCTTAAACAGAAGATTTAGAAACTCTTTTAAGAAATTGCTAGGGTCTTATTTAAACTTACAGCTTCCTAAGACAGACCTTTTTTGGGGGAGACAACACTCACTGAACTGTATAGGTTTGGTATATTTGTTATAAAACTCAGTTGCTTTGTGTTCTTGTGGGACCTCATCTTCATTAGTGGCAAGTTACCTCCACTATAATTCCTTTAATCAAAATCTTTGGTCAAAAGAGCTGTAAAATATTTATTTAGCTTGGTTTCATCAATATAGCAATGGAACTATCTCATCTATAAGTACCTCATTTTTCACCTGGAATTGTTCTGACTGAAAACAATGTTTTTTTCCTGAGTACACAGTACATCATGCTGCTCGATTTTAAAAGATAGGCCACCCTTCACAAAGCTTTGGGTCATTCCATTTCATACACTCTGTCCAAGGCAATTTCTAATTTGCCCTTTTTTTTTTTTTTTTCCCAAGGAGAGCATGGAAAAGTGTTCCTGGAAGATTTAATGTTTTCTCTTTCTTTTCTTCCCAAGAATGTCACACAGTTTTCAAATTATCACAGAAAAAAACAAAAACATGTTCCCTCCTCCCTTCTGGTTAAAAACTGTGGGTTTAAAGGCAATGTCTGGTTTCAGTAATATGAAATTATTTGTTAGCCTTAGAAATAGGAGATCAATGACTTGTTCTTGTAATCCCTTAACTCTTAAACAGTCTACCAGAAATGTGGTTTCAAAAAATAAGACCAGGCTTTGCATTTAGATAGAGACTCAAACGAGTCACTGGGAATATGTGTGCTCTTTTTGGCACTGTGTTTTTATCCCATCAGGCCAATAAATTCCTACAGGACTCAACTCTTTAATTCCCTTTAGGGAGGACTGGGATAAAGAATATCAACCTGCTCTAAAAAAATCCCGCTGTTTTTATGACACACAGAAATAGCTACAAGAAATACCTTAATCATTTTTACTTGCAGAGCCATGTAACATTTTTTTCTCAAAAGTTAATGATCACCAAGGGCCTGCACACATGCCCACAGAACCCTGGCCCTTGGGTCTACCTAAGTCATCTTTATGGTACAGCCCC
Source organism: Eidolon dupreanum (assembly GCA_028627145.1). Classification (NCBI taxonomy): domain Eukaryota; kingdom Metazoa; phylum Chordata; class Mammalia; order Chiroptera; family Pteropodidae; genus Eidolon; species Eidolon dupreanum. The sequence continues at coordinate 158,814,635 of CM053503.1, read as the reverse complement.
AGAATAAAACTATACTCAGTTCTCTGAATTTGCGTTTCTGTTCCACACTTCAGGGTTTATAGGCTTCCATTTCATTTCCTCTGGTGGCCATGTCCCGGCTATAATATTTCAGTTTCTAAACAAGGTACTTAGCAGAGCCAGACTAATCCGGCTTAAATTTGCACTCATGGTGTAAAATCGATTGAGACCTGTCTCCATTAATCAGAGTCCCTTGGATGATTTGGACCCCTCCTTTTTAGTTCTATACTTTTGGGAATTCTTTGTGCCCAGAATGACCTTCCTTCTCCATACCATCTAATGGAATTCTTTCTTCCACCAAAGCTCGGAGAAGTCTTACCTCCTGCCACAAGCCTTCTCTAATTTTTAGTGTTATTAGAGCTTTACAATTCTCTTTCTTCTTTGAGTTCTTATAAGACAAAATATAATGTTTGGGACTTATTTTATTTTATTATTATTATTTTGGTAGTCTTTTTCTAGAAGGGACTATAGACCACGTAAGGGCAGAGGACATTACATATCTCCTGGCAGTGCTTCCCCAATGCTTCCCAATACAGGGTCAGGGCAAGAGTTAAACCCAGGTGCTCACACATTCTCATTGTCTTGTTCAATAATTCGATCTTTGTGCAGTAAAAGGTGTGAAAATACAGGGATTTTATCGGATCTGTTCAAGTTGAAGCCTCGATGACAATAACCATTTTGCTCGTTTTCATTGTTTTGATGAGTAATTACATCAAATGTATAATATCCTCTTCATGACTTTTATGGGCGTTATGTTGAATACGATTCACTCTCATTGTTTCTAATTTTCAAAAACTTAAGCAACCTAATTGTTTGGAAAATTTATATTTCTGTTTTTCTTTTCAACATTTTATTTTTTTCTGAATTTCCTTTTTATATTTTCCATTTCTGTCATGCTCTCGATTTGTACTCATTCTTAAGAATTTAAAGGATTAAAAAAGAACGTGTATGTACTCACAGCTTACAAAACTTTAAAATATTTTCATCAATAATGTAAATTCAAGTAAATGTAACATTTTTAATTATTAAAATTATTTAACTTTCCAAAACAGTTAATTTTTCTCTACATTAATCAAAATGATCTAAGATCAAAGAGAAACATTATTAATAATTATAAAAATTCTAAATGAAGTTAATATAAATTGCAAAATTTTATTTAAAAATATTTTTCTTAAAAAAAACCCCCTTTTTTTTTGTGGAGAATTCCAAACATACAAAAGTAGGAAGAATAGTATAATGAATCCCCATATATCTATTATCTAGCTTCAGTGATTGATCTGATTACGGCCAATCTTATTTCATCTGACCCTTCTACTCCTCCCCCTTATTGTTTTAAAGTAAATCACATATGTCATGTAATTTGATCTGTAAATATGTCAGTAATGTCTCCAAAGATAAGAGATCTTTAATGTGATCACATGATTATTATTGAGTCTAAAACATTACAATAATTCCTTAATATCAATGAATAACTAGCAAATGTTTAATATTCCAATTATGTCAAATGTTGCATATATTTTTAATAATTTGAATCAAAATCCAAGGAAAGGTCATACATTGTGATTTGTTGAAATGTCTTTTAAGTCTCTTTTAATCTTCGGGGTTTTCTTTCTTTCTCTTTGTCTCTTTTTCTCTAATTCTCTCTCTCTCTCTCTCTCTCTCTCTCTCTCTCTCTCTCTCTCTCTCTCTCTTTCCTTTCTTCCCTCCCTTCCTCCTATCCTTCCTGCTTCTCTTTTCATTTTATTTGTTGAAGGAACCACCTTGTTTGTCCTATAGAATTTTTCCCAGTCTCAGTTTTGATTGCTTTCCTGCTGTTATTTAACAGTTTCGATATTAATATTTAATTAAAGTTGTTTAATATTTTGTAAAATTACAAGTATTTGCAGTTTTAGTTTCCAACATTCAATTTCTGTGCGTATGCATGAGTAAAATGAACTGTTTCGTATTGCAAATTTTTCCTTAACCACTGTGTAACTTTCGTACTTACCCTGCAAATTTGCTAGTACTCCCCAGAACTATAAATTGGAACCTGGAGAGAAGCAAGAAATGAGATACTTGGCACTGCTGGGAAACTATACTTCATTGTGCAAGAAGCCATTGTGTTCGTGCTAAGAGGAGGATTTCACAGATTATTTGATTTGTGCCTTACCCAGGCTTCTGCCATTCCATTCTCTTTGCAGAACAACACATGCAACTTCACAGCCCTTAGTTTTGGTTTACCTCACTAAGGCCATTGGATGAGAAGCGAGTAGAAGCACCACCTTGAGGCCAGAATGGTATTAGTCATGAGAGCAGATGTTTAGACCTACTAGACTTATAGATGTACCTGGCCAACACTGCATGCTGAACCCCATTGAGACAGGAGCCCACGTATGTGCTCATTTTGTGTGTATTTATGATACTTGATGCCTCTGCTATGCAAAAGCCAAGGCGGGAGCTCTTCTCCTTTGTGTCTGAAAGTAGTTCTTCCTCGCTGTTTGGGCAGAGTTTTCAAATGTCAGTCATTTGAGCCACCACCTTCATGGTTTTTGCCATTGCTCCCTACCACGTGTTCTGTTCTCGAACATATTAGTTTTCTATCAGAGTGACAAATGCCACACACTTAGTGAGCTCAGCTTAGCTGGATTCTCTGCTCAGTGTCTCACAACGCTGAAGTCAAGGTGCTAGAGGTACTAGTGTCTCATCTGGAGGTCGGCATCCTCTTCCAAGCTCATTCAGGTCATTGGAGAATTCAGTTTTTTGAGATTGTAAGACTAAGGTCTCTGCTTTCTTGGTGGCTGTCAATGGATACCATTTCTAGCTTCTAGAGGCTACTGCCATTCCCTATTACATGGCAATCACTTCTTTAAGAACAACCAGAGAGTCCTCCTGATCTACTATGACATCGTAGATATTAGATAAAATAATATAGTCACAGGAGTGACTATCTTATTATATTCACATTTTCTTCCCATACTCAAGGATTACACAGGGTATATATAACAGGGGGTGGAGATCTTGGACATCATCTGAGTATTCTGATTACCACAGTTATTTAATGTCTTTTTTTTTTTAAGTCAACTCACTTGTTAAACTTAAAGACATTTGTTAAAAGTTTATATCATATATTTGATGTGCTAGGTGTGTACTTATGTATGTATGTGTGTGCATGTGTTTATATATGTCTTTCTATATATATTCATACATACGCTAACATAAATATATAACCAACCAATAAAAAACATTTATCAGAATATCCTCTAAAATGATCCCACTTTCTCAACACTCATGTACCACACTCAGAAACAGTGTCCTTGGGAATAACACTCAACAACCACTTGTTGAATATATGATAATTAAAATAGTTACAGATTGGAGAGCATTTGTTTCAATGACACCACATACATATATTTCTACAACTACATTAATTTTATTTATAGCTAAAATTATATAAACTTTGTATCTGTATACATCAAAAGATATTATTTTCTTGACTATGAAAGAGAGTGTGACTTGCTGATAACTAGATGCCCACCAGTATGTGGATTGTAATGTCTTTTATGACTTTGGGACTACAGTAAAAGAGTTTGATAGATCAGATATTCCCTTATGTGTTTTCAATACTTACTGCAGTGCCATTTATTTCAAAAATACGTAAGCCAGTTAAGTTTCACATTATCGTAGGGAGATAAAAATAAGAGAGACACGTCCACATGTTTCTCCTGAAGAGAAAGTAAAACTAGTGATGACAGACATATCTCTGAGGACTTGGCTAATTTCTTGTATAATCTTTGAGGTACTGAAATACTTCCTATCACAAAGAACAATCTACTGGTCTGATCATTTTCATAATCCAACCCTTAGACACTGCCCAAAAGCCTTTGCTTCACATAAAATCAGCAGCTAAACATGTTGGAAAGAAGCCACATCTCTCTGTTTGGACTGCTCTGTAGATTTATTATAGCCCTGCAACTCACTTATCTGATGGTTGATAGGAAACTTGCTTATTCTTATAATATCTTATTCTTATTATTTTAAATTATTACTTGAATTTGCCTCTTGCTCCACAACAAACCAAAAATCCACACCACTGTTGGAGTGGTGGATGTTAGTCCTCCATCTCAAACTGGTCTGTTACATCTTTTTTTTTTGGCTTTGAAAGTTTTCCTACCCAGATATAAATCCTCATGGCCATGTGTTTCCCCTGCTCTACCATTTAGAGGGTCACCTTTGACCTCAACTCGTTACTACCTATGCATTCAACAGAGATGGTAGGAAGGAGGCCAGGGTATCCTGGGTCTAAGGGGTCTGAAGCCGTATGTGAGGGTTATAATTTCTCTGGTGATCTGCTCCCTGTGAATGGCATAACTAATTCCTCCAATCCACAACAATCTCTATGTTTTCTGAATTTATAGAGTGTGTATCGCCTGAAATACTCTTTCTGAGATTTTGGCTTATTCTTTATTATTTAGTTATTTCCTACAACCATTTGTTATTGCTGCATATGCATTGTTAGTTCTCAGAATAAAATGACTATTTCTTGCATTTCTTTCCTCTTTTCTCAGTATCCAGGTCAGAACAAATTATGAAATACTTTTCTGGGTGAATAGTTTCTTTTAGTAGATGGTTATGATGGGGAGAAAAAGCAGTTTCAAACAAAATGTAGCTTACTGAATAAAGCTTTGAAAGTGGCTTATTTTAAAGGGAAGTTTAGCCTCTTAGACCACTGTTTCATCTTTTTAGTCTTCAAATTCACGATGCTTTAGTGTGTGTGTGTGTGTGTGTATTTATCAACACCATCTACACTATACCATGTAAACAAATGCAGTAAGTTTAAAGACTAAAATATATATAGCATATAAATTATACATATAATTATATATAATAAATATAACAAGATTACTCACAAGGTCCTAGCCTCAGGCATATTTCCTTTAACCTTACAGCTCTTCTGTATGGTAAATATTATTATACTCATTCTATCAGTTAGGATGTTTTTAGCAGCAAGTAAGAAAAAATGGATTCAACTGGCTTTAACAATAAATGTATTGTTTCACATAATAAAGAGTCCAGAGATAGGGCACAATACCATCTTTGGTTCAAAAATGTTATCAAGTACCCGAAGACTTGGTACCCAGCACGTCCCCACCTTCCATGCTGTGTCAGCTTTGCCCTCACCTCTGTCTGGTTCCCCCAAGGTCTCAGGATGACTGCCACAGTTTCAGTTCCAGATATCACGTTTAGATATGGCAAAGCCCGGGAGAGAAAAGACCATTGTGTGCTACGTGCCTCTAAGTGGACATCCCGCCAGTCTCATCGACCAGCATTCTGTCGCATGCCCATGTCTAAAGCAAACTCAGGAGAAAGAAGGTTGTGGTTGCTATGGCTTAAACTATTTAGACACTGTAGCTAGAGCTAGGATGGAGTCACTTTCCTTGACTCTTCAGGGAAAGGAAAGATAAGTGAACAAAACCATATTTCTGCTGGAGAAGGAAGGAGTGAAAAAGTAATCAAGTATCTGTCACAACCATTTTGTTAAACAAGAAAAGTTAGACGTAAAAGGTGAGATAATTTGCTTAAGGTCACCAGGCTGAACAGTGGGATCCAAATCCAGAACACATAACTGCCAAAACATATCTTAGAAACCATATGGTACAGGAGTCTCAGCTTACAACTCAGGAACCTGCGGGTTAGAATGTTTAATCGCTTGATATCACAGAGATCTAATTAGTACCAGAGGTGTGAACAAAACTCAGTGCGGCTGCCTCCCAGTTCCCTATTTATTCCATTCCTGCACACTGGTCCCATTTGTGCTAATTCATATCTGGTGATAGTACATGTGGATTAGCCAAGGGAAAAAGGAGATTGTGTTATGTGTGGGGAAGCACATTACAAAGATGATATTTAAGTAATACAGACATCAATTATTATGCAAACCAGTATGCAAATTCAATTAAAAGGAGCATCACAATGGTAGTTTTTCTAAGCTTTCACTTACATTGGCCTGAAAAAAGTTGAGAAGTGCTGTGTTAATCTAATATTGGGCTGCACATGCTTTTTCAAAATAAAAATACAGTAGCTATTAAGCCATGAAGATGTTGTTTATAAAAGTAAATAAAGCAGCTGCATGTCACCTGTTTCCCATTAATAGAGATTTAATAATTATAGAAATATTTTGATAAAATTATTTGAGTCTTCTGTATTAAAATAAATATATTTTATCCTGTTCATGTTTCAGTACATTCTACAAAGCCATCATTCTCTTGGCTTTTGTTTCCTGGATAATATGACATCTAGTTTCGTTAATACATTTCTCTGGCCATACCAGCTTTTTTTTTTAAAGTAACTCATTTTTCACTGCAGTGTGGCAGAATGGGGTACAAATCATGGTGTATAGCACAATGAATTTTTACGAAGTGAACACATGTGTGACCACAGCCCAGACCATTATGTGTAAACCACAGCAGCCAACTGAATGCTGACTGTTGTTAGGTGCTTGGTCAAAGGACATTGTTATTCCGACATCTACCACCATAGATGATTTTTGACTGTTTTGAGCTCTATATACATGTGTTTTGGGGAGGGGGGTCTTGGGTTCATTAGCTAGACATAGTGTTTGTAAGATCTTGCCACATTGTTGCACGGTATTCTGTAGCGGTCTAAGTGTATTGGTTTTATGGTGTTCCATGTCGCAGCCATGGAGAGGTGAGTGTCATCCTGGAGGAGTGCTGTTTGCCCGCAGCCTCTAGCTCCAGGGCCTTGAAGATCTGCTGCAGTGTTCAGTCCTAGGATGTGCTCTTTCTAGACAGCATCCAGCCCATGACTGAGCATGGCAGGAAAGGGCTGGCATTAAGGCCTGAGTATTTCTGTTCAATGTGGAACTCCTTCATGGGCAATATTTGCATGGGGGACCCTCACTGGAGTGACGGAGATGTTCTCAGAGCCCAGACTAGTCTGAAGCTCCTTCCTCCTCAATTTTCCTTCCTTCTTCCTCTCTTCTATGAGTGTTAGACCCACATTACTTTCTAAGACTTAACCAGCCTATTCTTGCTCCAACTATTTCACAGGCATTGCTCTCAGTAAGTGTCTTGCATGCTCATTCTCTCTGATTGTTTCCCAGAGGATGTAAACTGACACACATTGCACAATCATACTACAATTTATTTATCTATTCTACTGGCGATAAACATTTTGATTATTTTGATCTTAGAACACTATGAATAATGTTGGTCTGAACATTCTCGCATGTGTATTTTGATGCACATTTGTATTTTGATGCACATCTGTATGCATATCAATTAAATTAGTACAGAATTGGTGGTCACACATTACGTAAATATTTCTGTAGGTTTACTTGTGTAGATCCTGTTGGAGTTTCATCAAGTGATCGTACCGGTCTACATTGCCACAAGTAGTGTAACAAACTTCCAATTATTTCTCATACTTTACCACATCTGGTATTGTCAGTTTTAAATTTTTTCTCAACTTAGATTCTTTGATGTTTAGTTATGTTAAGAATATTTTAATATATATTTATTAATCACTTTTCATTTTTTTACGTGAAGTGTCTCTGCATATGTGACTTTTCCTATTGGTTATCAAGATTTTTCTTAATGAGTCATAGGACTTTATAAATTCTGTATATGACTACTGAATATCTTTTCCCACTCTATGTCATGCTTTCACGCTTTCTTAATGGTGATTTTGATACACAGAAGTTCTTAATTGTAACATGGCATGATTCATCAATTTTTTTCTTCTTTTTTAGAGCTTTTATGACTGTTTAAGAAATCTATGTCTTTCTAAAGGTCATGGACACAGACAGTGGATTAGTGGTTACCAGAGGGAAGAGGGAATGGGGAAGGTAGATAAAGGTAAAAGGTGTCAAATATTTGGTGACAAAGGAAATCTAACTTTGGGTGATGAATACACAACACACTCTCTCTCTCTCTCTCTTTCTCTCTCTCTCTCTCTCCACACAGACACACACATACACGCACGCGCGCATGCGCGTGCGCACACACACACACACACACACACACATATACATACTGTTAAATTGTACACTTAAAACTTAATGTCACTTCAATAAATTTTAATAAAAAATTAAAAAATAAAGGTCATGAGGGTATTTACCAATATTTTCTTCTAGAAGCTTTTACTTACAACATTTATTTTTACTTTTTATTTCTTGAATCTGTAGCTTGATTACTTTTGTCAGTTTAAAAATATTCTTCATCAATATCTCTAAATATTGCATATGCCCATTTTCTCTTTCCTATTCTCATGAGACTCCAACTATATATACACTAGTATTTCCTCCATGGTTTATATGTCTCGAATTCTTTTTAGTATTTTCCATTAAATATTTCTTTCTATGTTTCAGTCTAGATATTTTGTACAGAACTATCTTTCAGTTCACTAATTTCCTTTTCTGTTTTCCTTCACTATTTAATTTGCTATTAATAATATTCTATTAATGAGTCTTCCGTTTCAGTTGTTATATATTTCAGTTCCAGTATTAACTTTGATTTTTTAAAAAAGGATTCTATTCTACTTCTCTAGTGGAAATATCTATCACACCCTCTATATTTTTTACTTTTTCTCTACTTTCTGAAATATATGAATTATAGTTATTTTAAGGTTTTGGGTTCATACCTCTAATGTTTGAATTTTTGTGCATGACATTTTCTTGTCTGATAATTTGAATTTTCAGTTGTTTGGCTTTGCTTCCTTGCATAATTGGTAATTTTCAACTGAATACTGGACACATCATGTATGAAAAATTTTTAGAGGCTTGGACATTTTCATTCATCCAGAGAAGATTTATTTTCATTCTTGTAGGAAGTCAGCATACATGTAGATTATCTTGATGCAATTAGGTTTTGAGATATTTTGTGACTGAGGTTTGAGTTTTGTGATGGATTGTCTATTTGCAGATTTCTCTGACTCTTAGGACATTGCTATTCAAAAATCTCAACTAAACACCTTGACTGTTAACCAGAGTCCCTTTTTGGCAGGTCCTGAATGCCAATTTATTTCTCCCCGGCTCCATGGGACAGTTGAAAGCTCTTTTTAGCTTTTTAAATTATTATTAATAATAATAAATTTGGCTTTTTAGAAAAGTTTTAGGTTCATAGCAAAATTGAGTGGAAAGTGTAGAGTCTCCACATACTCCATGTCCTTCCACAAAAATCATCCTCCCTCTCTATGAAACTGCACCGGAGTGGTACATTTATTACAATCGACACATCATTGACACTCACACATCTTTATCGCCCAAAGTCCATGTTTGCATTAGGGTTTACTCTTGGTGTTATGCATTCTGTGGGTTTTGATAATGTATAATGACACGTACCCACCACTGCAGTATTGTGCATAATAGTTTCACTGCCCTAAAAGTCCACTGTCCTCTGCCTCTTCTTTTTAGCCTCTTAGTAGCTGCATTTGTTTTAATTTATTGGTCTCTTGCTTCCAAAATCTTAGGATTCATCAAATGCCAAAATTGCAGAAGCTGCATACTGTGTTAAGCTCCCTTCTCTGACATTGTTTTCTTTTATATCTCTGTTCTTAATCCTAGATAGCTTGCTTGTTTTCCAAAACCTTCAATAGCTGCTGTTTTGTTTTGCTTTATGTTGTTTACAGCTTTTATATTTTTTCTTAGTGAGAGGTTTTTATCTATCAAAGCTAGTCCTCCAGCCATGTCAACTATATAGAACCAATAATATATATTTTTTTTATTTGAGCTAATTATTCTGACATGTAGACTACAAAGTTGTCAGGATTGGGAAAAACTTCACCCATGGTGAATGCATCTTTTCAGCCCCCCAATAGACTCTATCTACTCATTCATTCATTAATTTATTCATTTCTCAAAATATATAAATTGAGCATATTTAATATGCTTATATGGAATGTAAAATATGCTAGACTTGGGGACATAGAAATAAATTTAACAATGATTACTAGATTTGAGAAATTTTCAGCCTGGTAGGATATATAAGTGGAAAGATTAGAGAGTAGAAAGATATCAAGTTTTGGACTCAGATAGATTAAGGTAATTTATTACTTGTGACCTTGAACAAGTTATTCAGCTATTTCCAGGCTTTAACTGGGGAAAATATTGAGTGTCATAAGATTATACAAAAAGTATGTGATATGCCTATCACTATGCCTGCAACTTAGTAAGATGTAAATAATTTGTATTTCTTATTGCTATTCCAGGGGAGAGATATATAAAGTGTAAAGTCCCTGGGCATATTTGTGGAGGATAAGGGAACATTTTATAGAGGTTAAAATATACAAGAAATATAGATCACCATCTGAAGTAAGTAGTAATGATAGGGTGTGTGTGTGTGTGTGTGTGTGTGTGTGTGTGTGTGTGTGTGTGAGTGGGGCATTTAAATGGGTTTGGGAGATAGGAGAAAGAAAGCTATCGACATGGAGTGAATTGTACAGATGTTTCTTTTATATCACAATTAAGCATTTTAAGGTGTCTGGCACAGTTTCAATGGATACAATGGTGAGTAAGATAGACATAGTAGATTAACCTACTTTTATAAAACCAATTGATGATCAGGGATACAGACAGCAAGGAGGCAATTACAAATAGTACGATATTCTACATCTTTAGGGTAATAGCTTAACTTATAGTCATTGCTCTCTTCCTGAAAATGGACCCTCTTTTAGATGCCTAATTTAATTAAGAGCCAATACAATTATGGCAAAAATTTGGGATTGTCATTTAGGTACATTTAGTTTTCTGCATGTCACTAGACCTGTTACCTGCCATATGACTAGACTAGAGAGAAAGCTGATTTGGAGAAACTATTAGGAAGGAAGTAAATATGCGGAAGTTAGCCAAAACATAAGGCAAAGAGAATTCTGTCAACTTTCAATTTCTGATTCTAGTCCTTTCCTATGACCTGATTTCAATCCTGCCCTTGGATCATGTAAGATAACACCACATCTAAACATGGCTTACATTCTCTCAAGCTGATTTCCATGTCTTGCAACGAAAGTTTTAACTAATAGATTTATGATAGATGCTAAGATAGAGGATGCATACTTTGCCAGAGAATCACATATGAAAGGCACATAATGCCACTTAATTGGTAGGACAGGGAAGAATCTCAAAGGAAGAAACATCTAAGCTGAGATTAGAAGGAACAGCAGGAATTACCCAGGTGAAGAGAGGGAGCAAGGTGGTTCTAAGCAGAAGAAAAGGCATGTATCAACTGGAAAAGAGAGCAAGTGGTAGAGAAGTAGCTACAGAAGTTCTACCTGTTGTGGCACAGTGTTGGGGCCCGGAGCACACAGGTATCAAGCCAGAATGGTGAACAGGAAGGAGTGCACTGTGGACCCCCGTCTTGATAACTCCATGTGGACAGATTTTCCTACAGTCTCAGTCCAGATCTCTTACCCCATCCCTACATACTTCTCCACAGAGGAGAACTAAGTCATCTAGAGGGCGAGTGACAATAATTGTTCCATACAGCATGATAGGAGGGAGTTCTAGACAAAGAAGTGGGCATTTGGTTTCATTCTTTTCCTCTCTGCCTTCCTTTCTAACTTTCACCTCAGAAAATACAGTTTATGCCAATAGAACGGAGGGGTGACCAATCCTAAGATGGCTAATGAAAGGAAATTCAGATTCTTCATTCATGAAGTGCGAAATCTAAACATGTTAAATTGGTTCGGACTTTGATAAAGGATTCTGTGGGGCTGCGATGACATCTAGCATTGATTTATTCTAGGGACTGCTGGTCTGAGCGAGTTAAAAGTTAGCGGTAAAACACTTGGGTTTTATTAGAGTAAAATACTTTTTTAGTATTTTGGTTTTTTAGCCTTTTTATGAACAACTTGAGTTATTTGGAGAAGCGTGTGAAATAATTATGCAGTTTTTGAAATAAGTATTTATTCGTTTTTATAATTAACACTTCTCTTAGTTTGGTATTAAAGAGTATGATTTTTATTTTAGTAATTTGGACATGGGAGAAAGCAGAGTTGCATAGCACCTTCCTATTTCCCCTAGGCTCGCTGGCAATACTCTTTCTGGAATGGGACCTCAACTTCAATGGGCCTTGGAGACCATGTCCCCATTTCTTCCTCTTCTTCTGACAGGAGGCACTGGATTGCTCCATCAGTTTCAAACCTCCCCCTTTGTGCTGCTTAACGAGAGACAGGATAAGGCTGGATCTGGTGCGTGTCCATCTTATCTTGAAACTCTGCAAATTTGACCAGACTCAAACCCAGACAATCCGTCAGTCATTATAGATTGCTTATTCCAGGCTAATACCAGTTTATCTTGAACAGCCACTTTCTCCCCAGTCAACATCGAATATCAAGTGACAGCTAGACTGAGAAGGATTTAAAAGATGATAAATTAAATAGAAAAATGAATGAAGATAGAGAAGAAGGAATGTATGTAATCATTGCAGGTGCATGGAAATGCTAACAGGTATATTCAAAACATTCCAAACGTATGAGAATGGGGGCTTATGGAAACCTCTGCATTTGGGGGTAGTGGCAGTGTTGGTGGTGCTGGCCCGCCCTCAGCACACACACAAAATGATAGATACAATTTTTTAAGTACTACAGTGTGATAGGCACTGGGTTAGGAACATTTTGCGGATCATCTTATTTAATATATTTAGGCAACCTTATGAGCTAGATGCTACTATTGGCTTCATTTAAGGTCACACAGAATAACAGATGGCAGGGGAAGTCTGTGAACCCTGAGCTGCGTGGGTCCAGGGCCCATGTTCTTAATGGTATACCGCCACATCCCTTAGGCTGAACGTGTCTGCCTTTTTCTTTTCTCAGCATGACTTTGACCTCCTGTTTGTTGGGGCTGGGTGGACATTTTTACCTCACGACATTCTCAAAGTCCAGCCTGGTCGCACTTGCTGCCTTTTTATTCCCTAGTGTCATCAAGATGTGGATGCTGGATATTCCTGTGCAGGGTCCATGGGGATGAACAGTTACACCCTCGGAGACAAGCCGGTAGAGCGCCTGGGCTCGCTCATGTGTGATCGTTACACTACTGCTGCTCCTTACACTTCCTTTGCTTAAGAAAACAGTGTGAACATTCCCCACGTTTGTTCTTGCTTCCTGCTGCCAAGCTGCCTGGCACCACCCCGCAGCCACACACAGCAGACTCTCAGCCAGGCTGTTTCTAATGTCAGCTCTCCCTGCCCCTGTGACTCCTTCCCACATCCTCCCCTTGGTGGGCCTTTAGCAATTCAACCAACTGTCCATCTGAAGGGCCTGGTGGCGGGCAGGCGGGGGAGCACGAGGGGCTGTGATGGATGGGTGAACTGCCAGTCTTTTGTCCATTCCTCTGGTTACCATTTCAACATCTTTGCTGAAATGGAATTTGAATTTCAAAAGGTTTAAAGAACATTTCGCAAACCCACAATTTCCCAGCAGCTTGTAAACCTCTTAAAACATTACCTTCAATCTGCTGCTAGTGATGAGTGGATGGTGGGTGCTTCTGTGAGCTGTGTCATGCTGGTTAGTCATGAGCTGCCTTCCCGTCTCCTTGGCTCACCCACAAGAGAGCATTCAAACCAACTAGGCTTCCTTTGGTTTCTGGGAAAAACAATTCAATTCTCAGAAAGCTGCTACCTATGGTGTCTCTGTAGAAGAATAAGTCCCTAACGGTATAAGGGACACTTATCTAAATGAGGGAATGCAGGGTTGGATTAGAGATGCAGGGATGAAGAGGGGATTTAGATGAAAGCATAGGGAGGGGTTTTTTCTTTCCCCTCTCCCTCCCCTGGGATAGCCTTCCAGGCTGAGATCTTGGCTGTGACCTGTCTCTGGTAAGGTAGTCATTTTTATTTAGGGTGAATGAGGCCACTGTGAGGGCTTCAGTGGGGGGTTCTGTTGTCAATTTCGCATTAAAGGGCCATTAAAATAAAGTGTTACTGTAAGAAGCTCTGTCTGCCGGACATTTCTCAGAAGAGCTTTGTGCCTCCTCCGAGGGCCGCTTGCTTCTTCTTTCCATTTTTACAAGGGAGAAAAAAAAATGCCCCTAATGAACTGCACCTTTTTAATTGATTATAAAAACAGAAGAGAACATAGCAGTGGGAACCGTTGGCAGCGTTTTACAGCAAGTGGCGAATCACTGCATATTCATTTGTTTCTCATTGGCCAAGATGAATCCTCTTTTGGTATTAAAGCAAATGTGCTGCGAAGTTGCAGAGGACAGGGTTTAACAACTTTTTCTGGCTGGGGGCCTGGGTAATTTTTTTTTGGTGGAATGGTAGGAGGGCCAGGAAGTGGTGGGAGTAGGGAGCTGGGCTGGGGGGAGTGAAGTGAAGAGTGTTTTAGAGAAGGCAGGAGCTGTGCAGCACTGTGGTGGGCTCTGAGGTAGCTGGAAAGTGTGGTCTTATTTGCAGGGGTATAAGGCGGGAGAGTGGTATCACACCATGGGGACTACAGGAATAATCTGACTGCAGGGTAGCTATATGCTTGGCATATAATTTTGGTAATCCAGAAAATAGGACTGAATCAAATTATTTTATGACAGAAAAGAGGAAGTAGTTCACTGACCTCAGTTTCTTTTCACTCCATGACTATCTGGGCTCTCAAGTGGTTGGAGGGGAGCCTGACTACATCGTATGTGAACCAGGGAGAGGGTCCTGCTTTCTCACCTGCTTTATCGCCCTCAATATTAGTCTCTTTTGACCACAGATTGTCCTTTTCTTTCACTGCATTGTCTTACCTGTCAGTGCCTCCCTTCTGCTCCAGTGAGCCTGGAACCACCTGGATTAGTCAGTTTCTTTAAAGGGACAGTTCCTTTCTGCCTCAGGACCTTTGCATACGCTATTCTTGTCACCTGAGCTTCTCTTCTCCACCCCCTGCTCCTTCCCACGTGGCTGGGCTGGCTCCCGCTTATTCTTCCAGTCACATCATAACACTGCCTCCTCAAGGAAGCCATCCATAGACACCCTGATTGGCGTAAGCCGTCTTGCTAGGGGTGCCTTGCATACTACTTTTCCTTTATAGCAACTACCATACCTTTAATTAAATAATTGCTAGCTGTACCCAGCATAGTGTGCATATATTTTTTTATCAGATTTCAGTAGTTCTTCATAAAACAATCACAAATTGTATGTTTCCCTTTACATATGTTATTGTGAAAAATTAATGTTTTTTAGAGATAGCACTTAGTGATCTTACGGATGCTTGATTCCAGAAAATATTAGAAAATGTGGTCAGAGGTCTGCAACCAATTCAAGTGCTCATAAATTTCTCTAAACTTTTTCCCGCATTGCATTAAGTTCCAAATAGGTGATGCATCTGGTAAAAAAAAAAGAAAAAGTTATATGTGGTAAATATTTAAAGAAAACTATCAAAAGGTTTAAGTGAATCTGTGCTTAAAATTTTAGGTAATTTTTATAATTAGTTTGTCACTTGTTTCTCACAGATCTGTAGGCACGTTTTCCCCTAATCATTGAATGTCTCCTTGTTCTTTGGCTGGAGTGGCCAGAGAAAAACAATATTCAATCAAACCTCAGGGACACGTACCATAAGCACGTTATGCTCAGAGGAAGCACTTTCTTCTGAATTGTCCAGGACTTGTAGTTGGTTAATCAAGTCTTTTAAGGCAGTGAATTAAGGGGAAAAATAAAACATGTATTTAGATATTCTAAGTTAAAACATAAATATACAACTATTTTCCAGTCTTGTGATGTAGAATCAGGCCTTTTGTTTGAGTTTGGGTCAGCTGACTGAAGTCCTCCATTATCTTTCTTGTATCATCACAAACAAAATGCAGTAACTACATTTTCTAGTTTTTTTTTTTTAAATAAAATAAACTAAAAGACATTTGAGAGGAAATCTGAAAGCAGAATCTTTTATATATTTTATGATTTTCTCCCTAGTCTTTTACAGTTGCTTCACCCACACTTAATTGAATAAACATTTTTAGTAGTTTGACTTTATTGCATCTTTCTATAGCATTTATATAGTTTTCATAGAAACAACTCTTGACATTCTTATTTCATGGAGTTGTATAATATGTCTCTAAGTTAGTTATTTAATTACAATAAATTATACAAGTGGTATCAACAGGCTTGGAAGCAAACACAATGGAGTCTTGGAAAGTGTATAGTGTAAAGTGATGGGGACAGAGCTGAGCATTCAGGCAAAGAATGATCCACATTCTGTAAGCATCAGTCAGGAAGTTTTATAGAGCAAATGGAAAGGGTTGGTTGATCCCTCAAACTGTTAAGCTGTGAGTAGTTAAAAATTTTCTTCGATATCTAAATGTGTTTAATATTTTATTAATGTCATTCTCTCTTGGCAGGAAGTTCCACAGAGACAAAAGCAGTTTCTGCAAACAATAGGTGCTCAGTCATGACTGGTGGAATGAATGTATGATTCCTAAAATCAGAATTCACTTTGTAGCCCATGCTTTTGCTGATTGTTTTCTTTAGGTCATTTCCTACCCTAATAAAACCAACTTTATAGTTCAATTGGCTGATTCACTGATAAGATCAAGAACCACAGGAGCAGCTATAGTAGCTTTAGGTAAGGCAAGAAATTTTAAGTTTACTTTTTCTACCAAATAAACTAACAGTAAAGATGGACAACCAAGAAATTTTCATTTTTTAAAATTTGCCAAATAGTCCTTAGTACTAACAACTAATATCCTAAATAAATATGACAAATAAAAATATAATCACATTTTAAGCCACAAACATATTGGCATGAGAAGTGGATGTTTACAACACAGCTAGAAATACCTGAACAACACTAAAGGAATTTTATAAAGCTTGATTATCTCCAAGCTTTTTGTAGCTCTAAATAATGATTTCAGAGATAGGATTCCTGATGCACATTTCTGAAAATATGAGCAGATATTTAATGTGAACTTACTGATAGTCAAATGCTTAGGCTACCTGGGAGGCTCTGACGGCGTCCATGGTCTCTGTCTTTGAGGAAGTCATTATCCAGTAGACCAGACTGGTTGGAATATAATCATTTTATAAGGCTGAGCAAAACAAAAAATGCTGTGATGAGGGAGCATGGAAAAATGAGAGATTCTATCCAACTGTAGGGATTAAAAAAGATTTCTGAAGCTATGCAAAGGTTAGCAACAGAAAAAAAAAAAATCACACTTAACCTGCTTGGGAATATTACCCAGAGATGCTGGCTTGAGTAGATACAAGTTTCTGGAACACAGATAGGAGAGAACACAACAATCTCAAAGCTCTGCTCCTCTCTCACCCTTGCCCTTTGTCAGAACCAGAGTCTAATTTCTCTTAGTAAAATTAATAAAATAGTAGTAATAATAATAATAATAATAATCAAGAAAATCACACTCTATGCCCAAGGTCAACAGTTTCTCCTGATTAGTAGCAAAGGCTGAAATGTGGACAGATGAGCGGTGGGAGGCTTCCACACAGAAGCAGCAAATAAAAAACTAGAGGCTTCGAAATCTGCCATAACTTCAAGAGTACCATCATTAGTCAAGGCTCGTGGGTTTTTCCAAGCCATCTGTGGAAATGACATTCACTGCGTCTCCTTCTCCACGGTCTGAGGGCGTGTGCTGAGGACAGATAATACCAGGTTTCTCCCTTCTGTGAGGTGACAAGCGTATCCCCCCAAAATCATGAGAAATGTCAGAGAGGTTTGTGGTGAAAGAAAATGGATATAATAAGAGGTCTTATTGACAGCAAGAAAGGAAAAACTTGTGCTGCAGGGCAAATAGCAAACACTCTTTTCTTAAATCCAGAATGAATGCTGGTGGTGATGGAAAAGCTGGCTTGTGTAATTAAAACCAGGAGCTCAATGTACTATGACGTTGATTTCAATCCAAGATTATCAGAGCATGTCTTCCACGTTGCTCTCCAAAGATTCTTTCAGTTTAGTAAGGGAACAAATGAAGAGACTTTCCATTCACTTACTGTTTTCAACTCCCTTTTGGTCGTGTGCCACTTAGTTACTTACAGAGTTTTGTTGGTGAACAAAACGAGCGACTTAACTCTTAGAGAAAATAATCATTTTTTTCTTTGCGTTGCTAATATGGACTCTATCTCTGGCTGTAAGAATTTTTTTTTAAAGGATATCTTCTAAGATTGTGGAAGAATCTTCAAGAATATAATGGATATGACACGAGCAATGTGAATAATCTATTATTCTGATGAGTAATGGTTTTCTATAGGAATTGTGCTGTCTGGACACTGGTAGTTAATTTTTCTGGGCCTACAGATATTGGCCAAACACCAACACTCAAATAGATATATCTATCAATATTCTTAAAATGAAGCCCTCATTTACCATAGGTTGGTAAATTGCCAGTCCAGACAAATTTATTTTTACTTTTAAGAGTGATTCAATTTTTACGAAATACCTAGAGGAAAATTTTAAGGAACCACAAACCTCAGGTTTATTAATATTTCAATTCTAGAAAACTCCGCTCGTTCTTCTGATTAACTAATGGCCATGTTATAGTGATTAAAAAGGCCTTTAAGAAATAGCATCTTTGTGGTTAATAGTCCAACCAATTATACATGTATTTTAATATGTTGAGATAGTATAAAGCAGGTAAGATTCTTCTATGGTACCTTACTTTCTCCCACACACTTTTCTTTCTAGTGTGGCACCCCCTTATCTTACTTATTCAGTCACTCAGAATTCTCAGGACTTGTAATTTCTGTTCCTTCTACTTTTACTTCCTCCTTTCAAAGACTGCTCTTAAGAGGCTATCTGATATTATATGCATCTTGATGCAAATTTAAGTCAGTGTGTTACCTGGGAGAAGGGGACAAAAAATAAAGATGGAGGTGGGGGAAATGTTTTACCTTTTCAACAATTGCAGAATGAGATAGTATTTTTAGTTCAATTTTTTGAATAAGTAATGCATTCATATGATTTAAAGACCTTTCTTGTTTGTTTTGTTTTATTTTGTATTCAGAGTTTTTTATGCATATAAAAATAAATATAAATAGAATTTCTGGTTTCTCTTTTATTCAAAAGGTCACATATTATGTACACCATTGACATTTTACTTCCGTAACTTTATACATGTTGGAGAGCTTTGTCCAATACATAGAAAGTATACTCATTCTTTTTTATTTTTACACCCACATAGAATTCCATTTTATGGGTATATCATAAATTATTTAATTGGTTTGTTATTTAGGAACATTGAATTGTTTCAGTCTTTTGCTGTTAAAAGTAGGTTGTAGTGAAGTACTCTTTTAGAAACCATTTTGAACATGTACAAATATATCTGTAGGAAAATTTCCCAGAAACGGAGTCTCTGGGTCCAAGGGTATATGCGTTTGTAATTCTAATAGATGTTGCCAAATCACCCTCAGCTGGATTTGTGTCTGTTCATACCCCCACTGACAGTGTTCACGAGTGCACATCTGCCCAGAGCCTCAGCAATAAAGTGCGTTATAATGAGAAATTTTTAATCCTTATTAAACATATTTCAAGAATTAGAGAGCTTAAAACAAAATTATTTTATATTTAAAAACCTTCTCAATCTTCTGAAACCACTTCCCTTGGGCAGAAAAAAAAAACAAAAAAAACTGAGATAATACTTGCTAGGTTCCAGGCATCATGCCAACAATTAGGGAAACAAAGGTAAATGTGTTAGGTTTTACGGTCCCTTTTCTCTATCTTCTCCCTTGCCTTCAAAGTTACCAAGGCCTATTGATTTTATGTTTCAAAGTAGAAGGTTTATTTATTGTATTTATCTCCTCTCCATCCTTATGTGTGTGATTGCCATAGCCTCCTAAGTGCTCGCTTTGTTCCTGCCAGCTCTAATCCATAGTCTCTCTTTGCTTAAATCATCTTTCTAAGATCTGAATTGAACCTTGTCACTCTTGCTCATTTCTTTATGGCTCCTCTGGGCTTATGGGACAAAGTCTAAATTCCTTAGTCCAGCATCTGAGGCCTCACGATAATCTGCCCTTCAGCTGCGCCCTGGGAGCTCAGCCCTGGTATGCTTTGTGCTCTCCACCTTCTGTAATTCTTTTCTTTTTTCTCCTCTACCTGAAGAATTCTCTCTTATCTTCTACCTTTCATATCTTTCTTTCTGTTTTCCAAGAACTCTGCCCCAAACTCTGCCATGCCAACTGGAATTAGTTTTCACACCTTCCTCCGATACTTGTAATATTATTCCGTGTGTGTGTTTTTTCTACTCAACTCAGCTCATTGAAGAGAGGGATTATTGTTTATTCATCTTTGGATATTTAGTGCTCAGAACTGTGTCTAGTCAAAGAGGCACAATAATCTTGTTTAATTTTTTAATAATAATTGGTTGATAAAGGTGCGGGACCCGTTCTGTGGTCATATTCTAAAGAGAAATTATTTCAGTCTTAAGGCTGGTGGAACTGGAAATGAATAACCTTGAATTCAACGAGTCATTTGTCTGAGTCTGTTTTGTCACAAATCTAGGTTGAATTTGTAAGTTCAGACATCGGTCAACTCAAAATCTGGGTGAGACAGCAGATAATAAGGCTGCCTTTCACACAGTGGCAGAGAATGGTTAGATACTCACCCAACTCATTTTTCTTCTTGCACGCAGGTGTCTTCTAGCTGTGCATAAAGTTAGATGTGGCTATGGACATAGTTCAGGCCAATGGAATATGAATGGAAACAATAAATACTGCTTCCAAGTCTAACACCTTAAAAACTCCTTTAAAGTATTCTATATTCATTCTCTTCTCTCTTTCCTTGCCCGGATGCAGAGGTCTTAGTGGAAAAGTATGAGGCCCTTGAAAATGGTGGAGTTGTATGGTAGAACTATCCCATGAAAAGCCACTCACCAAATATCTAATCGGACTGTGATATAATTAAAAAAATAAACCTTTTATCGTGTTCAGTTACTAAGATCATGAGACTGTTAGAGCATTTAGCTTATTGTGAAAACACGCAATTGCAAACACACATATATTTATGTTATTTAATCTACATGTGCAAATAGAACAAAGTCAGAATGGACATATCACTGGTTCTCCTCCAGAAGTAGCCCTAGGAAAAAACCCTGCTGGTCCTTCTTGCCACTTTGCTGCATGACCAGCACATGACACCGTGGCTGACAGTACTGAGTCAGGATTCAAGTGCCAAGATGCCAGCCCCT
This sequence comes from Eidolon dupreanum, assembly GCA_028627145.1. Classification (NCBI taxonomy): domain Eukaryota; kingdom Metazoa; phylum Chordata; class Mammalia; order Chiroptera; family Pteropodidae; genus Eidolon; species Eidolon dupreanum. Next base: position 158,793,529 of record CM053503.1, on the reverse strand, counting down.
CAGGGATGGCGTCTTTTTAATACGTGCTTTCTCTTCCAATGAGTTGTGGCTGCTTCTTAGGTGCAGACACCACTTTCATTCTTTTCTCCACACAGATACTTTAGCCCAGTATGAGCGTTTTTTGTTATCTTCTTTTTAGACCAGTCTTAATTCACAGATAAAAAACCATTGCATGGAGTTCACTGTCACCATAAATCCTGCTTCGTAGCTTCAGAATACCAAAGTGAAAAGGATTCATCAATGTATATTTCAGCGTAGTATGGTCTAGATGACATTTATTAGCATAAATGGACCTAGGAGTAATTTTTAAACTCAGTATTCTTATTCACTAAATACCATAATTATAGGTTTCTTTCTTCTTCTGTAATACATTCCCTAGGGAATCTTATCCAGTCTCATGACTAAAATAATCTATGTGCTGGTGACTCTCAAATATATACCACAAGCTGTTTCTCAGATGCTTATATCCAACTTCCTACTCCATGTCCTTAGTTTGAATGTATAATAGTCATTTCTAACTTAAAATTGAGTTCCTGGTCTTTCCTTCTGTCCCAGGCTTCCCCATCTCAGTCAGTGGAAACTTCATCCTTCCACTTGCTCAGATCAACACCTCTGCGTCTCTTCTCTCTCACGCCTCACTTTCACCACCTTGACTGAGACAGGTCTTGCCCAAATACCACTATTTCCACCTGGACCAGTGCAAGAGATTCCTACTTCATCCCTCTCCTTCTCCATTTGCTCTTCCAACCCCATAGACTATTAACATGGCATCTGGAGTCATCTTATTAAAATGTAAGGCAGATAATTTCAGTCCTCTGTCCAAACTCTTCTAGTAGCACCACATCTAAATTAGTCATATTAAAATACATGTATAATTGGTTGGACTATTAACTACAAAGATGCTATTTCTTTAAGACCCTTTTAAGAAAATCAGAGGATGTGCCTTGTTAATGATATAAGTAATGAGATGCTGTAATCAGACAACATCATATTTAATTAGTTATTCTAACTCTGTGCCTATTTCTGCTGAAATATAAAAACATCCAGCAATAGTCTTTTCATCATATATTTAACCTAAATCTAATTTAAATGTTTTTCTAGTTTGCTCCCGTGCAGAAGAGCACCACCCCCCAACACTATGGTCTAAGTATTTGAAGAAGAAGAAAATGAGAAACTCCTTAATCTTATAGCTCTATATTGTTATACAGCTCCTCTGATCTTCCTCATAGGTGCAATTTCATATCCCTAAAATTATTTTTAATAATTTCTGCTGCTTATTATTGGAGAATAAAAGCATACATGTGGACAGAGCCAGTTGGAGGTAGGAAGTAAATTCATGGTCTAGATTCTTCCATAAAAAGAATTATTCTGCTGGGAGCTGCCCTCATTTAGTGAAGGATGGCTAACACCTACCGATGGTTTCCTAGCAACACAAAGCTTTCCTGCAGCTAGGACGGAGGGTCATTTTTACATTTTCTCTTCATTTTCTCTTGGACTCTATGAGAAGATATTAGTCTGGAAAACTTCCAGAACATAGGATGTATTGAAAAGGGTGTGTGTGGAAGCCAAGGGAGATTACTATGTATCTAGAGAGGTAGATGAGGAAGAAGAGGAAGGAGTTTGTCTCCTCATTGTAACCCAAACAGCATGTATTCTAACAGAGTCCAAGGTAAGTGACACTTATTCACCAATTTAGAGATTATTTTGTGGGATAAATAAATTGAACAAACAAGCACTTTGACCTTTGCTTTTCTTTCTTTTTATGGATAAAATCCACAGATTTTTCCCTGTCTAGATTATAGGTCTTTTACAAAATAGTTAAATTTTAATGCTTTTTCTTGGTTTTCTCTGTTCCCCTCCCAGAGAAGCTGTTTTCTGAAGGGTAATACATCAGTTCTGAGACCTTAGACAGGTCTGGTTTTATTCTTTGACATTCACCTATTAGCTATAGGACATTGGCCAGATATGTAACTTAATGAAATCTCTGTCTTCTCATATAAAAATAGAAGTAATACTACCTGTATGGGCAGACTCAGCCAGTCACCTTATCATTAGCCCGTTGTCCTTTCTCCTTATTAACACTGTCCTGATTTGGTTTGAAACAACAAATCTGACTTTTAAAGAAAAAGAAATCCAACTTAATTTCCCGGGGTTTCTTGCAGTGAAGATTTTGGGATAGTTCTGGACAATTAGATATAAACCAGAATCTACTCGATGGAGCTTCCAGGAAAGGTACTATTTTCCCAATTAAAAAAAAACTAATTAGGTGGGAATGAATCTTTGACTCCATCTCAGCTTCCTTCTTCAATTCTGAAACTCAGACAAAATGCCTAGAGGAATGGCAGTGGCGAATGACCATGAACATGAGAACCACCCACTTAGGCTGGAAGAGCCCAAATCTTTATTGCCTTCCTCTAATGGCTGCACCATCTACCTTCAGGTGGGTTTTAACATGATTTTTAGAAACCCTCTACTAATTTGTTGTTTTCCAGTGGGTTGAGTTTTCTGCTCTTTGCCATCAAACTGATACCTTTCCTCTTAGAGTGGTTGTGAAGATTAGTACAACATGATAATTAGAGTACTTACCACACAGAAGGAACACACTAATAATTCTGTGCCCATAGTTTCTCTAATTCTGTATTGTTGATAAATTATTTTCTGTTTTTTTTTGTTACAAAAATATTTTGCACTAACATCAAAATGAAAGTAGATTATCTTTGACTTCTTTGAGTTATATGCATAATTCACCTCCTGATATTGTGTATAATCTTCTATAGCACAAATATGTATTGATTTAGTAAAATCTGGTTTGAATATGTCAAGATTTCTTTAAATATCCAAGTCTACGTTTAGTTATGTGAAACAAATCTTGTTATACTAATAATTATTTTTAGATGTTCTATTTTAGAAATTATTAGCCAGAAGTTTGAATTATTACTAACATTTTCTTTTTGAAAAAATTTAGATTTTTTAAATAAATGTATTGCCACTGTATCATTTACTGTTGTCTATATTCTAAATTTTAACTTTAGTACCTCTATAATTTTTGATTTTTTCCTTCCTTTAGCCCACATTAAAACAAATAGTAGTAACTTAGGATGGTTGCGAGTTTCTATAAGAGCCAGGGAAACGAATCTCATGGCAGTATGGTTTATTGTAAAATATCTTGAGGCAAACTCTCTGGAAAAAGCAACTTTTCAGCTCAGAACATTTTACTCTGTCAGTCCTTCACTGCTTTTCTTTTACAGCTTGAGGGTACTGTTAAAAATTTTTTTAAATAATATTTCTTTATTTATGCTTGATAACTTATTTTGAGGATTATTCATATTTCATCAGAATATTTTTTCTTTAACAGTACTATTTTAGGGCTTTATTACTTTCTTATTTTGTTTAATTTAATTCTGTCAATGTCACATGCATGCGACTATCTCTTATAATTAGTTGGTAGTTAGTAGAAAATTGGACTCATATGAAATTGTTTTGTCTGTTTCCTGACATCAGTTCTGTTTTTTGGTACCAACCAATTCTCCAGTTCTTTGATTCTCTGACATCAACTAGGTGTTCTACAGTTCAATTCAGTTCTGACACTAACTACCCAGAGTTATCACATACCCCACCACGGGTCAAGGGGTCATTCTCACAGGACTGCCCCACACTTCAAATGCCAGCTGCAAACCAGGTGGCCAGCTACCATATACTTCTGCTTGGCTTACTACAAATTGGAGGTTCTCATGACACTCATGGGAAGCGATTTGATAATTTGCTAAACAGTTCATAGAACTCGGGAAAACACTTTGCTTATTTTTTTTACCTTTTTATAGTAAAGAATACAACTCAGAAACAGTCAAGTGTAAGAGATGAAAAAGGCAGAGTGGAGGGGGCAGACGGCACTTCTACATCCTGAGTATGCCCTCTCCCAGCACTTGCATATGTTCATCGACCCAGAAGTTCTCCAAAATCTGTAGTTAAATGCTTTTAGTGGAGGTTTCTTATGTAAACACAATTGATTAAATCATCTACCAGTTTTGGGGCCTGGGTCTAAAAGTGCCAACTCCTAATCCTGGCTTAGTCTTTCTGGTGACTTTCTCCCATCCTCCAGCCACCAACCATCTCATTAGCATACAAAAGGCATTCTTATTGCTCCAAAGATTTTATGGGTTTTAGGAGTGCTGTGCCAGGAACCAGACACATGTATGTATTTTATTATACCGCAGGAGTAATTCTTTTTAGGCAATTTATAGGAAAAGTACACTCATTCAAAATGAGATGCATTGTTACTTCCAAATTAACAATCATAAGCATAACAAAGAATTAGATTTAAGAAAATATGTTTTTAAAAATATAAAAAATATGTTTGATAAAAATAAGACATATATGATATCGACAGGCGACTCAAACTACATGAAGGAACATTATTTTTTAAAAAATCTAATCCATTACAGACTGTTTTATAAAATATAATAAAAATGAATTTCCATAAAAACAAAGTAGAAAAAAATGTACAAAATATGTTCTAATTTTTTTATTACTAGATCCAATAGATAGAATATTACTATGTTAAATGGCTAAAACTTTTCTAAATGCTTATTCTTACTCTCTATATTTACCTAATTAAGGACTGGTAACAAACAGTTTGCTGACTATCACAGTCTATGGACCATACTTTGAAATGCATTGATATTGGCCTTCAGATAGTCTCACACCAATTTAATTGAAGAGATAAAATTTAATATGTTATTATTAATTATATTATTAATCATGCAAGAGTTTATTAATATATTAATATATTAACCATGCAAGAGTTTATTAATTTCTTGTTCAATTCATCTTTGAACATTTTCTTAGCCTGAAGAGTTGAACACCATTATATTGTGTTCTGCTCTCAGCCAGAAGTAGTCTTTCTATTAAATGAACTCTCAGAACACTTAGTAAATCTTTGCCTGGACACATTCTCTCTGTTACCATTATCCATGCAGCTTCCTTTCACTTACTAAACTGTAAGTTTTCTAGAGCTTAGTACCATCTTTAGTTTTATCTTATAGTCACTCCTTACTCAGGCTGTGGTAGATATGGAGACACACTGACTAGGTACTTCAGAGACCATAGTGAATGATAGTAATGAGGATATAAAGACCCAGCCATTTTGTCCCAACAAGGGACACTCTAATAGACAATATTAGCTGCAGGACATCCTACAAGGGTCAAGAATTTGCTGGACCTGAGTTGCAGTTCAACTTTTCCCTTTGCCCAGTCCTGCTTCCGCCTTCTTGCTTTCATAGTTATAGATCCCAATAAACATCTTGAACCACAGACTCCATCTCAGCATCTACTTCTAGTGAACCCAACATCAGATAAGTTCCTTACATATTCAGAGAGCAAGTAAATAAAACTCACATGCTCCGCTTCATCCATCTGGTTTAAGAGAGCATTTGGGTGAACTTTAGTTGAGAGAGGGATAATTGTAGTCATTGACCTTAGGGTCAGAGGGGAAGAAGATCTGGCTGAAGAGTCACATGATGATGATGACGACGACGATGATGATGATGATGATGATAGTGGCATGTACTATGTGAGAGCTACACTTCTATAAGAACATTGAGATGGGTACTATTATCATTTTCAGTTTAAAAGTGAGAAAACTTAATGGAGAGATTGAAAAATGTACCTATCACCTAATAAGTGGTAGAGCCAATATTTGATCCCATCTCTTAACCATTACTTACTTTGCTCCTCTAATAATGAATGCAACATGGGGACAGGAATTTTTGTCACTTGTGTTCACTACTGAAAATCTCAGAACCACCACCATGCCCGGAATATGGGATGAGCTCAGTAAATATTGGTTGAAAGAAAGAAAGAAAGAATGAATAACCATTAATTAAGACTTCCAGGTCACTTTTAGAAAATGCTGGATTTGATGGCATGCGTCAGTTCTTTTTTCCTTTTTAGTATGCCCATGTTATATAACATAGTGTTTTGTACATAGTACATGTACTATTGATGTTTGCAAATTAAACCAAGTAAAAATAGATATTTCTATTGACTTATGTTATATATGCTAATTTTGTATTTCCTAACTTAGTCTTTGCAAATTAAAATTGAGGTGTTTCCTAGACTGCCACCCTTCTGGATAGCCTCAGAAGATTTAGTGGCATTATACATTGGCATGGAGCCTGCATCTGTGAGATGGCTCTTAGAGAAAGCTCTTGGTGCACGACAAATTTCCTTTCTAGGGCATAGATCCCAAGACCCAAGATTTGACTCTTGCTGGCTATGTGCACACTCAGGGACACTGAGGGTAGTAACCTGGCCCATGCTGGACTAATGAGGTAGTCTATCCTGAGAATCAAACCAAGAAACAAAGAGACACAAAATCTGAGAGTCTTTGAACCTGAGTCATGTTAAGTGTAGAACAATGGTTATAATATCCATGAACTCTTGCAGCTGATGTCCTTGGAGTCTCCCTGATTTTTGCCCTAGCTGAAGCTTGCTTGTGATTAGGAGATGCTGCAATGTCCTGCTCACAAATATCCTCTTTAGTTGAATCACAAGTGTTGGTTTCTGTGACTGGCAGCATAAGAACCAACTTAAGCACCCTGTGGGTCAGAGGTATCCATGTTCTTTAGTGGTGAGTACAGATATGTTCACCCGGTCAGGTAAAATGAGAAGATCCTCCATTTAATGGAAATACACAGACCTGGCATGAAAGTGAGAAAAGTTGGTGATTCTTTGGGGCATTTTATTAACAACTTCAACTGGTTTGTTCCAGTTCCTGTGTATAAAACAGAGAAAATAACAAAGGACAATCGACAGAAGGATCGTTGCTTTCCATTTTGGATTGAGGACAGAGCCAAGATTCTTATGTTACTATGAGGTTATAGGGTTTGCCTAATAGTATTTTTAAAGTCCCATTTTTTTTTGCATTTTTTTTCTACTCTAGAAAAATCATTAAAGTGAGCTCTCTCTCTCTCACGCCATGTTGGCATTCCCAGGGAAGAATCATGATTGGATTATGTTCCCAGGCAATATAAATCAAACCTGATGGCAGGGATGTGTTGATGGCTTGAAGTAAGTGAAAAATAAATTAGGAAACAAAAAGGCCTGCGGTAGTAAAGACATAAATTTAAAATTTAAATCTCCAAAGATGAAAAACTACAAAAACTGTTTTGAAAATCTGGCTTTGACTCTTGCAAATGAGTGGGAATGGGGAGCAAGGGGAATAAGTTAGGAACATGTGAATGAATTTGGTTTACATATAAATCTTTATAACTCTAAAGGAGAAAGTCTACATGTTTTAAGCAATACCAGAAGGTCCTTTCAAAATGTATGATAGCCTTAAGAGAAATCATTTAGAATGTTTTAAAATATTTAAATAATAAAATAGATTACTTGTGGCATTTGGAAAGAACTTTATTTTGAGTGTATACAGTCTTCAGACTAGGCAAAGCTACTATGATGACTTTATTATGTGCATTGGTCTTATTAATCTTGTATTATCTTTTTTCTTTTTTCATAAAGCTAAATGCATATGATTCAGAATTCCAGTTACATTCATTATGAGAACTAATGGAAACAAATACCGTTAAGAGTTGTATAGGAGGAAGGGGTTGTTGGCTTTGGACTCAAGTAGATTTTGAACTGGAGCCTGCCTCTTAAGCAGCTGTATGATCTTGGGCAAGTCGCTTGGCTTCTGAACCCCAGTGTTCCCAGCATAGAGGATTTGACCAAAATGAACCAAGATACGATTCTAAACTAAAACCACACTTCCAGCTGACAGTGATACCTAATAATTGTAGATTATTAATAGACCCTTCTTTCTTTCTCTCTGAAACTTGAAACTTAACAAGGTGAGATTTTAATTTATGTAAATTTGTCCTAGTTTAGAGAGAAATAGCTCCTTTGTGGCAAGAGATAGGGAGGATGATTATAAAGTTCTACTACATTAATAAAAGTGTGTATTTCTAATCTACAGAGCTTTCATCCTACTAAAACTTATTCAAAGTTTCTATATCTAATGGTTTACTCACTAGTATGGACATCTGCTGCTCCTTCTCACATCCTTTCCCTAGGGATACAGGGGGATGGCATCAGGCTGTATCAGAATTAAAAGTGAATTACATTCAGAGTGCTTTAGATTTAGGAATTTTGAATATATTTTGAATGAATGTTTTTTTTTTACTTAAATATTTGACTATTTAAACTTTATTTCTACTTTCTTTTCATCTCTTCTTCCTCAAACCATAATACAAAGATAAAAATGTTTCCTTTACTGAGTTCTAGATATATGAATCAAGACTTCATAAATTAATGGCATAAACTGATAAAAGACAAAGCTGGTTCCTGAATGCTTGAGTCTGGGTGCTGGAGTTGTGTGTTGCTAGCCAGTGAGAGAGGACAATTTGGGTGAAAGTGGAGTTGGGAGAAGAATTTGATTTAATTTAATTTACATATAAGGTTTTATCTTCTTTAAAGCAAGATGTCTAAATATTTCAAATAACAGTATAAAGTTTTTTTAAAAGGCATTAGTGCTAATGGTGTTATGTGCCCTTTCATGTTACTTTCCTGTGCTGAGAACATTCCAGAATTCACTGAGTGGCTCCTCTGTGGGGGCCACTACTTGAATAAAATCAGGAGCAATTGCAGGAATTCTACCCCCTTTGACCAGATATCCTCTGTCAGGAGTTTCTAGAAGAGTTTTCAAGTTTGCTATGCCCTATGGATAAAATGATAAAAGAACCTTAGTTTGAAGGTAAGAGGAATAAAGTTTAGATAAGTTTATATTTATTTTATAATATGCATGCTTATTAGAGAAAAAATAGAAAATTTAAAAAACGAAAGGAAGAATATCAATACCCTGTAAGTCTACCACCCAAAGATAGTGACTGATAAAATCATTATGAATTTCTTCTCAGGAAATTTCTTAGGTGTCCCAGTGATGCAGGAATGAGGAGCCCTGAGCTATTGAAAGCTTATCCTCCTAATCAGGCTATGTAGAAATGATAATCTGTGATGCGTGAGGCGATCCCATGAGGATGTCGGGGACTAGTTGTAGGTTGTCAGAGACTTGGCTCGTTTCCTTCCACATTATCCTGGGTCTAACTGATTTGTCATCTTGGCTCAGAGTGATGAGTAATACTCACCTCCTTAGCTCTTACCTTATGGCTCTTGTTTCTTGAACACATGTGCATTTTGCTTGTCAGTTATTTTCCGTCAGCTTTGTGTGTGGTTATGGGGGCTTGCCAGTCCCCTTAGGGCTCACTAGCTCACGCATAGTCTGTATGGATTCTTGGATAAGTCTCCAAAAAGAGGATACAATGGAGCAAGGCAGAGCATTTGTTGTGCTGGCACTTTGGAAGACATTTGCCAAGCTCTTTCATTTAGAATGTCATTTAGAAGTGACATTCCTTTAAGGACATGAGATTTCTTAAGTAGCCAGCCATAGTTCTATGAGAACTGAGATTTGGTAGGGCAAGTCCCATTTTCTCTATGTTAGGGAGTGCACAGAGAGGGTTCCTCGCCTTTATGGGATGGACAATCCACTGGAATTACTGAGAGGGCTGTGGTTAATGACATAGACTTTTAAGTAAATAAAGCATGCTGGGCTGGGAGGCACAGGAAAATCTTCAAAGTGTGCTTTTTTTCCCCCCGCTAACTTCTTGCTATGGAGAACTCTGAATTTGGGCAGGGAAAAAACAAGCAAACAAATTGTAATAAAATTGTGAATAAAAACCTTGTAGCTCTCATATCCTTCTACCTTAATTCAGAATTCTCCCAAGTGACAAGCTCAGGAATAAAATATTTGGAAGTAAGAATATGCTGTGAATAAACAATGTGCTTTTCTTATCTTCTCCCTCAATTGAAGTGCTAAAAAAATGAGACTCTTTGGGATCACAGAAACCCTACTGCAAGCACTTTGTCTCTGATAATTTCACATTAGCTCTTCTAAGTAAGCCACAAAGACAAAGGACAAGTCTTTGGGATGACTTTCAAGTAAGAGGCAAGGCCAGATAGAGAGTGAATAAGCTCAAGGCTTGACCTGGTCAAAACCTTTCACTTGCCCAGATTCCACCAGAGTTTTAAATTTCTTTAACATCCACATGAACATCAAATTTAAGTCTGGATTCTCAAGTTATGGAATCCTTTCTATTTGACCATCATCTCCAATTATCTTCGGATTTCCACACATAGGGCCAAAACTTGCAGCTTATTATCTCTCTAAGTTCTCACCATCTCCTGTCTTACAAACTCTCTCACTTAGCTATACTGACAGCCCCTGATCTTGAGTCTTATCAAGACTTCAGAAATTCCAAGTCCTTCTTCATCACTATTCAACCACCTCCTTCTTGTCCTTTCAATTGAAATACTTTGGTATGTTTTACTCCAGCAGCACAGCCTATAAATCACCTGCAAATTTTACTACTGTCCAAATGATTTAGAATCATGTAAAACGTCAACTCTAAGAAATATGACAAAATACGATTAGATGAGTCGCTCACTGTTTTATGAACTACAATGTATAAAAAATAGTTTCTTGGTGAATTCTTTTCTCTACCCCAGATATTTTTGTTTTATAAAAGGGGAAACTCTAGGTAACATCAGTAAAAATGGTGGAGTTGTGAACTCCAAGGCCTGTCTTTCTGTAAAAACAGCAAATAAACTGGCAAGGCACGGTCATACCATAATCAACTTTGACAGACTTTGAAAACTAGCCAAAGATTTATATCAATCAGACAGTCAAGGAAATGATGGCTGAAAGTAGGATAGGTGTGTGGTGTTTTAATTTACCTGCCCCCACCACCACCCTGCCTTTCTAGCTCAGGAGTGATCTTGAAGATGCCATGTGTGTTCCTCGTGCAGGTTTCTGGCTGAAGCAAAGCAGATCTGTTCTCAAAGAATTGTGACCGTGGGTTTTGACTTGTCTGATGGCCCTTTGACTTGATCAAAGGGCTTGCCTTTATTTCACCTAACTCAGAACTCTCCCAGGGTGTAGAGATGGCTCTAAGGGGACATTTTTTTTCAGAAACATTTCAAGGTGGTTGTATTAGCGGCTGCCACTTGGAGCAAGAGATTATAGTTGGAACAAATAATAGACACAGTGAAAAGCATGAGGGAAAAAGCTGGAAAGAGATATGTTTTGGAGGATAAGGACTTTGAAGAACTTCCAAATATTCTGGGGAATATACAAGGCCAGATGCATGTGGAGCAGGACAGAAAAAAATCTGAGAAAGCCTTAAGCTCTAATCTTGGCTGAGCTTCAGGCTCTGTGAAGGCAGAAAGTGAAAATTAAGATAGAGTTATAAATACCCAGCTGAGTATTGAAGGTGTACTCCAACATGCACAGTTTATCTGCAAAAACAGAAAGATTTTTAAGGGATGAGGTGGGTCCTAGGCACTTAAAAAATCTCTGTCAAACAACTAGTTTACCACTAAGCTAACCAAATGGAGACATCAGTGGTTATACATGACCTAAAAATGCAGATTATACAAAATTAGTTTAGAAAACAAGCAATATCAGCCATAATAAACAGTAATAACAAACCCTAGGGAGGTCGGAGAATTTGATTTTAAGGGTCCAGTTTTCAGAAAAAAAAGTTAGGAGGCATTCAAAGAAACAAGAATATATGGTCTATACACTGGAAAAATAAAAATTTACAGAGACTGTCCCTGAGGGAGACTTAATAGGTGAAGACTTTAAATCAACAAATTTAAAAATGTTTAAAGAGCTAAAGAAAACCGTACACAAAGATTTAAAGGAGAATTGAGAATGATGTGTCACCAAGTAAACAATATCAATATACAAATAGAAATTATAAAAAGGAACTAAGTAGACACTCTGGAGTTTGAAAAGATAATCAAAATAAAAAAAAAACTCATTAAAGATTTTTAATAGCAGATCTGAACAGGCAGAAGAAAAAATCAACAAACTTTAACCTAGGTCAATTGAAATTATACGATCTGAGGAAAAGAAAGAAAAAAATGAAGGAAAATGAACAGAGAGCCTAAGATACCTGTGGGACACTATTAAGCATACTAACAAAGGCATAAAATCAGTCCTACAAGGAGAAAAGAAAGAGAAAGGACCTGAGAGAAAAAAATATTTGAAGAAATAATAGCTGGAAATCTCCAGAATTTAATAAAAGACCAAGACCTATACATTCAAAAAACTCAGCGAACCCTAAATAAGATAAGCTAAAAGAAAACCACATTGAAACACGTTATAATCAAACCGCTGTTTGATTAAAACAACAAGAGAGAAGTGACTTGTCATGTACAATTGATCCTTAATAAGAGCAACAGCTGATTTCTCATCAGAAATCACTGAAACCAGAAGGCAGTGAGATGACATATTCAAAATGATGAAAAAAAAAACTGTTAAGCAATAATTCTCTATCTGGCAAAATTATCCCTCAAAAATGGAGATAATAAAACCTGATGAATAAAGGTAGAGCATTCATTTCTAGGTGACCCTCTCTACAAAAAATGCTAAAGGGAATCCTTCAAGCTAAAATCATAGGACATTACAGAGGAACACAAATCCACATTAAGAACTTTTAAAAAGCCAGTAACTATCTAGGTAAATAAAAAGTCAGTATTAATGTGTGTCTGCTTAGTAGCATTTTTTCCTATATGATTAAAAAACAACTATATAAAACAACAATTGTAAAGCTATGTCGATGGCAGCATGAGTATAAAGATGTAATTGGTGACAATAATAACGTAAAAGGAGGGTCGTGGAGATACAGGAGCACGGATTTTACATATCGTTGGAACTAAGTTGAAATTAATTCAAACTAAATTGTTATAAATTAAGATATTAATTGCAATTCCCAGAGCAGCCACTAAAAAATAACTAAAAATACATGCAATATAAAAAAAGAAAGGAATCAAAATGTTATTCTAGAAAATATTTATCTAATACAAAAAGAAGGCAGTAATGAAGGAATTTAGGAAATAAAATCTATGACATATAGACAACACGCACTTAACAAAATGATGGAAGTCCTTTCTTATTAGTAATTATATTACATGTGACTAGATTAAACTCTCCGATTAAAATGCAGAAATTGACAGGTGAATTATAAAAACAACCTGACCTGTTGTTTACAACAGACTTACTTTAGAACAGTTAAAAGTGAAAGGATGGAAAGTTATTCCATGCAAATAGTAATCAAAAGAGAGCTAGAATGACTATATCAATATCAGATAAGAGACTTTGAAACAAAAATTATTATGAGACAAAGGACATTGTATAATGACAAAAGAGTCAATCCATCAAGAAGATATAACAATTATAAATACATCCACACCTAACAACACAATCCCCAAAATATATTAAGCCCAAACTGACAGAATTTAAAAGTAAAATAGACAGTTGAACAATAATAGTTTCAGACTTCAACATCCCACTTTCAATAATAAATAGAACTAGACAAATGATAAACAAAAAGAAGACCTGAGAAACATTATAAACTTAGTAATACTAACAGACATACATAGAACATTCCACCTAATAATAAAAGAATTCCACCTAATAATAACAGAATACACATTTTGTACATGGAACATTCTTCTGGATAGACCATATGTTAGGCCACAAAACAATTAGAAATAAATTTTAAAATCGTGCAAAATATTCCATTGTCTCTAACCACAATGGAATAAAATTAGAAATTAATAACAGAAGAAAAATCTAAAAATATTTAGAAATTAAACAACATACTTATAACTAGTGGATCAAAGAAGAAATCAAGAGAAATTAGAAAATATTTTGAGTTGAATGAAGACAAAGACACAACATATCAACATTTATGCTATTCAGTAAAAGCAGCACTCAGAACTTTATAGCTGTAAATTTCTTTGTTAAAAAAAAAGAAAGTTCTCAAATCAATAACCTACTTTAAATTAGAAAAAAAAATCAAACTAAACCTAAAGCAAACAGAAGGAAGGACATAATAAAGATTAAAGCAAGCATAAATAAAATAGAGACTATATAAAAAGGAGAGAGAGAATCAATGAAACCAAAAGTTGTTTTTTTGCAAAGGCCAACAAACGTGGCAAGCTTTTAGACTGACCCTCATTTAAAGAAGTCTCAAATTACTAAAGTTAGGAATGAAAGTAGACATTATTGCAAACCTTGCACAAGTACAAAGAATTATAAGACAACACTATAAATAGTCCATGCCATCAAATTAGATAACATCGAGAAAAGGAAAAATTCCTATAAACATGCAAACTACCAAAATTGAATTAAGAACTAGCAAATCTGAATTAATCTATAAAAAGTAAAGAGATTGAATAGGTAATCAAAAACCTCCCAACAAAAACAAAAAAACTTTAAACTCGATTGCTTCACTGATGATTTCCATCACATGTATAAAAAAATTAACACCATTTTTTTTCAAACTTTCCTAAAAAATTGGCCAGAGGCTACTTCTTAACTTATTCTATGAACAAGTGTTACCTTAATTCGAAAGCCAGACAAAGACATAACAAAAAAATTACAGATCAATATCCCTTATGAATATAGATGCAAAATTATCAACAAAATTATAGCAAATTGAATCCAGCAAAAAATTCAAAAGATACACCATTACTAAGTAGTACTTATTCCAGGAATGCAAGGGTGGTTCAACACACAAAACTCAATCAAGGTAATGAAATGAAAAATAAAACAAAACAAAGCAAAAAATAAGAATAAAAAAACTATGATCATCTCATAGAAGGGGTTAAAAGGGTGTTGACAAAAATCCAACAAAATCCAACACACTCCAACACACTTTAATGATCATTGTTCATATATGAAAAGCTTTAATATTGCGATAATGTTGTTTCAAATAAGCTACAGAGTCCATGCAATTTTTTTTTTTTATCAAAATCCCAATTGCCTTTTTTACAAAAGTGGAAACTTATCTTAAAAATTACATGGCATTGCAAGGAATCCCAAATGGCCAAAACAACCTTGAAAAAGAATACAATTGGAATACACTCACTCCCTGACTTCAAAACTTACTACAAGCTACAATAATCAAAGGAATGTGGTACTGGCATCAATGGAATGAAAGTGAAAGTTCAGAAATAAACCCAGTATCTACAGTTAATTTATTTTTGACAAGACCATTCAATGGAGAAAGAATAGTTTCTTTTATGAATGGTACTAAGAGAACTTGATATTCACATGCAAAAGAATGAAGCTAGACCCTCCCGTTATATCGTATGCAAAAATTATCTCAAATGAATCGAAGATCTAAATGTAACAGCTAAAAATATAAAATTCTTAAAAGAAAAAGTTAGTGCAAATATTCATGGCCTTGGATTTGGCAATGGTTTATGACCAAAGTACAAGCCACAATAGCAACAACAAAAAAGATAAGTTGGACTTCATAAAATTTAAGACATTTTTGCATCAAAAGACACGACTAAGAAAATGAGAAGAATCTACAGAATCAGAGAAAATACTTATGTCATAAATCTGATAAGGGTCTACTATCTAGAATATAAAAAGAACTTGTGCAACTGAACAATAAAAAGACCAAAATAAAATTAATTTAAAAATAAGTAATGGACTTGAATAGATATTTAAAAAAATAACAAGTGTTAGAAAGGATGCAGAGAAACTGAAATTTTCATACATTACTAATAAAAAAGGTAAAATGATATTCCACTGTGGGGAACAGTTTGCCATTTCCTCAAAGTGTCATATAGACCTGCTATATGGCCACTAATTCTAGTCTTAAGTAATTATCAAAGAGAATTGAAAACAGTGTTCAAACAAAAATGTTCACATGAATGTTTATAGCAGCATAATTCATAATAGCCAGAAAATGGAAAAAACCCAAATATCTGTCAACTGAAGGATGGATAAGTAAATGTGTTACATCAATACAATAAAATATTATTCAGCCATAAAAAGAGATGAAGCATTGATACATGTTACATACAACATGGATAAACCTTGAAAACAGTATCAAAATGAATGATAGGCATAAAAAAGTCACGTATTTTAAGAATGACTGCTTAATGGGTACAGAGTATATTTTTGAGGTGATGAAAATATTCTGGAATTGGATAGTGGTGATGGTTACACAACATTGTGAATATACTAGAAGCCACCGAATTGTACATTTTAAATGATTAAAATAATGAATTTTATGTCATTTTTACCTCAGTGAAAAACAACAAGGGACACATGAACAAAAGAAATGCTTCAAATGGACAAAAATAAAATAATGGTTTAAAGATGGCCTCAAATCATCTAAACTCTTTCTTCTCGAGTTATAGTCTTCAAGCAAAAAACTTTTACGTTTCCTCAGTAATGCAGCCTTTGCAGTAGATGCATGCATCATGTTGCTATAATTAATACAATTTCCCTGTGAAATTACATTTACAAAACTATAGATGTATTTTCAGTTGTCTTGTATTTCTTCCAGATAGCACACTATCATCATGCATTATGCCAGGAACTGCAATAATTTAATCAATAATATAATTAAACAGTCCCCACTATAAGAATATATTTATGTACTATGGCGTTGACAACTGGCTTTTTAAAAGCCTAGAGTTTAATAGTTTTGCGCATCATTTACAGTTCCCTTGCACCACTGACATGATTGATTAGCGCCACAATAAGAAATTGTCTTGTGCAGAATCCATTCTATATTGGGAGAATTGATTATATTTCCCTAGGGAGGTCAGGTCTCATAATGCAAATGTTAATTAATTTTTTGTATTAAAAGCTGAATACAAAGATTGAATCACTTTTATTAGGAACTTCTTTAAACGAATTCACTGCCCTTTGAACCAAAACAGTTTATCTTTTGGCACATGCATCCTATTAATGAACAAAACCAATTGATTGTGCAATCATCCATGTGGAGTCTCCTTACTAGGTTATAGAGATATTGCTGCTATGGCCTCTCAGTCGCTGTTAAATTTAATCTCAGACACTTAGCAAGTTTCCTTCCCTTCATTTTTCTCTTTTTTCTCTCTTTCTCTTAGAAAAATAAATTGAAGAATAAGTAAGGCAGTTAAAATGAGTAGCATCATTTTATCTTTTAATGTTAGGATTTAGAATGGAATGGGAATACATATGCTGTTTATTTCAAATATATTGTACTAGAAAAGTATCATGTCAAAAATCACCATGGCTATGTAGATGATGGAACAGTCTATAATTAAACTAGAGAACTGCTAGGATATATTTCACAGGCTTTTCTGCATTCTAAAAATTCATGACTCTACTGGAGATCACCTCATATTTATTTTACTAGAAATTTCACTGGCAATTGAAGTTAAAATGTAGCAATGATGGTTTGCAGTTGATTGGTCTTTGTAATGGCCAAGTCCACTTGCAAGACATGCAGAATTTCGAAACTCTGTTTTGATTTAGCATTTCTGTATTAGAACTATTTTTTAATTAGTCTGATGAAAGATACTTTGGTTACCATCTTATCTGAGACCATATTTCTGGGACCAACAGTACCATATTTAATTTTCCCCAGCATGGTATCTTTGCCATCGTTTATTTTTCTTCATGTTGTTTCTGTCTTCTTTCGAAAAGTTTTGTAAGCCATCAATTCGTTTGAAAAATTTCATTAGATATGAAATGAGAAAATCATTAAATGTGATCACTGCAGAAAGCATGGCATACTTTGAAATCTCTATTACTTGGAGTATTTTATTTCAAAGCTCAGTGCTGCCCAGGCCGTTAGAGGAGACTTCATCAAAGCGCCATCTTTCATTTCTGAAGATATGTGGCTCGTCTGTGTGTATCAATGGTGATAAATATTTTGGACCCCCAATTTTGGATTAATTATCTCCAGGCAATTTTCCTGGACTGTATTCATTGCTGATGTCTCATAGGGCTTCCTCTCTCATACCTCTATGCCAGGGCCTGGATGAAGCAAAATGTTGACTTGAGTGAGTTATCTTTAGTGTTATTCTTCATACCCATCCATCTCCTCTCTCTTGGCATCTTCCCTGACTTATGTTAGTGCCTAATACCTTTCACTGCTTTCTTGCTCTTATTAGAGTTCTTCAACATGATGTCCCACTCAGACACATTTCATCCAACAGTATATGGTTCAAGGGCACCAGAAGGTCGGCACCCTACCTCATTTTCCAGTGCCCCAAATTGAGGACAAATCATAGTTTTCCAAAGCATAGTAGTGCATGAAGTCTACTCCATAAATTATAAAGTAGAAATCAGACTTTGTTTTGCTGTAGTATAAAATGACACATTTTTCAACATAAGGGGGAAAATAATAGCATTTTAATGATATATAATTGCTTATAAATATTTTAAGTCTCTCTCTTATCCTTTTACTTGAATGAAGTGGAATTTCTGTTGGCTGGGCTAGGTCCTAGTGTTTGAAGGAGCTGAGGATGGGCATACAGCAGCCAAAGATCTCAGATAAATTTATCCACATAATAAAAAGCTGAGCCAGAGAGGAGAAAGGTTAAGAGGCAAGAGTGTCCCCCCTCAACCAAAGCTGTGTTTGTGAGAAGGTGGGGGAGCTTGGAGTTGTGGGGGTGGGGATACTGGAGCAACTGTGGCAAGTGAGTGAAATGGAAAGTGAGAATACAATTTTTGACAAGTTTTGGTTTGCATTATCAGTGTGCTTTTTATTTGATGGTTTAAGAAGATACTGGGGTATGTTAAATGATTTTTAATTATTTAGGATGCTGAACTCATACATCTTTCGACGGCACCCAAGATAGAGCTGGGACCACAGATTAAGTCAACGTTACACTTTACACAGCCATGACTGTGAGCGCCCTCTTGTGGAAACTTTACTACTACCTATCTGGGCACTTTTTAGTAGATAACTTTCACCTTACACAAGTATTACTGTCTCAACCTTTGACATATCCAGTGAATTTCAAACTCTTCCTCTTTGACAAAAATTACCTCTCTTTTGGTCAGTTTTCTTGAGAATCTTTTTTATGCTGCCTATCTGTTGTATTCATCTGGATTCATATTCCACCTGATTTGAATTTCCAGTTTTTCCTGTTCTTTCTTCATAGGGATTTAACCCCTTCTTAAGTCAGTAATTAGAGAGGTTATTCAATTAAAAAGAAGTCAGAGCATGGATGAAACATGTGATCAAATATTTGCTAAACATGGCATTTTGCTAAGTTCTGGAATTACGGTGGAGTGCAAAATGACAAGTTTCATACCCTCAAGGAATTTATAATCAAATGAGAGTGACAAATGTATATAAATGAATATTTATGAATACAAATGTGTAGCCATGAATTATCCTAAGTGCTATGGAGAAAAGAGATAGGATGCTATGAAAAGCATATAACAGGGGACCTGTCCTACGGTAGAATCAAGAAAAGCTTCTCTGAGGAAGTATTGTTAAAGGCATGATAGTATTTGTAGATATTAACGAGGCAAAAGGGTTGGAGGAAGAGTGGTCCACTCAGCCATTGTGAGTAGCATGTGCAAAGGTCCTGAGGTAGGTCAGAACATGGAACATTTGTTCAAGAAGCAGAGGGAAATTCATGTAGCTGAAGGACTGAGAAGAGATTGAGAAGATGTGATATGAGCCTGAAGAGACAGAAAAGGATTTTGTGGGCTAATTCAAGTTTTTTGTTTGTTTGCTTGCTTTTGTTTTTCATAAGAGCCATGGGAATCTGTAGATGTGTTTTAAACAGAGAAATAGCATGATCAGATTTCCTTTAAGAATATCAAATGGAGAAGGACAAATGCTGGAAGATGAGATGAAGACAGTTGCCACAGTACAGAAGACATATAACAGCTGTTTGTTCTAGTTTTGTAATGTAAGTGACAGAATTAAGGGAAAGACTTGAAAGACATTTAGGAGATAAAAACTTCTAGGACTAAATAATGTACTGAATATCGGGAAAAAGAAGAAGGAGTTGAGGATAACTCCCAGGTTTATGGCTTCTGCCACTGAACAGAGAGGGGTCATTCACCAAGGTCAAAAACAATGAGAAAGACTAGATTGGGGGGAGCAGGGATGATGAGGAGGCAAGAACATAAAGGAGTTCCATTGGGTCATGCTAGAGTTGGAATTGCTTTTGAGTTATCCAAGTTGAGATTATATCTTCTCTAAAGTGAGCCTAGTAATGCCCATATTACAAGATGCCTCTACGTTTTACAGGATATAGTGTATGTAAAAGCATAGTTCCTGTCACTTAAAAAGGCCCTCTGTAAAGCTGAAGAGACTGCTGGAGTATGACATTATGTGTATGTGTGCATATTTAAGCTTGTATGCCTGTATGTAAATAATTCAATTAATGCTCCGCAGTTATATTTAAATTCAGCCAACATAAAGCTACTATTATATAGAGAATAGTTCTTGTGTTTTTTATTAACCTCTGAACTTCTGAGTAATTTAATTCCAAATACAAGATAGACAAGATAATATATAGCCAACTTGCGTTATGCCATTTTATCTCTGCGTTCATTGGAGACTGTGAGTTCATAAAGTCAGTAAGAAAATGGCATCCTGGTTCTAAATAATTACTGTATTTTAACTTTAATTTAATTACAGTACATGGAGCCGTAGACCTTTAAAACTATGTAGTGATTTGCCTCAGTGAGTTAGACTAATCAGTAAGCCTCATTATGCTCAGCACATAGGATATATGTCTCCCACTTTATAACACATTCCTTAATGTGTTCCCACAGTGCTATCAAAACTGATGCCTGAGCATTTGCATAGCTTATATTTTTCCTTTTAAATAAAAATCCCCAAGTGTAAGGTTTTACAGGGAAGAGCTATGGAGAAAGAGAGTTGGTAAATTGAAAAACAAGGTTTGCCCTGGCAGCATCTAGACTCTGAAGGAGCCACAAAGCATTGGTGAGTTAATTTTTTCCTGACGGGTGACATAAAGATGATCTATGGAGTCATCACTATCTATACGTGGATAGAAAAGGAATATTACAAAACTGCAAATGAAAATAACACGACAGTGGACATTCAGGGGATATTCCTCTGCTTTTGACATGAAAGATTTCTACGTGAACGGATACGAGCTTTGAAAAGCTCTGCTTCCAAAGGACCAGGACTAAACTAGTGTTATGGGAAGACTGACGAAGCATTCATCAGCTAAAATAAAGATTTTTTAAAATAGAATGAACAAATATATTTCAAAGGAAAATGGTTACCCAAACCAAACACAGTTCTTGAACTATTCCTCAAATCCTCTAACTAACTAATTGCACAGCGGTCGAGAGTGGAGGTTGAGATGGGCCGAGGCAGAAGAGCTTAGACTCTAGTTATAAAGTGAAGTTTAAAGAAGATAAATGAGGTTGAGTAATCGGGCAGTGAAAATGACTGGTCAAATGACTTTCGTCTTTATTGACTTGACTGTGAGAACAAAAGATGAAATAGTCTCAGCAGAGAAAATTCAGACGTGCAAGATGGTGTGAAAGAAACCTGTCCCAGAGTGAATGGGCCAAGGATACCAAATAATACGCCTCTAATCCCTGGATTATTAGACGTTTACTAATGAGTTGCTGGAGATGCTCAGGCACCAATGGTGCAGATAAAAAAAAAAAAAAAATGCACCACTTCTTTTTCTTACCCTGCCTCTATATCCTCACATCTATCAGACTTTGTTTCGGACTTGCAGTGGCCAGGGCCTTCCAAAGTTGCTAAAGTGGAAGAAAAAATGTTTTTCTTACAAAAGCACGCAAGTAGGGTGGTGGTGAAACAGGCCAAGAGCACCCAACAGAGAAGGCCCCCCACTTTCTGCAGCTACGTATTTTCCACGGCCAGCCCTTGAGGGTTCAGGAGTTTCACCTCCAATAACCAAATTTTGAAACATTGTTCAGAATTATGAGAATTTGGCCTGGGAATCGACTTTGTCTCTTCTCTTTTATTATTTTTTTTTGGCCCCCTACAAGCCTAGTGAGTTTTCAGAATAACACACATAAAGATAACTTAGTGGGAAGAACTCCACTTTTCCAGGATTTGATAAAGTTAGGCACCTGTATCGGTAGGTGTATATTTTAGTATGGGTGGCATTCTAAACCTGCCTCAATTTCCAGGGTTTTACTTCCTGACTTATTCCTCGCTCTATTTTCAACCCAGGTAGGGGTGTTTCCAAAATCTCTTCTCTGTCTCCTAGATCTTGTTCTCTATCTTTCAGCTTTCTGGGATTTCTTTTCATTCTCCCTGGCAGAAAACAAAACTGATTTCATTCTCTTGGTTCAGTCTGTTTTATCCTGTAAGTAGGTTCTAACTTTCTGTGGGACCTTTTTCCCCTACGAAAGTAAACATCTCTCTGAATTTCTTGCTTTCTTTGGACATTTCCTCTCAGCCTGAAACATTTTTTTTCTCTCTATTTAATCCTTTCCTAGCTGACTCTTGCTGACTCTAGTGACCCATTAATAGACTCTTCTGGTTGTTCTTGAACCCTTTCAAATTAGATCAGATCTTATTTCTGTTTCTGCAGACAGTTTTCCTTTTGCTTTCAGCCTTCTTCTTTCTGTCTCTCTGTCTCTGTCTCTGTCTCTCTTTCTCTCTCTCTCTCACGTGCACGTGCGCGTGCACACACACACACACACACACACACACACACACACACAGAGTCGGCATCAGCAGGAACGTGGCCTGCCTTTAAGCTGATACATTTGAATTCCCACGTTAAAGCTTTAATCCTCTGGTCCCTTCCTTTTTCTGCCCTGGGATTTCTAAAACTATTTGGCATTCATAATTTCTTACATGTACAATGGAACAAAAAGAATGTATAAATGAGGTTGTAGGAGTGGGCTCTTATTGCCACGGATCTGGGGTGATCTGCAGTCTACAATGGGAGGTGTGAGAATTTAGAACAAGTGCTGTTTGAACCAGGTACAACTAGAGGCACAGACAGCACATATGAGATCTCATTCGAAGTAACAAGGCATCTGTCGGGGATATAAATATTGCAACAACATCATTTCTTGATTTTTATGATTACTCTGAGTTTTCGGTGGCTGTCTCTATCAAGTCAGAGAAGCAAAGACTTGTTAACACTATGTGAATATATGACTAGATAAGGAAGCTAAAATGAAATTTTTCATCCTGCACAGATAGAGTGACACTTTCATGTCAGGGTGATGACTGTTTTTTAAAAAACACATACAAATAGAGATATAAGTCATTTTCTTTTTTTTCTATTTCTCACCTTAAAAATGTCCCAGTTTGTGTGACATAGAGATAGTTACTCCTATTTTAAATTTTTAGACTGAGGCTTGGAGGATGAGTTTATGTAACTGGAAAGTGAATTCTCCTTTTTAAACTTCTGCTAAAGAAATAACATTGCCTTTTTATGCCTCCAAATGTTTGAGCATCATTTAGTTGTGTTACATGCTTTAAGTGTTTACTCTGGTGGGAGACTTTATTTTCTATAGAAGGCACATTAAAAAAAAAAAAAGTCTCCAGTGTTGATACAGAAACACCCAATTAAAAAAAGAAAGGTAGCTTTAAGGTCTAAGTGAACATCTCTTTGGAAAACACAGGCTCTGATCTGAGAGCTGAAGAGATGAACCCAGGGCAATGTGGCTTCCTCCGTACCCGCTGGGAGCAGAACACAGGTGCTGAGGGGCAGAAGTGGGCATAGAGCTGGGTGCTGACCCAGGTTGGGTGGGTGGAGGAGACAGCGAGATCAGCTTTTCCCAAATGGTACTTCCTCAAAGACAGGGCGCGTCTTCATAAAGGGAGGGCTTGCCCCTCAACCACGGAGCACCACATGGTCGGTGCCGTTTTCAGAAAGATTATAGTCCTCTTACCCTGTCGCGAACACAGAGTCGGAAGGAGTAACCACGACTGCCCCACCTCCCATATATCCGGTCTTCCTTCACTCCAGACGGAGCTGGCTTTCACTCAGGGGAGCCGTGAAGTCCCTCTATCTTAGTCTCCCTCCTGCTTCTCTTTTCCGTTTCTCAGCCCTCCCAACACCCATCCCACCCCCTCACATTCTGTCACTTTAGGCATCAACTTTCATTCCAATAGCCACGAGTTTGGGAATATTATTTTTGGAATTTAAAGTAGTGATAAATTGATCCTTTTGAACATTCTCGAGATCTTGGTTTTCATAAAAAAGACCCTCTGAGAGTTTTTCTTATTTTCACTTTTGGACATCTGTTTTTTCACCAGAAAGCTACATATGTTCCTTTGCTCATACAGAAGAAGCAGACAGATTTAAGGGAAGTTTAAACTTGTTAAAATCCTTATCATAAGTAATTTGTAGAACAAGGGTTAGAATTCAGAATCCCCGATGTGTATGAGGCATGATCCCGGATAACCCTAATTTCAGACAGATCTCTTCAAATATAGCTAAATCTTATGCTACTTCTCATAGCATCTATTTTCTGAACAACTCAAGAATATATATTAAAAAAACCTTTGACCCATTTAACAAGCTAAAAGAACTGATACAAGTAGTGTTTGAGGTCCGGTGTAGAACCGTTTGGTGTAGAACTGAACATTTGTAAGGCCAGTAATGAAATTCAATTGAACGCTGAGTCTTAACTACAACTGAAAAGAGCAAATCTGGTTCAGTGCTTGAATACCTGAATTTAGGCAAAATAGAGACCAGCGCCTTCACGGGGGGAGTCACACAGAAGCAGCACTGGGTAGTACTATTGTATCTCAGAGTGTGCTCTATAGGTTTCCATGGTTCCAACAGTCCATCTCATGGTCTGCAGGAGGTTTGAAGGTTCCAGAGGAAATGCAAAGAAATGATTTATTCACAGACATTGCTGAATTTGAAAGGGACACTTAAAGATTCGATTCTGAAAGATTTTGCTTAGTCTGAGCTGACTGTAGCTACCCTCTTCTCCTCTCCACTTCAGGAAACAGGGTGTAGTTTATCTTGGCCAACTCATTCTCACCTCCTTTACATATTTTTGTTTACATTTGTTAGACTTCCACATTTCATTCTTACTTTTCTGAGGTGTTATACTCTTGATTCACAGAAATGGATCAGTGGCTCAAAAGTTGTTAACTGAAGCATGAAAGTAGTGATGAAAATAGTAAAAGCAAGTACCACAACTTCAAATAAGATCATAGATATAAATAGTGAACAGGGCTTAGATGCAAATATAGAATGTGATTCTGTGTGTGTCGAAATAACTGAATTTCTAAATGTGATGAATTTTCACAAGCTGTAAAAGAAAAGTACAAATAAGAACAATGGATGTCTGAAAATCTGATTTTGTTGGACCAAGCTTACATTTTCCCTTAGGATTTTAGTGTTCTGTCTGATATGAAACTTTGTCAAATACTGTCATGGAACCACCAGATTATCAGATCATGCTGAAGTACAGTCAACACACTAGAAAGTTTATCAATATTTTTTTCAGAACAATGATAAAGTAATGCTTTTACCAATTTATAGACACATTTTATTTCTGAAGGTTGAGAAAAGGTCATTCAGAATTTCCCTCCTTGTAGGGGAAAGAAAGAAAAACAAAACAAAGAAAACCTTATTCCAGTCATGATATGGTAGATAAGCTTATAAAATTTAATGACAAATATTAATCTTGGAAAGGAACAAGTACGAGCTACTAAAAAATCTTTTTATCAAAGGATGTTATTGGATGTCATGTAATTTCAATGGCGTGGTAGCAGATATTTTACTTTATAGTAACTGAGACCACTGGTGGGCAGAATGTGTGAATCAGCTCTTGCCAAGTAGGAAAGATATCTGAGAAAATAGAGCAAACATTTACGGAGAACTTCCCTGTGCTCTTTTGCTTGAGGCGTTCTATCTCATTTAGTCAGCCCCTAAACCCTATGAAGTAGGCACTGCTCTTACATCCTCCTTCACAGCTTGGAAAGTCATAGCTTGGAGAAGGTAAGAGGAGTCACAACGGAGTCAACTTCAGGGCTTAAGTCATCACAGTCCTCTGCTTATGAGGGAGAAAAACTTGATGACTTTTTGTTTTGTTTATCACTGAAAAATATATTAAAGGGATACAATTTTTTATTTTATCAGAATGACTTGCAAAGGTGCATTGACATCAGTACTGATGAAAAAAACCGTAGAAGAAACCTCAATTTCTAAGTATACTTTTTTCTAAGTGTGCTTTCCAGCTTGGGTTTCCAAGGAAGCAATCTCTGAGAGGGAAATTAGCACTGAAGATGTTCTTGGGATTGACATGTATAAAATGGAAAGGAAGGAAGCAGGATCACACAATGGCAGAAGATGAACTGTATCATTGGAGACCTCAGCTGACTTCTTGAATGGCAGGAGCTGCAGTGACCCTTCAGAACCGTCTTAGTCTGAGCAAAGGGGCTGGGTTTCTATAACCGTGTACATTAGGCACCGGATGTGAGCTGCTCTTGGAAGGAGCAGTTACACTGAGCAAGGCAGAGGGCTGATGGCTGAGGGTTATCTTTTAATACTGCTTCCAATAGGTGGATGACTAGGTCCTTTATTCCCAAAGAAGCCTCTCCTTAGAGCGTTCACTACTCACTAGGCTCTAAGGAGAAATAAACAGTGGGGCCAGTCCTTTGCTTTTCCACCCTAGAATGTTCTTATTGTTGAGAAAGAGATGAACAATTAAAAAATTATAATACAAATTGAGTCATTTAAGACTCTAATTAGTTTCCTATGAGGTGCGTAAATTGTATATGTCAGCCATATTGAATATCTAGAGTAGCTTGATCTTCAGGGCTGATTTTAGTTGGGTTATAAATATCAGGATTTCTCAAAAAGCCAGTGTTGTGGTAGAAAGGGTTTAATCACTAATAGTTTGTCTCTTTTCTAGCACTTTTTTTTTTAAGTCAGTGTCGAAACTCCCATTGAGGTGCAATTGGTACACTGAGGCGGAGGAGGAGAATAAAACAAAACCATACACTCCGTATAAACAATAGGGCATGAAAAATGCTGCAAAGAGAGGATTCAAAATTCATTTGTCATTTTTTTCTAAGTTGAAATATGTAACCGTCTAGCTTTTGAAAAAAATAATAAGCTTTGGTGAAAAGTAGACTGTAGTTAAAAAAAAGGAGCCTTATAATTTCTGAATCTATGTTTCATCTGAACATATGCAACTGCTGGACATTCCAAACCCCCCATGTGAATGTGGATATTCTAGCTTGGTAAAAATAAAGTGTAAGGAAAGAAGCTGACTGCGAATGTAAAAGTAAATGAGACTATAAGAGAATGTAAAATGATCTCGGTTATTAAACTGAATGCACGCACATTGGAAGACAAATTCCAGGAGTGGTGTTCACTCACTGATGAGAAATAATTACCATCATTATTCTTAATTTTGAAATATTGTATTTTTAATCGATTTCCTAATTATGAAAAAAGATTTTTTAAATGTGCTTAAAATGAGTGGCCTGTCTATGTGGCAAATGTTGAATAAAGGATCTATAGATATAAAATCAAGAAGCACAGCATAACAGAAAAAAAGACCAGATATTAGGTTATAATTCTGACTCTGCTACGGTAGAGCTTTGTGACTTGGGCTTTTTGCCTCTCTGGGACTTTCAAGGGACTTTTATCTTTAAAATAAAGTGGTTTGAAATTAGATGAATTACAATCAGAAAGAAGTACACTTTTGAAATTGTATATCTGGAAAACTCATAAGAATAATGCAAAAGCTATTACAAACAAAAGAATGTAGTAAAAAAAACAGGATATAAAGTTAATACACAGAAATCAATACAACTTTGCATATATAAAAGTTAGATGATGTAACAAAAGACCCATAAAATTGCAACAAAGAAAATGGGATACCTTGTCATAAACTTAACAAAGGTACAAAAGTTAAACAAGAAAAGCTTTCAAATATCCCTGAATGACTCCAAATTAGATATGAACAAAGGGAAAAATCTGCAATGTTCTTAGATATGAAGACTCAGTCTCATAAAGATATTAATCCTTCCTAAGTTATTTTATAAATTTAACACAGTGTCAATAGAAGTAGTAAGAAAAAATTTAGTGATGCCACCAAAGTTGATTTAAAATTATAGGTGGAAAAATAAACAAGCAAAGATAGGCAGCAAAACCTTGAAAAATAAGAGTATCGTGATGGGGCTGGTGACTCACCCTCCCAAACAGTCTTATATGTTACAAACCCTTCATATGAGTATGACATTGGGGCATGCATAGACAAATAGAATATTATACAGAATTGATCCCAATGCACATGGTATTTTTATATCTGTAAAGAAAAGTTGGACTTTTTAATTAATGATGTTGAGATATTTGAAAAATGATACGATTAGATCTATACTTTGCTCCATATACCAAGATAAACTCCAAAATGATTGGGAAAGTAAAAATCTAAAGCATACCACTCATGAAAGCAGGTGTGAATGAATTGTTTGGCATTAGGGATGTTTACCAACTGTGATTCAAAATCCAAAAGCATTTAAATAGGTTCAATTACATTAAAAAAAAAACTTTGCATGGTTAAAAGTATCATAAGCAAAGTAATAAAGTAAATTAAAAATATTTTCAATTTACACTAAAGGCTACTATCACTAAAATATAAACAGCTACTAAACTTAAAGGGGAAAAGACCAATAACCCAATAGAAAATGTGCGAAATGTATGAACAAGTAATTCACAGGAAACGTAATTGTAAATGGCCTTTAAACCTATGAAAAGATTATTAATCTGTCTTGCAATAAGAGAAATACGAATTAGATTATATTGCCGTTTCTTATGTGTCAGTTTCAGGAAAATCTAAAAATTTGAAAATATAGAATTTTGGCAAGACTATGAGGAAACAGTCATTCTCATATTTTGTGAGAACACAGTGTTGTACACCCCCTATGGAGGGACATTTGGTAATATCCAGAAATAAATATCCGTGCATTTATTCTTTTCTTAGCAATCTCACTTCTAGGAATCTAGCCTAAAAATACAGCAGAAAAACGTGCAATGACTTATGCTCAAGATTATTCACTGTGGCATTTTTTTTATAATAGCAAAAGTTTGAAATCAACCCCAATGTTCATCAATTAGAGAATGGTTGAAAAAGCTGAATTCATACAATGTAATATTGTGTAGCTATAAATAAAAGAACGAGGAAGTCTTTATACATCCATATGTCTTGAGGACCAGGATATAATTTATGGGAAAAGAGCTAAATACAAGAAAAATATAAATGAAATGCAACTTTTTGTTTAAAAAAGGGGTTAAATGTATAAATGCCAATGTTAATATTTATATTTGAAAAAGAAATACTAGAGAATTAACTAAGAATGAATAAAAATGATTACCTATGGGGAAGGAAGCAACAGAGCACAGTGACAGAAATGTCACTTCTCTGAATGTAATCAGTTATAGTTTTGACTTCAGAATCATGTAAATGTTTTACATATTCAAAATTTAAATAGAGTTGAAAAGAGAAGAAAGCAATTCCTAAAGATTCAAAAAATTGCAAACATCTGTTACTGACAGAGATAAAAAAAGAGTATTTTCTGACACATTGGTGGTGTGAATTATAACACTTTTTGAAAGCAACCTGCCTGGCAATATCTATCAAAATGGAGTGTGTTTGTGTGCATGCTCACACATGTGCTCTGACCTAAGAATTTCACTCCTGGGAACCCATACCAGAGAAATAAAAGCATCCAAGGATATAGGGACACTATATTTATTACAGTAAAAATCTGGAGGCAAAGTTCTAGATTTTATGGCAATAATTGACAAAATCATTGTGGATCTACACTATGGAATATTATACAGTATTAAAAAGAATGAAATAGGACTCTGCTAAGGAACAGAGGAATTCATATGAGAACTTTTGAATGAGAAAGACAAAGTACAAATAAGTACGTATAATACAATCTCATTGTAAAACAATCCATATATATATATATATATATATATATATATATGCGCATATGTGTGTGTCTGTGTGATTAGATGATCATGAGGAAAATATATAGGACTGAATAGGAATAGGAATTATCTGTGGGGTTGGGGTAACTGGGAGGGCCAAGCAAAATAATGAGGACAGCAATACGGCTTTAAAATTGATTTTAAAAAGTTTATGTTTGGTTTGATTACATTTTGCTTTTCTGTAAAATTACATACATGTGAATATGTGACAAAATAGGCTAACATGTAAGAAAAGGCATACAATTATAATCTTAGAGATGGTATGCATAATTAATGGTATGCTGATCCAAACCTTTGAAGAGAAAGAAGGAATATAAGGGATAAAAAAAGAAGAAGAAGAAGGATCAGGACTGGAAGACTGTGGAGGAAACAGAGATAAGGAAGAGTGTGAGAGGTGGGAGACTTGAAGACCAAGTGCTCCAGGGGTCACATGTAAGCTTCAGGCTATACTGCTCAGCCTAGTGAGAGTGTTGCTAACATCCCCACTCCCTGTATCTTCTTCAGCAAAGCCTTTCCTCTTGACTCAAGCAGAAATGGTTTCTCTCTTCTTCATGCCACCTGTGATCTAGTGTGTACCTGCAAATATCTTATTGTGCCGTAATTTTTCCACGCATTGTCTCTCCTTTAAACTCCTTGATCATTGTTATTAACATTTTTGTAAGCTCGGCCTTTATGTCAATGTCTTGCATGTAGAAGGCATTGTACAAATACTTATCAAATAAATTGTTTAAGTTAAATGGGTAAAGTCAGAACTTAGGTCTTCTTTCTCTAAGGTTACTCTGCTGCCCTAAAAATAACTTATATTAGGGAGTGGAGATTCCAGTCGGAATTTCTGAAGCACTTATTTGCAGTATCCCAAAAGAGCAGGGGGTCTTTCCAGGGAAGTAAAGAATGGAAATAAGCAGGTGGTAGAAAAAGAGTAAGACCAGTTTCATTCCTGTCCTTTAGTCTGTGTGGCTGTGAATCTCTATATGTAAATTAACAAAGCAATAGAATAACTGAATCGTTTGTTCTCCTTCTTGGGCAACTAAGATTGGGAGAAGAACTAGAGTGGGCTCTCTTTGCTTACCGCATTTGAAATCAGAAATAGTCAGTTTAGGTAACAGAGACAAAAATAGTCTCTTCTACCCTAGGGTCCTAAGAAGTAAACTATACTGTGGATCACCTCCACTTTTAGAAAGACCTAGGGTCTAAGAAGCTGAAAGCTCCCGTTCTGCTTTCCATCTTTCCACTTTGCTTTCTTTCCTCATTCTTAGTTGAAATCGTACTTCTGTGTGACACATCCTCTCTCTTTCAGAGTAAGAGAACACAGCTAGCACTGTGCTAAAGCTTTGCCATTTTATTCTCCTCACTCCTTATGAAAACTACAAGCTTTGGGGCTTAAATGGCCTATGTGTGGTCTTAATTCATTCTAAAAATACCAAATCTATTTAACACTTTTGAGTTATAGGAACAGGGTGATAAAATGTGTGCCTATCCATTTCAGGGATCTACGCACATAAATATCTCTAAGTGATAATATATTATAGCTTTGTACTTTTCAATGGTAAATTTCCTACGTGAAGTTGAAAGTCTAAGAAAAATGTTATGTTTTAATAATACGGTATTACTTAACCATTTCAGTTACTTCATCCACATATTATTAAAGCATATATATATATATATATATATATATATATATATATATATATATATTTCTTTTCCTATGTATGTGGTTTTGAAAACAGGAAGATATTTCTAATCCTAAAAATAGAATAATGATGAAAGCCACCCTATGTAAGCACTATCTTGGAATAAACCATATGTAGAGAAATTGAACCAACAAGATACACACACACACACACACACACACACATGTGTATATATAACACATATATGTATGTATATATAAAAGTATCAATATTTTTACATATATATATATATAATAGGACTTTGATGATATCTATCTTGCTATAGAGAGGTTTTATATAGATAAATGATATATATTGTATTATATACATTTAATATATAGATAGATCTCTATACTTTTATATTTATTTATAGATCTGCATCTAAAGATCTCTATCTATCTCTCTATTATCTATCTATCTATCTATCTATCTATCTATCTATCTATCTATCATCTATCATCTATCTATCTATATATCTATCTATTTATCTATCATCATCCATTGAAAGAATGAATAAAAAATTGGTTCACACAATTATGGAGGCTGAGAAGTCCTAAGACTTGCAGTCTGCAGGCCTAAGACCCAGAAGAGACAGTGGTGCAATCCCAGTGTGTCCAAGGGCCTGAAAACTTTGAGGGCCTCTGGTGTAAGTTACAGTTGAGGGCAGGAGAAGACTGATGTCCAGCTCAATTATTCAGGTAGGTAAATTTCCCTCTTACTCAGTCTTATTGTTCTATTCAGGCCTTCAGTGATTGCATGCAGCCAATCCACTTAGGTGGGGCCATTGGCTTCATTTGGTTTACAGATGCAAGTGATATCTTATCTCAAAACACCCTCCCAAACACATCTAGAACAATATTCGACCAAATATCTGGACACCCTGTCAAGTGGCCCAGTCAAGTCGCCACATAAATTAATCATCACACCAAATGAACCACAGTACACTCTTTCAAAAAATATCCTTTGCTGGCATGACTAGGCATTGAAGGTATTGCTTTTCCTTGAATAACACTATCTTATTCTATTATCTTATTATTAGAACTTGCAAATATGAGCTGCTAAGTCATTCTTATGACTTGAGTTTACTGTGAGCAATAGATTGTGTATTACAGGTACAATGTATCTCTTCTATTGTTTAGATTGAAGCTCGACATAAACCTTACATATTTCTGATAAATCTCTATTTTGCATAGGTTTAGGATAGTTCCAATTTCTACTATTAGGTAGATCAATTGCTCTTATTTAGAAATGTTTTATGTAACAATTTTCCAAAATAGTTTTTAATAAATTATCTCTGACAGTTTTTTTCTCACTAAGATCATTAATTTTATATTTTCTCTCCATCATTAAATATTTTAAATATGCAAGTCTGGTGGCATTTAGTACTGTCTGTCATAGCAGTGCCAAAAAAGCCTGCAGAATCTTGTTTTCAGAGATTTTTGTTCACAAGCTTCCTTAATAGGGCATAATTTGCATAAAATGAGTTGAAATTGATTACATATTTCTGATAAGATTTTCTATTTCACAATACTGGAGTTGGGAGAAGACATCGGTGTCACCACTGGCTGGATTTTCTCCCTCTGGTAAAATGGCTGTCTGCCACTCTGAGCCCAGAACAATTCACTGAAGTCATGAAATAATTTGTCAATGTTCCTTTTAACATTATGGTTATGCATTCCATGATTATCAAACTGTGCATAGCTGGCTAGCAAGCTTCACCAAATAAAGATAAGCAAAGAGAGCAACAAAGAAGGAAAAACCTTTTAAAAGTAAAATTCCAAACCCTGGGCTTTACTCTAGTGGCACTAGAGATGCACAAGATATGAGTTCGGGAAATGTTTGTGTGAAGTTTTAGGGGGAAGGGGGGTGGAAATCGCAAAGGAAGTTATTCATTTAGCACCCAAGAGTCAGTTCGAAGTTCTAAAGCCCATGAAAACTTAAAGGCATTTTTCCTGCCTGCTCAGAAAATTATAAATATGCCCTCCTTCAACAAGTCAATCAACAAATATTTATTTAGTGTTTATTAGTAGCAGTGCTAGATGCTTGACTAGAGAGGTCAAAGAGAGAAAAAAATAAAACCTGTTTCTGCCTTTTGGAGCCTAGAGTATAATAAGGGAGACACACATTAATTAACTAAATAATCGCATATTGAATGTAGGAGTATAAACAGAGGCAGAATGGAAAAAGAAAGAGCTACACACTGACCTAAGCCAATTTGATAGTTCTCAATGATAAGGTTATTTATGGTCCATAAAGATGGGTTCCAAAAATGAATGTTGGCCAAGTCTCCAGTTCTCCCCACTCACTTCCTCACAACCAGGTGTCAGTTACAGTGACAATAAGCCTCAGATGCAATTCTGTTACACAAACGGTTATCGGTAAGCTGGCATCCAAGAAGAAAAAAAAAAATGTAATTATACAACCTGGTCTGTAAGCTTGATGAAGTTCGAGCTTTCAGTCCTCAAATGTGCACATGCTTCTCAAATGCCGAAGTGCCTAGAAATCACAGCGGATCTTGTAAAAGGCAGTAGGCCTGGGGCGGAACCTGACAGTGCATTTCCAGCCAGCTCTCAGGATGTCTGATGCTGCTTTCCCCAGACCACACCTTGAGCAGCAAGGCTTTCAGACGCTCTGTTACAAGTTCACTTGAAATTAACGTGGCAACGTTCCAGCAGCAGGATTCAGGTGTCGACAGCCTCTGGAAGCATCTGGATCCAGAACCAGATGGACTCCTAAGCCTAAGGCACCCTTTTGAAGAGTTTATGCCACTAGACTAGCTCAATTTTTTACCCTATTTCTGCAGAAGCAAGAGAAGGTGTATGAGAGTTCTAGCCAAATTACATTTTTAAAATGCCATTCATTAAACCAATTAAAATTTATAAAAAAAATGCAATGTGCTGGTTATCAAACTCTCTGATTGATTAGAATTGGAGATTTGCGTAGCTGCCTCTTAAATGTAGATTTTAAATAGAGCTTTTAAGTGCTAACCACACTTTGAGTGTGTATTTTATTTATTTATTTATTTACTTTGTTTCTTTTTTTCTTTTCAATTACAGTTGACATTCGAATATTTTATATCACTTTCAGGTGTATAGCATAGCGGTTAGACATTTATGTAATGTATGAAGCGATGTGTGCATTTTAGATTAAGGTCCTTCGACTATGAGTTAAATACCTTCAAGGCGCACAAACACACAGAGTATACTGAAACATTTATAAGTAATTTATGGAGGACATAAATCCTCTATAACTCAGGTTCTACGCATGACCAGATTAAAGAACCATAGCCCAGACTGGAAGTGGCTTCCTAGGGAAGGAATCGAAATCTACGGGATGAGGAGAGGTTGCCTTGGGGGTGAGGGCATTCCAGAATGACCTGTGCCTTAGGTGGTGCCTTACGGTGAACTGCTGTCAGATGATCGTGTAGGTCACAGCAAGTCTCCTAGGATGGACAGAGGGACACAGCCCTGGGTTCTTCTTTTACTTGGGGAGTAGAGTCTCAGCCCTAGAGTTTACCTGGCAGCTGTAGAGTCATGGTTCCTTCTGTGATTAAGCGGTAAAAAGTCACCTTCCTGGTAATTCAGTTTTGTCCTCTGCCTAACCAATTGTGACCTAGTTAGCAATTGGGCAGGCAACCCATGCTCCTCTGGTTGCTAAGGAATTTTCTGAGCCTTCTGGGATAGAAACTCAGTGTGTCAGCTAAGAAAACCAAGTACTATTCAAGGAAAAGCATCTCTCACCAATACAAAACTTTGCATTTGATTCAAGGGATACTTCCGTATCTCGCTTAAACTCACATGACTCAAGATTAAACTTGATGTCAGATGACAGTTAATCTGATGTATCTATACAAAGCAGTACTGTTAGGTGGCAATACCATACACACAAATTATAATGAATGAATTTCTGATTTGGAAAAATTTGTAGTATATAAAATTTATCCTTAAAGTGAGACTTTATTAGAATTTTTATACTATACTTTTTCTAACTAACATAATTCAAGTTAACACAAACTGTGATTATACAGAATACTCGAATGTTTGTCTTTTATATTTGATGGTCCTCAGAACTCTGTCAATACAGTATACTCCTTGAAATTTTTCCTTTGGATTCAGATTTTACTGAACTAGGCTCATAGTCACTCAGTTTTATCTTCTGACAGCAATTTCCTCTTCCGTCCTATTCTACTAAGGACGAGTTTATGATACGTTAGGAAGAGGAAGGGGCTGGGAAAAGAACTCAGCTCAGCGTCTGTGGCAGAATTAAAGGTGCTGTTTGAAAAACTATTGAGCGTGTTTGGAGATGAAAATTTGTCATCTTCAGAATTATAGTTTAACTTTAAGAGGAAACACAATCCGGCAAGTATGACTTATTTGCATGTACATACACATGTACACATAATATTAATTTCTAACTTAATAAAGATAAATGTCCAAACTAAGGTTATTGGTGCTGTATATGTGTGTATACCTTATGTCCACCAGTCTAGATGGTGAGGTGGATTATGAAATACCTCACAGTAACTTTAGTTTTTAAAAAATGTACTTACTTTGGACTCTGTGAGAACTTACTGGTTTAAGCGATGAGTTCTTTAGTAATAAGGAGCAAGCCGTAATGGTTGAACTAATCCCACTGCCTGGCTTTGAATTCCTTTTGAGCCAAGCTGTGTCTCGTGGGGTAAAAGGCTTTGCGTGTATGTGCTTTGCTATCTGTCCCACCACCTCCTGGTTCTGCTCTGTTATCTCCATGGCCTCTACCAGGCTTCCTCAGAACTGGTATAGGCTAGAAATAGAAACAGCTTCAAAAAAATGTTTAGAGGAACTTCATGGACGGGCCGTGTAATTAATTATTAAGGGAGGCTGGCATGGTTTGTGTTACCTCCCTGGTCTTTTCACGGTTGAGATCAGAGGCAATAATTATGCTCTCCTGCCAAATTGCTATCTTAAACAGAAAGAATAACTGCCTCGACTGACCTAGTGAATGTAATGAGCATTTTTATGATCTTTTAAATCACCTTCTATTTTTAAGAAAGGGAGCAAACACATCATGTCTTGGGTAGATTTGCTTAAACAGTTCGGACTAAGTCTGCTGGGAGGAATGGTTCATTATAACTGAGCGAGGAGGGATCCGATCTTGAAAGGCAGGCCTGCCAACCCCGCTGAGTTGCAAATATGGCTTTAGTCAGAATGTAATTGTGAAGTATGGGAATGATTTGATAGTTATGCAACTATTTTTACAGTCATAAACTCGAAAAAGTAATTGTGAAGCTGTCTGAATGGGTGCATAGGAGTTCATTATCCCATTCTACCTTTACATATATTTGACATTTTCCATAACAAAACTTTTAAAGTAATTGTTAACGCCATTATTGAATAAAGGGACTATAGAAGTACATGTTTGGCCCTTACCGATTTGTAGTTAAATCTGATATCATTTAGTCATATTTAGCACTTGACCGCTCAGTGAGGCAACAGACCAACACAGACTTGAAACGTAGACATCACAGTTTCCAGAGCTCTCATGGGTTCAGCAAAAGTGGGTGGCCTGGGTAGCACAGAGTGGGTTACCGCCAAGATCAAGAAAAACTTGAGGGGCAAGAAAAGTCACCTGGCTACCCACTGTGGGCATAGCTGTGTTTCTGCTAGTACTCGCTTTGGAGATTGGGAGACTGGTTGGTATCAAGGAAGAAACAGGAGGGAAAGGGCTGAAAGTAACCAGGGAGATGAGAGATTAAGTCAAAATAAGCAGAGACCGCAAGGCAATGCCAGGCCCTTCCTCCGGTACTGGAACTTAGTACCTGGTACTAAAGTGCCTCATTGTGTGAGAAGCACTAAAAACTGTGTACAAATAAGACCTAGCTGTTCGACCCGACCCAGTCTTAAAGGTATGTCTTCCCTTTTGAATCACAGATTTGAATAGACTTTAGTAATTCTCCCAGTCCGAACATTATCTAAGGATTTCACAGAGATGATAGAGTTAGTAATCAAAACACATATTTTGAATAAATAAGTGAAGAAATCCTGGTTCTAAAAGCTCAGCGTAAATCCAAGATGTTAGACGCAAAAGGAGAGTTCCCACCTTTGGTTATTGTGCTGCCTCTAATTTCCAACTTTAGCCTGTCTCTCTGGTGTAGGAAATAGAGATTTATTTAAGATTTTGGCAGGTCTTACTGACAAGTGCTGAAAACTCCTGCTTCTGATCAATTCCAGAGGCTGCTTAGAATATTACTCTTTTATCATAGATATGTCTTCATTCAAGTATTCATTCAGTCTATATTCACTGAGTGTTTCTTGTTTCTGGGCACAGTAATAGGCCTGGGGCTAAAATTCTGAATGACATGTAATTCTGGCTCCCGAATGCTTACAGATTTCTTCTAACGATGTCCTTTGGGTAGTTTCAATGTTGTGAAAACAGAGGAAGTTTCTTTTTTAGAAGGGCACCTCTGTGGTTTGCATGTCAAGGATATCTTACTGCCCCTCTCGGATTTTCTGTGTGTGTGTGTGTGTGTGTGTGTGTGTGTGTGTGTGTGTTTCAGGTGGCTGAGTAAATTTTCAGAACTTAATCTGGCTGAGACCAGAAATGATACGTATTTATCTTCACGGGACAGCATGAGGATTTGCAATGAGGAAAAGAGCCTCACACACCTCTCCAGACTGTCTGGATCTTTCTATAACCAGATGTCTTGTGGTTCCAGAAACCTCACAGTGGGGGTGTGTGAAATGTATGCATTCCATTGCTTTAGACTTCTCTGAGCCATTCTGACACACTCCCCTTCTAGAGTGAATTGTATCCTTCAAAACAAGTAACGTGTTTGGCGAGCTGCAAACTGAGACAGAGCAATTTTATCCAGAACAGTGAATATACTCCAAAAGGGTGGTGTTGACCCAGAATTGTCTTTTCTTTTTCACTGCCAATCTTTTCCCAGCTGCAGCAGCAGTAGCAGTTGCTTGATCTTCAGCAAATAGAACCACTGTTGTCATCTCATTAGATGTTAGATTTAGAAGGCTAGAACCATGCATTGGGACAACTTTCCTCTTTAAGGCAATTTTATTGGCTTCCTTTTCAAGCAAGAACCAGAAATAGAAATGATGATATCTACTCTAATTTGACAAAACCACTCAAACGTTTTACTTTCTAGGTCAGTGAGTTTTTAGGCTTTTCATTTTTTTTTTTTCCTTTTTAACTGGATCTGGAGGAGAGTACTCAATTGATATGGGAAATAACAAATGCCTTTGTATTTTTTGGATCTTACCTTTCAAGAAATAATAAAGGCAAGTGTTTCTATTTCACAATCAAAGCAATTCATCACAACCTGTAACCCTGGCTTTTTTATTTTTTTGCTTTCGATAATCATCTCTTTGTATTCATTTAGAGCACTATCCTTTAGTAGTAATACTGATGATTGCAACCATTTACTTAGTTTACACTATAAGCCAGGGACTGTGTGAGGCACTTTACGTATATTTCTTTTCTCAGTCCTTGCAGCCAAACTGGATATTATTATCATTACTTTACACGCCAGAAAACTGAGGCACAGAGGAGTTAAGAAAATTATTCATGGTCATATAGCTTTATATCGTCTAAGATTCATGGCAATTAAAATCACTCGTAGTCTCATTCTTAAAGTGTTCTCTTTACTCATTGTATGCCAATCATGCACTTTAAAACACGTAACTCAGGAATAGCATGAGTAAGGATGGAAATAAGGGCATACTAAAAGAGTCAAAGGCTGGGAAAACTGCCTAACTTTTCCGAGCTTTCCTTCTTTCATTCAAAAATACAATCAAAATTTTGAGACATTTTTAGTTTATATAAATTATAATACTTCTATTATATACTAGAAGCTCAATAAATGTCAGGTCATTCCTATAATGACTGTGGCGTTTGTGCCCCTTTTCTTTCTTCTTAATACCAGTGGAGGATGGGTGGGTGTGGCCAAAGCTGCATCAGTCAAAGTATTCCATTTCCCTGACCTCACTGATTTGTTCAGGTAAAAGCATATGATTTAAGCTGGACTATTCAGAATATTCCATAGGGTTTCTAACTGAAATTGGCAGGGTTAGCTATCTCTTTCCTTGAGAATCATAGACTTGTTAGGCAATTAGACTCCTGCAGTCATGGTCTGCTTTGTATGGGAGGGTGTGTGTCAATATTTTGAGGATAGTCTAGGCCAATAAAGAGAGAAATGCAAGCACAGGAAGTAGAAAGAGTAAAGAGCAAAACAAAAAGTTCAGACTTCTTTATGGTCCCCAGATCCTGCCATTCCTAGGGCTATATGTACCAATTTTCCTCTCACTTCTTCAGGTTATCCTACTGTAAGTCAATAATTTTTTTAAATTACTTTACACTCCCCTCTCTCCCTCAGAAATTTGATGTTTTTCCATCTAGTTTTTCTGTCATTAAGTCTAGGGAGTAACTGAAAATGTAGGATTCTGGGGATTTGCTTCCAAATAATATTAGGATGGAGTAGTGGATGAGGGTATAGATGGGGTGGCATTGGCCTCAGACTGATGTTTTTTGGGGGTTGTGTGATGGGTACATGAAGGTTTTTTATACTGCTTTGTTTAGTGTTTAATTTTTATATTCTAAACTCTTCATGATATAGATTTAAACTAACAAACAACTAGACAGCAAGAACAATAATAAAAAACACAGAGCAGCCCATAAAAGTGGGTTTCATGTCCCCCAAAAAGATGAATATGACATAAGAACAGTTCCTAGTAGAGGAAAAAAAAAAAGCTCTTTCGGTGCTTGAATGAGAAGACTGAAAGAGAAAAGGAGAGCAAAGCTAGGGCGTAGTTGAAGATAGCCTGGCTTTCTTTCTGAGTTGAAATCTGGGTAGGGTAGAGAATGTGAAGGGTAAAGAAGTTTTTCTAAGTGATTTTTATGTACTTTTCAATTTCCCTTTCACATATATCACCCTCTGTGGGTCATGGAGCTGTGCCATAATGTGGCTTTGGGAGGCATCTCATCATTCATTCATTCAGGTAAAATTCTCTCATTCAGGAAACAGAAAAGCCTTGCTAATGTGGAATCTGGCTTGTAGGTGGTGCTCGATAAATATTTGTTGAATTAATAAATGGATAAAGGGATGTGCTATAAAGAAACACCTTTAATTATGGAACTCTTTTGACATTACATCAATATTCAATCTTCTACATTTAGAACCTGCCAGAGTCTCTGTTGAAAATTCTATTTCGAAAGCCACAATAACTTGGCCAGAAAAACATTACCTCTGAAATTCTGCATAGACATCCGCAGCTTGAAATTTGTTCTAAGTGACAGAGTTTTAAACCCCTGAATCAAGTTTTCTGACTTTGAGTGACAAGGATGTCAAAAAGATGGAAATTAATCTTTCAAAATATGGATTTTGCTTGCTGAATTGAAAACTTTTTTTTTTTTCTGGATAGAGCAGCTCTTTCAATATGATGAATTCATGATGTAGATTTAATTGCCTTAGTAATATTAATAGCAGTTAATTTTTAGAGGATGTAACAAGCATTTGTTATATTTAATTGATGAGAATCTAAATTGACTATTATATATTTCCTTATATTAGGTGTGTAGACTGCCCTATTTTCATCAATGTCTCTAGTTATAGTATTTATTCAAACCACAGATATTTATTGAGTACAAGGGATGACATGTTGCAAAAAAGAATGAAAGGCATGGCTTATACCTTCAAGGGATTAATAAACTAATACGGGAGAGAAACTACATAATTTTTGACTTTTCTGTAGGCAAGTCAGTTGCTTTAAAAATAAACAAGAAAATTGTTATAAATTATGTGCTGCTGTCTGGCATGTACCATGCTGCTTCATCCCATTCTTCTCTCCAAGCTGCATCCCTGCAGGGCAATACACAGTGGTAATTCTTCATCTCACTGTTTCTATTTGTCTTTAAACATGTGAAAGGAAACATAACTGGAGCTAAGAAAAATTGAGAAATTGGTGAAGTTTATGTAACCCAGGTGTCCCAGACATGTCCAGTTCTTCAGAAAGCACTGTTTCTTTTTTAAAAAAATAAATTAAACTCTATTTTTAGAACAGTTTTAAATTTATAGAAAAATCGCTAAGATTCTATGGTATGTTTATATAATTAATGAACCAATATAGATTATTATTGTTAGCTAAAGTCTATACTTTGATTTTTTTTAGTTCTAGTACTGTTCTTTTTTATCCAAATAAGGATAATCTGAAACTGAGAGAAAATAGAAGGCGATAATATGGGAAAAAATAGATTGAACTGGCCACCATGTGACTGGAACCCAAAGACCAAGGCTTTTCATGGAAACTATTATGGGATTGTTTTGTTCTTGGCTCCTGCCCCCACCTCCATTTTGAGATGGCTGGTTGACTACTTTTCAAGCCTTAGCTTGAAATAATCAAAAGGGCTTATTAAGATGGTTTAGGTTTTCCTAAAATAGAGGAGCAATTTATCATCAAAATTGAATTCAAGTCTATCCCTCATGAGAAACAGAAACATTATTTTTAAATGATTTTACTGACCTACCCTATATCTAGCCATCAAATTAAAACAAATACAGATTACAATTACCTTCATAATATTTTGGGCCTCACTTTGATATCTTTTTCCCACTATGTGGTGACTCATAGAAATGAGCCTCAGATATCCAGTTTGGACATTCCAGAGTCCTAAAGTTCTCTTCTAACCCCAAGAATATAAGAAGTGTACCAAGAAAGTGAAAATAACCTTCATAGAAGATACCCTCCACACCAGGTATCAACTAAGCCTTGGCTGGCAAAGTTCTGTGGGCCCTGCTGGAAGTTCTCAGTTAACTAGAGATTGCTTCCTTCCCTTGTTGTGGTAGAACCATTCAAAGATGGGAGGTGGCCACCAGAGGATACTAGAATCAGCACTTGAACAAATTGGCATGGAAATACCCATTCTGACTCCACCTCTGAGTGCACTATAAGTAACCACATGTCCTTAGGTCCCTTGTGGAATATTTGCCCTCTGAATCATTTTTCTTAACTGGGGCCATGGATCCTAAACTGGGACACTTGTTGCCAATTCTGACCCCTGAACCCAGATGTGGTCTCTATTCTACTCATTTTGTTTGTTTGTTTGTTTGCTGAGATGCTTGAAAACACCTATG
This sequence comes from Eidolon dupreanum, assembly GCA_028627145.1. Lineage (NCBI taxonomy): Eukaryota > Metazoa > Chordata > Mammalia > Chiroptera > Pteropodidae > Eidolon > Eidolon dupreanum. Next base: position 158,750,911 of record CM053503.1, on the reverse strand, counting down.
ATTTGCTGGATCTTTTGCTCTTGATTTAGTTAGAATTTAGTAATATGTTACCTTTTTTATCTGACAGCTCATTCCTATATGATCTGAATTATGTTTAATTCTAAAATAAGCTGTCAGATAGACTGGATTCTGTTGATACAGGAGATTTTACTGAAAAAAAAGGAAAGAAAATGCCACTGTGGAGTAGAGTTGGTTAGGAAAGCTTATTAGAAGAGGCTGAGTTTGGCCTTGAAAACTGGGTAAGGCCTTGGAGGCAGGGTAAGGAAGGTCAAAGTCAGGGGAGAAAAGCAGCCAAAGTCATAGTAATGTGTGCTATGGCAAACATCCTGCCTGCCGACAAAGGCTGTATGAAGGGTGGTAGTATGATAAAGTTAATAAAAGTAAAGTGGGACCCCTAACCTGCACCATATTACAGAAGATCATATGAAATGGGTTATAGAAGTAAATATAAAAACTAAAGCTATAAAGTTTTTAGAAAATGCACAGGGGCATTTCTTTGTGTCTTGGATTAGGCAAAGTTTCTCAGAAAGGATACAAAAACATGAACTATAAAAGAAAAAATTTGATAAATTGAACTTTATCAAAATTAAAAACCTTTATTTTTCAAAAGACACTGTTAAGGAAATGAAAAGGCAAGCCACATACAAGGAGAAAATGTTTGCCAAATACATATCTGACAGAATCTAGACTATATCTAGAATCCAAAATATGTATAGACTATAGAATATATAGAATTCTTACTCTAAAATAAAAGGGATACAATTTGATAAAAAGTGTGCAAAAATTTGAGCAAACATTTTACCAAAATTATATGAATGGCAAATTAGCCTATGAAAAGTTGCTTAATATCATTAGTCATTGGGGAAAGGCAAATTAAAACCACAGAGATACCACTTTACATACACTAGAATAGCTAAAATAGAAAGCCTGACAATATCAAGCTTATCAAAGATGTAGAACAACTCTTAGATATTTACCCAAGAGAAATGAAAGCAAGTGTTCACACAATTACTTGTATGTGAAAATTCATATTGGCTTAATTGGTAATAGCCAAGAATTAAAAAAATATATACATCGACTATTAAATGGATACACAATTGTGATTCACCCCTACATAATGCTCAGAAGCATTATAGTAAGTGAAAGAAGCCAGACATAGGACTATATATTGTATGATTTCATTTATACAAAATTATAGAAAATGCAAAAATATAGTAACAAAAAGCAGAGCAGTTTCCAGGGCCAAAGATTAGGGGAAGAAATTGATGGCAAAGAGGCAGAGGAGACTTTTTCGATGGATGGAAACTTCTATGAACCATGGTAATGATTATATATGTGATCGATTACATATATTTGTCAAAGTATATATTTTAAATAGATAAATTTGTTGCATATAAAGAACACCTCAATAAAACTGATTTAAAAATAGTTTATGCCTTCAAGAATTGCTAGATATTTTTCTTGAAATAATTAGAAATATGTTACACATCTTATATTCATGTTTATTTTGGCTTGGAAGAAGTTTACAGCTAAATTTAATGCTCAATCATAATAACAATGGATGCCCTTTAGATTCTCATGTACTTTCTTTAGATATAGTTGACATTTTCCATTTATTTTTAATAACCCTCTCTTTTTCTATTTTTTTAAATTATTGAACACTTAAGAGCTTTTTTAGAAACAAGCAGAGCCTAATATAAAACCTAAAACATACATATAGTCATAAAGAGATAGTAATCTAATTGAGATTAAAAATATAAGAAGACAGAACAAAATCATAAGCCCTTGACAAAACAAAAACAAAAATAAACCCAACTGGGCGTGTTATGGATTCAATCGGCCTTTCTGCTACTGGGCAGGTCCCAGGTAGAGCCATTGTTACAATGAGGCTACAGAAGGGCAGACTCTACCCAAGAACTAATTTCTATCAGAAACTTTTTTATAAAGGACAATTGTTTAACTGTATAACCTTGACAAAGATCATCGTAATAAAAATCATCTTATCAAAGTTTTCATGAATTTAGTCATTTAAAATGTACTAAGATATATCTTACATGGTCAAGTGATATTGCTCCTTTCACTCTACAAGGACGTAGCTCATTCATTCAGAAAACTGCTTGCAAGGAACATTGTTTACAAGGTTTTGTCCACTCTGGGAACTAGAATCTTCTTTGTATCCATTAAGGAGGATTTGCCTATTGAAGGCCCCCAATATGCATTCTTTCTTTGGATCCTTGAAGATAACCAAAGGATTTATTGAGAATGACCTGAGTCTACAGCCCAGAAGGAGGAAACAATACACAATAACAAGAAAAAGAAATTATTGTAGGCATTATGAAGGATAATGCTTACAATAAGAGGTTCCGAAATCAATTTCCAGGTCCTCTCACTGTGGAATGGGTGAGCATTTTAGTCAGCATGTTCTGGTCTTGAACAAAGTCCTCTTCCAATTTCCAAAGGTCTTCTTTTATACCCAGCTGATGCAGTCTGGGATGAAATGATAACATAATTAAAATTCTATTATGATTTTCAGATTATTCTTCATCTCTGTTCACCTGATTGTGCAAAGTTTGATAAAAACATTTTCATATGCCTTTGGTGGAGGCTTTGCTTTAGCTAATACACTCTGTAAATGTGGCTGTTCCTTTCCTGGTTACTTGGCTGCTTCACTGCTTGTCACTCTATTCTGAAGACTTCCGCTGTGTTGCCTCCCATTCTGCTGTAATAGGAAGGTTATCATCTCTTCTTGAGCTGCCAAGGAAATCAGTTTTTGATTGGAGTCTGTCTCACATGTCAGTGTCTGTCACTAGTCAGACCTAAAAAGGTTGAAACCTAAAAGAGTTGAAAGACCAAAAGGTAGCCCTGGAAAGCAAACCATTCCAGCATCACCTTCTGTCCTGGCCTAAGATCATTCTTAAAGAGGTTACTGACCCGGAAAGGCAAGACATACATCTTTGTCTTTGAAGCAAAACTATAACTGCAGAGAGGAGACTCTGCCATTTTTTTTCGTTACACCTACATCAAATATTTCATGCTCCAAGGCTGTTTTTAAATTTCATTATGCATTAGGATCATCTGGCTAGTTTGCTAAAAAGCAGATTGTCTTTATAAAGTCTAATTCAGTAGGTTTTGAGTGAAGCTCAGGAGTCTCAATTTCTACTTAGTCCCTAGGAAATTCCAATGCAAGTTATCCTTTGACTACACATTGAGAAACTACTCTGAGAAGTGGGTTTAATATAGTTTATGAACTTGAGAATCTTGAGAGACCAAAGATCGAATTACAGGATTTGGTTCTTGGTATGTGAGCTTATTGGTATGGAGTAATATTGATATCCAAGGTGTTGATTAAAAGATACAGATTACTGTGCTCCCTCCACACCTCAGGAAACTGCATTCGTAGAAACATTCCCAGTGATGCTTAGGCAAGTAAAAATTTGAAGACCACAGAAGGAGAGATCTTGTATTCAGCCAAATTCACACTCATTTACCAAGAGAACCCACTGAAAGCAGGCTGATTAGTTAAAGACCCTGGTATGGGAGCTTCTAGAAAAATTTGGTAGAAGCAGAAATAGCTTAATTAAAATTCAAATCTCATCTCTATTCCTAAAATTCAATTCCACTGCCATGGCAAAAAATGACCTCTGCCTAATGAAAGGGACTGATGAGACTAACTTAAGTTTTACATTTGACTTGCGTTTTTTTTTTCCTTCACTGTCTTGAGCAGGGTAAATAATGCTGCGTAGTCACCTCACTAGTCGCTCTTTTGGTAACAGCCCAGAGCTAAGAATGCACTGTTTTCTTTTTCCACTTCGATATCTTAATGGAATGAATGCGATATTATTTATCAACTGTAAGCTTGATGGAATACATCATATAAATCATCTCAAATGTTATTTGCCACCTGCCTGCCTGTTCTGAAATGCATGCCAGCTTAATTAATCTAATTAGTCAATGCACAGATCAGGAGCACATTTACAGCTTCTCTGTCATCATAAATAAAGTAGTTTTGTTTTCATAGGCTAAATAATTCATTTTAAAGATGGATACTCGGAAGGATCCGGGAGAGCTGACCTCTATTACAGTAAAACATGGAATAACGATGACAGGGTTTTCTTTTTGTTCTGCGTGCCCTCCATTAACCTTCTATTAAAATACTCCTTTATGGGGGAGGCTAGTGGGGAGGAGGCGGCACGCGGCAGAAATGTCATGCCCTCCCACCTGGAGAGGCATACCTGCCATTTGCTAAGAATGAGCTTACCCATTTTAAGCCTCACGATTGAAAGACACATGGATTCTCAAGTGCACGCATGTGCACTAGAGAGCTAAGGACCACAGATGCTATAAATTCAGGAGCCCACGCTGCTGGCTGAGGACAAATCCAAAAGGAGAAAAGGGTCAGAGTAGCAGGCGAGAAATGAGGCCAAGCACAGTGAATGGGTGTGTTGTTGTGAATGAGCAATTATTTTCGCAGCCAGAGCTACCTGGTGCAGCCATGCTGGCTGTGTAGTCTCCGACTCCAAGATGCACATCTGACAGCGATATGAATGGAATCATGCAACATGGCAGCCCTCAAAGGACAGTATCTCATTTTCCACTGTTTATGTACTATGTTCCCTTAGACAATCTATCTAACCTCTCTGTGTTCTATTTCTCCTCAGTATAGTGTGAATAACTCACAGGACTGCTTTAAGAATTAAGTGAAATAACTTGAGCACTTAGCACATAACCTGCTCTTAATATATTTGTGGAGCAAAAGTATGAGGGGGGCTCCCTATCCTCAGCCCCACTGCTCATTGCCCTTTTCCCACTGTCTCTCCCAGCCCCCATCACTACCCAGAAAACAGCCTCCCCAGGGTGTCCCCTCAGTTTCAGGAAGAGGAACTCAGGAAAAAGGCCATGCTGGACTTGGAAGTGGGTTTAGCTCATTCAGGCAGAGAATTCCTGTGTCCTGGTTTATGGAGGATGAGCGAGAAGGCAGGAGTGTGGTGGTGCAGAATTAGGCAGTTGGTTCAGGCTCTTCCCCTCATCCCTTGCACTGGCTCATTTTAGAAGCTTGGATCTGTTCAAGAAAAACTGTCTCAAAGCAATAGAAATGCAAATCACAAAGAGTGAACTTTAATGTATGCAAGTAAAAAAAAAAAAAAAACCCACCATCACTAACCACCAGAATGATGTACAGACTATGACATATGAATCTTTTTTATATTGCAAATGTAATATCACTTTACAGAAGAAGATAAAGGGTGAAGGACTTAAATAACTCTAGAAAACAGTATTTTGACTGGAAACCATAAGGATAACAATGGTCTCTAAATGATAAATTTATTTCTTCTGGTGAGAGTCTAGAACATCAGCATGATCTCATGTTTAACAGTATATACACAAGGGAACAGATATAGGAAAAATGTTAGATATGGGGATATACTAGTCTTAGTATACATGAATATGTTACCTAGTTCTGTAAGCTGAGCAATAACACCCCAAGAAAAATGAGCACATATAGCACCCAGGTCTTAATTTCAAAATTTTATTTTCCAATCAATGGAACTAAGTTTCCTTGGAGACGTGCCTGATTCTGGGGCTTGGGCAGGGAAAATGCAAGAGAGGCCTGGAGCATCATGTGGGACCAGAAAATAAGGAAGTACTAAAACAATTATGATGGGGTCCTATCAAAGGGATGCAGGAACTGATTGATAGAGCTCCCAAGAGTCAAAGCTGGAATTTGAGCAACAATATAACCCAAAGTATAAAATAAATATACATGAGTCAAAATATAAACCACTGAATAAAATAAATATGCATAAGTTCATAGTGACATAAATAAAGAAATGAAGGAGAAAAGACAAACCTTCCTTAGAGAAAAATTCAAAATAATATGCATTGGATGGTCCCCGCTCCAGGAGGTGTAGCTTAGTCACCTTCCCCTGCCCCCCTCATTCTGAGCTGGATTTAGAGACTAGCTTCCAATGAATAGATATGGAGAGAAGAGAAGGGTCAGGGACCAGAGGAGATTAAGGAGACATGACTAATGAATGCAATGGAAGATCTTCGTTGGGAGCATGGAACAGAAAATGGACATTAGTGGAAAATTCAAATAAATCTAGAATCTAGTTAATAATAATAAAAACCAGCATTGTTTCTTTTGACAAATGTACCATGGCGATGTAAGTTGAACTAGGAGAGGGGTATACGGGAGCTCTGTACTATCTTTAAAACTTTTTTGTAAATAGGCAATTTTTCAAAAATAAAAAACTTCATTTAGAAAGAAAGATTATTTAAGTGGGATTTTTTGGTGCAGCTCACACACTACTGTCACATTTCATCCATTTCCCAATCGGATGGGAAACTACCTAATGAATGACTTTAGAACCCTGAGTTAAATGATAGGGCAGCCCAGTTTGGTCTACCCTTGTTTCATGCCTGTCCCAAACCAGGCCTTTACTTTAAGGACTGGAACCAGATTTCCTGAGAACCTGAGAGATTCAGTCCAGTATTGTAAATGGTGGACCAGGCTTAATCTCTCTCAGCCTATTGCCTGTTACTATTCACTGCATCTGCCACACTTAGATGGTCTGGTGAAAGCTATTAAATTTTCCTTTTAGTATGAGAATCATGCAGTACAGAACAAAGACCTCTGAGTTCCAGAAAGTTCTTTGAGTTTGTTATAATAGAACTGTGCCACAAAATCTGCCAACATTATTCCAGCTAGCCAGTAGCCACTTACATTTCTTATAGTTAACCCCCAAATCTTTAAATAGAAACAATGAAGATTTTGCAAAAAAAAAATGCTTAGATATGATTTTTGATCTTTGTAAGATTGAATAATGTCAAGCGACTACTGAATCTGGTACAGGGATGGCATCATACCTCTTGACGGACATCATGTAGTCTTCAGACGCAGCAGTTCCTAGAAATCTAATCTTGGAATAAAGTCTGCTCCGTTGAGTTTCTAGACCCTTCCTCCTCAGCCTTGAGGTAGTGCTGCATCTGGAAGGTCCGTGGGTCCCTGCTCCTCTCCTGACGTACATACACAGTGTGGGCAGTGAATCAGACTATTTCGAGCAGTAATTAATCTGGGACTTGGATATTTTGCTTCAATTGGCATCTTTCATTTGACTTCCAGGCAACACAATGACATATTTACATTCTGTGTTAAGCAAAGAGTAAACTCTGGGGGGTGCAGCTAAGAAACAGCTTCCCTCCATCCCAGGACGCAGACTTACAACAGCGCTGTCTGCCAGATTAAGGTTGAGGCAGAGACAAACTGTTTAATTGGCACATTGGAGTCACAGGAGCCACTTACTGTGAATAGCTTCAGGGACAACAGGAGTCCTCTGGTTATGTTCCAAGGATATCAGCTGTATTCAAACATTTCCCTGGTAGAGTAACACTGATAATTTTGTATGCTACATTTATTTTTGGTTTAACCTGTTTCTTATTCTCAATTATTTATAAGGACCCTCACAGCATCCAGAAAAAGGCCTTTCTCTCATCCCCACTGCTGCTATTGTCTTTTCTATTTCATCCTCTGAATTTCTTCCGGTCATAATAATCACAGCTGGGCTCCTCTCGGTTCCTTGTTTGTGCAGCCATCCCAACGGTGAGGCCAGAGAGAAGGTTAAATTTAAAAAAAGATTAATAGCAGCTTGGCAGCTGGCCACTTGCCCTGGTGGCACTGAGCAAGAGACAGAGGCTTTGCATTCTTTCGAGGCGCTTTGATGCAGCAGGAGTTATAAAGCAATATTCCTCTTGTCGTCTCCTTCAGTGACTGTCATGGTGATCCTTCTGGCAGCCTTGTCTCCTTCCAGGTGATTCTAGCAAACAATTGAGATATCAAACAGGGGCAGAGTTTTGTTCTTGGCAGCTTTGCTAGAATGATTGGTGCAATGTCCAGACCTTACCATAAAGATGCATAGTCTTTCACTCATTTAATTCTTTGTCCATTCATTTTATCTAGATGCAATTTTTGTCTTTACCCACAGCAGAAGAAAGCCATCGTGTCTCAAATAAATAGGTTTGGGTTTCAGTCAGGGCTCCACCCTATTCTGTGTTGCTTTGAGCAAGTGATGTAACCTTGAGGAATCTCAGTTTTCTCCTCTGTGAAATGGGGACTCCACCACTAAGGAGCCTGTAAAGATTAAATAAAAGATTTACTTCCAGAAACTAATACCATGTCAGGCTTTTGTGTCAGGTGCCAGGGACAAAACTTTATCATCAGACTCTATTCAGAAGTAGGAAGAGCAGAATGTGAAAGTGTCTCAGACAGAACTCTTTCCCTATGCTTTATGGGATTAAAATAACTGAGAAGAAGCAAAAGATGTAGAAGTTAATGAGGCTCTGTTGTTATTATCCCTTGAGGGAAGAAATAAAGCATGGTGATGTGAAAATGATTTATTTTGACCATGTAGGTAAAAAAACAACAAAAAACATCTGATTGGTTTGACAATAAGGGGCTCGAGTGATTATGCTAATGTTCCAACTATAAAAGGAAATCTTTAGTTTGTTAACATATTATTTTTCTTATTATATAATCTGAACATCTGGGCTCAAGTACTAATTAAGGAGTTTTAGAATCTTAGGCAAATCCCTGACTCCCTCCATAAGCCACCATTTCCTTCTCATGAAACGCCGTAATAGAAACAGTTCACCTCTTAGGTCTTCTCTAGTGTTAATGCTATAGGTTTAGGATCTCGATTCTTCTTTTCAATGGAAGCTGTGAGAACAATAACAACATAACAACCCAACACCGAACATGGTATCTAAATCCTCCCTTACTTGTGTATCCCTCTCTTCAGACCAGACTCTGAAATTACTACTGTGATTACATTAACCTCGAAATCAGTTAAGATAAAATGCAATCAAAAGTTTGGGATAAACAGCCTTACACTGACTAAAATCACAAGCTGTAGCAGAAATGAGATTTTGGAAACACACTCTAATTCTCTGTGTGTCATAAGTTTGGTTAAAATGTACACACTTAAAGTATTTGAAATTTCATTTCCCTCTGTTATGTAATTGGTGATTAGAGTTACTAGGGACGTTTTTACATCAAGTAAATAAGGACAAGTAGACCAGGTTGCAAAAGATCAATTCAGAAGGCAAGGAAGATAAAACGTGTAGTCAAAATATGGGAAAATTTTAATTAAAAAAACAATTTTTCTTCTATTCTTCCTATTTTTCCTCCTTTCCTCCCTTCCTCTTTATTGTTTTTTTTTTTTTTCTGTATAGTAGAAGTACTCTTATTTGCTTATCTACTTGATTACAAGGACTGATTTTATTGCTTGCTAATTTTGTCAACTTAGGAAAGTCGATTTATCTCTTCCAGTGTTTATTTTTTTCATCTGTTAAATGGTGCAATCAATAAAAATATCTGCCATGAGGTTTCTGTATGAATAAGATGAGATTAAGTACATGCAAGTGTTTTCTAAACCATGCAATGCTGGCATGTATTAATATCATCCTGCCTAGTCCATGGAGAGAGACATGGCCCCACTTTTGACCTTCCCATCATCATCCATCCTGTAAAACCCATTTCCCTTTTTATTCTACCCACCCAATCATAAAACATACACCAATCTGGGAAAATTATAAACACCTGCCATTTCCTATTTTATGGGACTCATTTTGTTATGTAATAAGGATATTATATAATAGGTGTTTCAGAAAAATGTTTCAAGGCCATGTAAGAACGGATGGTCAGATGCATTGATGCTACCATATAAAATCATCCTCCTGGCTTCCTGGGGGAAGGGGGAAGGTGATGATTTTCAGTTCTTTTGGCCAAATTGCATTCGTGATACCAATGGTTCAGATCACCTTTAGAGGACCGATGCACGCAGGATTGTCATTCTGTTCACCTACTGACTGTCTCATTGATAGTTAGTGGGACAAATTACTCATTACTTATAGACCAATAATTTTAGTCCGCCACATTTTTGGGTTGAGGAGGGATAGATGTCGATGGTTCTTTCTGCCCCTTATAAACTATGGTTGATGAAATATTTTTGCATCTTTTCCCACCCTATTACTGGGAGTTATGCCTACCTAATAATACCCCAGTTTAGTCCTTTATGGTCCAAAGCAATGCTTCTCAAACCTTAATTTATGTATATGTGAATCATCTAGGGTTTTTTTTTTTTTTTTTATCAAAATGAAGATTCTGATTCAGTAGATTTGGTGTGGATCCTGCATAGGACACGCCCAAGCTTCTAGTCTGCAGGTGACACCTTGAGTAGCAGGACCTATGGGAGATAAGGAACAGGGATGGGGTGGTTCTAAAGCAATTTGTTTCTATTTCATTTGCTAGCTGAATGATAACGTGAGCAATGTGAGAGAATGTATGTTTTCCAAATATCATGTCTGGGGAAGTGAAGACTGAAATGGTGTCCTTAAGTGGGAGTGCCCAGTGGACCCGCTCACGAAGGTGCATGCTCACCTTGTTCTTCAGGCATGTTTCTAGCTGCATGGCCAAAGACATCAAGTAACAACTCAAAGGATTTCATGTGTCCTTAAAATCACCAACTTCCCTTAGCTCCAGATTCAATCAAATATCCCTTAGACACGAATGGGTCAAGGAGTGCATCTCAGTGTGTATATGAGGAATAGAAGGGAATAAAGGTGTGATTCAGTGGTTTATTTTCCTTTGTGGTTGTTATTTGGGAAGTGGAGAGAATAAAGAAGGAAGGGCAGTGAGGGAAGCGGTGAGGGAGAGTCACCATCAGAAGGCTCCCACCTGGGGTTTAAGATGGTGGCTCCCACCAGCGAGGCACAATCAGAGGCTGCGTTTCATATTCTCGATCCTTCTTCATTTAAAGGCACACAGCGGAGAAGGCTATTCTCTTCTTGTTAACCGAAGGAGGATGTTTCTTGTTTTCTTTGTATGCAATTCTCATTCTTTCCCAACTCAATACGTGAAACGTGGATTTTGAAACAAACAAAAGCGTGACTCTTTGGCTTACTAGCACAAGATCTGGGGCAAGCTACTTAACTTTTCTGACCCTAGTTTCCTCATATTTAATACAGGGGTACAAATATATCTTGTTGGGCCATTACTTGAATGAAATTACATTAAATGAGGCCAGTATGTGCATTTTACATGTAGGTTCTTGATGGATTTTACTATCATTCTAAGTAATTTATTTTTAAAATCAGAACAGATGTCTAAAGACTAAGAGTTCTCCAGACCACTTAAGAACTTTGCCTGTGTGCATGTGCGTGTGTGTATGTGTGTGTGTGTGTGGGGGCTCTGACTGCTGAGATGCTTATTTCTGGGACAAACAGGGCTCAGTACAGGTATGTCTGTGCCATTCCATAAGCCTCTGTTTAATCCATATTCAGAATTAATTGAGAGTATGAGTCTTGCTCGATTTGGGACAGTATTTGAGTTTTGATTCTGTCTTAGTTGTACTTTTCTTGGATTTCTACCAATTATAATAATGATGATAATGATGACAATAATAATATTAATAGCAGTTATAGTAGCAACTAAGAATGATATGATGCTCACTGCATGTCTGGTACTTTCCTAAGCACTATTAGTGCATTAGTCTCCATATGATAACCTTGTGAGGTAGGTTGTATTATCCTCATTCTATGAAGGAGGAAATTGAGGCACAGGTGTCATCATAAGCACTTGGACTACTCATTGGCTTTTTAAATTATCCTTAGATCTACTTTGGTATTAATAAGCACAAACTTCATTTCTGCTTTCTTGAGTCTACATGCAATGATTAGAGTTCTTTCTGAACCATAGTAACAATTTACTTATTTGCTCTATTTATGCAAAAAATGTGATCTTTTCCTTTCAAATTTGAAAAAAATATAAAAGCAGTCATTCCTAAATGTTTCCAGATTTCAACCACTTCTGATGAATTCCAATAAATTTGCTTAAACCATAATATGCACTGTTATCTCTGGCCTGGACATTTTCAGGGGCCACCTCTCTGGTCTCCTTGTTTTCATGCTTTCCTCCTTTAGTCCATCTTCTACACAGCAGCCTGAGTGAGCCAAGTAAACCAAGTGTTAACATCTCCCTGCTGAAAATCCCACTGATGCCTACCCATTACATTTAAAATATGAATTCTCAACCATGTTCAAAAAGCTTCAATTGGGATAGCCTTTGCCTGCCTCTCCACCTCATTTCATTGTCCCTGTTTTAGTCAGGGTGCTCCAGAGAAACAGAACCAATAGGATGTGTATATATACAGAAAGAGATTTATTTTATGGAACTGGCTCTCACCTGTTATGGAGTCTAAAATTTGCAGGGTGCACTGGCAGGCAAGAGACTCAGGAAAATTGATGTTCCATTTTGAGTCCAAAGTCCATTTGCTATAGGACCAAAAAGAGCCGAAGGTGCAAATAAAGTCCGAAGGTAGTCAGCTGGAGAATTCTCCTTGCTCAGGAAAGGCCAATCTGTTGGTCTATTCAGTTCTTTAATTGACTGAATGAAGACCATCCACATTACGGAGGCAGAGTGTTTTCCTTAGAGTCCATCGATTCAAACCTTAATCTCTTCCTGAGCTACCCTCACAGAAACATCCAGAATAATGTTTGACCCAATATGTGGGTACCCCATGGCCCAGCGAACTTGGCACATAAAGTTAACCATCACACTCTTCTTATTCATGAAACTTCAGCCGAGCCTGTCTGTCTTTGAGCTTCTGTCTTTTCCTTTCTCCTATTTGGAAATCTATCTTCCTCTCCCTAGAATGCAAGTTCTTCCTGGGAAAAGACTCTATTCTGTCTTGTTCACTGTTTTAATTCAGTGCCTAGAAGCATACCTGCCACCTGGAAACATTCCCCAAATATGATTAATTAATCTGTTCTAAGAAGACAGTACACCTGGACCTGAAAATCTAAGCGGTGAACAACATTGTGTGATGTTGGAAGCTCAATGAAATCCAGTCTTTCTTAAGATATCTCCCTCCTAAACCATCCCAGCAACATCCTTGTCTCCTGCTCCAAATCTATGCCCTTTGAGTCACCTCTGGTTAGATAATATAGGCTGGGATATTTCGTCCCAATGATCTTTGACAAGTAAATGTACGTGCCACCTGAAGCCTTCTCCTCTGTTTCTGTTACATAATTTTATCGATTCAGCTTAATTTGCCAGGAAGTCCCTTGGGCTGCCACCTTGAAAGACCCTGAGACCCTGACCTTTAAGGAGGATTCAGAGAATGGTAGAGTTGGGAAGTACTTTCGTGGTCACCAGATCCCACTCTTCTAGTTACAGATGACACAACTGAAGCCCACAGAGGGGAAGTGCCTTGTATAAAGCCAGACAACCGGTTAATGAAAACGCTCAGTCCAGAAGCTGTCTCTTTATTTTAGGGCTCTGCTTAACAAAACATACAAATTTCAGTGAAAGAAATTTTTACGCACCGGTGCTGAGGGACAAGGTCTGAGCAAAGCTATGTTTTAAGGGTTTGTGAAAGGGGAATGTGTGGAGAGTATGTATCTGTATATGGGGATGGGGAATCAATAAAGTTTGGGAAGGTGAAAGTAATAACCCTTACCTTATCAAGTCCAAAATAGTTCATGAGTACATTATAAATATCAAGAAATGGACATTAAAAGCATTTTATTTATTACTGGTACTGCTAATTGGAAAATACTCTTTCATATGTATAGCCACAAGGATTACTAACACTTCTATTTTTCAACTCAAAAAAGGTTCACTCAAAGGTGACTTTAGACTGAAGAGCAGAAATAAATACCCAAAGTCACCACTTACTACTGGTTCAGCGCAGGCATGGAACAAAGAGAGTGAATCTCCACCCACCACCTTTGGATAAATTAATTCCACACAGGCCCTAAATATAGACCAATGTTTGCCAGATCCTCACAACTTGCCATGCCAATGAGTTGCTTTTTTTTTCTCCTGTGGGTAGGAAAAGGAAAGGGGGGTTTAGGAATCCAGAAGAAGTGACATTTACAATCACTCAAATCTTTCTAGGAGGAGGGAAACAGGCAGGAAGACTGGAATAAGGACAGTGTGTCATTGCCAAGCTGGAGAGCAGGTTTGGGTTACAGAATGCATTGATGGGAGGGACTTTTGACCTTCCTTCAATAGCAGAATTGTTACCAGACTAAATTCATTACTGACTGATTGAGATACCATCCTCCTGCTAGATCTTCCTCTATTTTATTGTATATGCCTAAAAAGCAGATGTTCATCTTATTTTTCTTTGACTCCCTAGGACTTCACATGCTCTGATTTAATGCATATAAAGCAGCTACTTGCTAAAACTTTGAGGAGAGTGATGGTCTCAGATGTTCACATTTTTCTCTATGTCTTTTCCCCTTTTCCTAGTTTCCTATAGAGAAGGGCTGTGGCATAGGTATGAATTGTAATCCCACAACTCTATTTACTATGCATGTGACCTTAGAATATTCTCTCTTTCCAATAAGTGTCAACGTTCTTATTCACAAAATTAGAATGATAATACTGTAGGGAGAATTAAATGCGATAATTCACATTAAAGAGTTTTCCCAATGCCTAGGGAAAAGAAGGCACTCAACAAATTTAACTATACGTGGGTCTGGCTTCAGGGGTGTACAACCTGTGCAACAGAAGGGTCCATGCTTGATTTAATGTTCTGTTGCCACCATCTTGAAATTCTTAATCATTTTTTAACAAGGGCCCTGCATTTTCATTTCACACCAAGTGCTGCAAATTATGTAGTTCATCCTGGAAGAATTTGGGCATAAGTTGCAGGGAAAGAGAAAAGTACAATGAAAGAAAGATGAGAGAAAAGAAACAAGAGGAGAACGAAGGAAGCATTGCTGGTATTAACCAATTTCCCTAGAAAATTAAAATATTAAAGAGATGAATAAATTCCCCTTTTCTCTGCAAAAATATTTCTATGAAGATTAGAATAGTGTGGCAGAGAAAGCAAGGTTAGTATATAGATCAAAAGATAGACGGGCTTCTAAAGGAAAATTCAGCTTGTTTCATTATTGTACTAAAGAATTGCCCAGAAAAAGAGGCAAATAAAAAAATTATTTTGAACAGACAAATCAAGAACCCACCAGTGTAATGCCAGAGAAGCCTCTGACCAAAATGCTTTTGTAACTTTTTTAAAAATGGAGAATAATACATAACTTATCAATGCAAGTGAAAAAGCAATCTTTATCTTAACATAGGTAATTTGTTTTCTTTTAGAACTTCAGAGATTGAGTTAAAAATAAACTCATACCTCACTGAAAAGATAGGCAATCTAAAATCTGGAGATAGTAGGCTCTTTATAAATGCTTGTTGCTTAGTTAATTAATCACGCCTCTCTCTGTCTGAAGGGATTTTTGTACAAAGCCCATACCTGCCTGAAAGTAGCTTCTTCCTATTTCACATTCTACCTAGTGGAATAAAACAAAACAGGCCACACGTTATGTCAGCCCCCCATAATCAAGGATAGTTTTCCTTCATCTCTAAGCCTCCCTGCCTCAGATTAAACCTCCCCAGCCATTGGCCATGCGGCATAGTTTCTAAGTCCTGCATTGTTCTAGCCATTTCTTCTATATAAGTTCTAGTTTTTCAATATGTCTCTTAAAATATGGCACCTGACCTTTCGGGTCCTCTAGATATTAGAATGAAGTGAGTGACAAATTCCTACTTCTGCAGCCTCTGATCACATTTATTTCACTTGGTGGTTTTATCCTGCAGTGTTGGCAAATATTAGCCTAGCCGAGATGGGGGTTTTTCATGGAACTCAATCAAAAATGAGCTTCGTGAGATCTGTGAGCTGTGGCATTGTGTGTGTGTACTCTAGGGGAGGAAGGGAGCTTCCACTGGATTCTCAAAGGATTTCTTGGCCCCCCAAACTGTAGAAGGTTTGAACAAGGAATATAGATGTTTTTTAGTGCAAAAGAGATTTTTTTAAAAAGTTGATGTTAAGAGGGAAATTATGGAAGAAATACTTTTAATATTTCATTTGACCTCAAACATATACACATGCAAATTTCATCTTTTTTTATGAAGAGTCAAAGACTTTTTCTGTTTGGATAAGTTGATTAGAATTCTGTGTTTGTCCTATAAAAAGCACACCATTAAAAGCATCACACATGAGTTTCAGTTTCAGTTTATTCAAATAAAGGGAGAATTTTAGGGCACTAGAGAAGTAATGTGAATAAAGAATTTAGATTTTTAAAATTTTTAACAAACATTTACATTTGTCATGCTCATACTTAAATCATTAGTATTTATTAAATGACTTGTCTTTGTCAAGTCTTTCCAAAGTATTCAACTTAGTTGAAACAATTCTAATCATATGTCTGCAATAAGTAATATTAAGTAATATTGAATTAGGTAACGTAATTAAAATTAATGATGTCAGCAAAATGGGACTCAATAATTAGTACACCTTTTTTCTATCCAGGATCTGAACAAGTTGAAAATAAAACAAAGAGCAAATATTGAGGTCAGAATACCACTTTTATAATGACAGAAGCCAAGGGCGAAGGTCTGGACTTTAGATTTATTAGCCAAGGTAACAGTGCAAGTGAGAATTAGACCAAGACTTAATCACCCAGTCCCAAGAGGCTCTGGACTTGGGATGACCCTCCCTCTCAGGACCCAAAGTCCAGATTGAGTAGAACTCACATTTATCAAGAGAGAAAAGCAAAGCTGAGCCAACCAGCCAAGTTTTTCTTTTCAACTTTACCATTTGTAAATTACTTCATCTCCCCAGGGGTAGAATAAATGAAGAGGAGAGTGGTTTGGAGAGTGCTTGGGGAAAATCCCTCATTATAGAATCAAGAAGTGGGGACCAGAAGGAGGAATTCCCCTCTAACAGTAACTCTAGGTGAAACTGGCCCCAAAGAGCAAACCTACCTGTCGCTGGGAAAGTACAGGACTAACTTCTGAGAACAGAAGTGCTTGGCTTCACTGGACAAAGCCTCTTGGCTAGGTATGATCGTCTGGCACGTTTTTCAGAAGCATTGATAAGTGTCGGTTAATTTTTCCATTTTGTAGGAGTCAGTTAAGAGAGTTTTATCATCTGTCGAGCCCATGCCTGCCCCATCCTGTCCAGGAAGAATTTATGCAGAACTTAGGTGTTTAATCTTTTATGTATCATCTCATTTTAGGCTCTCGCTCAATTCTTAAGAACATTAGGAAACAACTTTCCTGAAGGCAAAACTGAAAACTAACTTTTCTAAAAGCTCTAGAACTTTCAGTATGCTTTATGACAAAGCAAATATATTTTATAATTAATAAAGTTTTAATAAAGTAGTTTGAAAGTATTAATAAAAGTTTATACCCATCAAGTTCTATAGTCAGATGACAATAATTTATTTTGTTAGGAATAAAAAATAAGAAAATATGTTGAGCCAGTACTCTTTGATAAAACTTTATCTCAAATAAACTTAATGAAAAATAGATATTTGCTTAAGATATTTTTCCTACATGGAGCATCTAGAAGGTTTTAAATATGACCTGGATATGCAACAGCATAAAAAAGATCTAATTGTCTTTGTAAAATGCTTAGTAGGGAAGTAAGTAATTATTTTTTAAATGTAGCTTTTATTTTAAACATTTCAACCTTTAGAAAACATGCATATGCATCACAAAATTTTTATTAAATGTGTTCTGATTCTTACTGTAGGTAAGTCAGTTTGGGAGTATTTCTTAACCTCTATTTCTTTCCAAGACAGAGGAAAATCACTCAAGATCTTCTTAAGAATGTGGAGGTTGATGTTTTTTCATTATCTAAAGTGAAGTCTTCCAATTTAGACACCCTACTCCCCTTCCCCTCCCATCTACCTCCAGAATCCTGCAAAATATTTGTGACTGGGTATTGCTTCTATGCTTTCAAAGACAGGAAGTTTCATGAAACAATTTTACACCTACCAGTATGAGTGGTTTTCAAAACACACTCCTAGAAAAGATCTGGGAGTCTGAAGTGGTGACTAGACTAAATAGAATTCTTACTTTAACTTATATCCATACATATACAAGGGTTATCATCTTCGCTTTGCAAAGCCAAGTCTAGCTCACAGGCTATATAAAAATAGGTACACACAATAGAAGAAATTACTATCCTTGATTGCAGGAGAACTGTTCTGGGTACCATATCATTCATTCCAATTGCGTTGTGTTCTAATGTAGTCATTTTCAAATTTCTGGTCACCAGCCATTACTTCTGTGGATCTCAACTAGAATTTTAAAAATAAATAGAAAAGAAAAAAAAAAAAAAGAAAAAAGGAAAAAAAAAGAAAAAAATTGGCAGAGTGCCTTGCACATGGTAACAATAAAAATTGTTTCATGGAAATTGTGTTTATGTGTTATATGCATGCCTGCTTGCCATGTGAAATATAAGATCTTGGTGCCCTCCCCACAAAAAAATAAGAAACAACTGAGCTTTTACTGTCAAATATGACTTTCATGTGTTTTATTATTATTGCATTTGACCACAGTGAGGCGTTTAACACTACTAATTACAACAACCTCCACCCTCTGTCTGAAGGTCAATCTTCCCTTGACTTCTGTGATGTTTCTTCCCTATATTCCCACTCTTCTGGTCATTTCATATTAGCTTTCCCTTAGTCATTTTGTTTAATAATCCTTCAACATCAAGTACAAATTCCTGAGTTGAACAGAATACCCTTTGTAGTTGTCACCTGCATGCCCCTCCAGTCTCAGTTCCCACTGCTCACCCTGGGGCACCCTATTCTGGCGCCAGACGATAGTACTTGCATTTCTTCATATTCTTGGTCCATTCCTTTATCCTTGCCTTTGTTTGAACTGTCTCCTCTTTCTTGACCAACCCTTGAGTTTCATTCTAGAGAAATACTGTGCAAAATCTGTTGGTCATCACTAACATTGCAATATTGTGTGTGTGTGTGTGTGTGTGTGTGTGTGTGTGTGTATAATGTGTGTATATATATATATATATATATATATATATATATATATACACACACACACTCATGTGGTAGAAATAAAAGTTTAGAGAAAGAAGACGTATGCTTTCTTTCTTAGAGGCATTCATACTCCCTGCTCTTCTCCTCTCTTCCTTTCCATTCTAATGGAGTTCCCTTTTCCAATAATGAATTTCAATCCAGAATGGGTTAATCTCTTAATGGAAAAATACAATGGAGTGAACTGAAAGCCCTTCCTTTAACCAAGTCTCCCCCTTTTGAGTGACTTTTCCTGGGCACTTCCATCATGTGAAATGTTCCCTTTGTGGTACCTGTAGAATCAACCACCATAAACTGTTCTCAGCACTTCTCATTCACCAGCTGTATAACTTGGGCAGGTTCATTCATGCAACAACCATTTCAGAAACACTGTGCTGGGCACTGAAAATACTGACCCCATGAAGTGGGCACACTCCGTCTCTGGTCTCACAAAGCTCAGAATCTCATCAATCTTCTGGAATGCAGACCTTCCTGTTTAAGTTGGTTAAAGTGAATCATGTTAGTTTGAGCCCATTATGACAACCTATTGGAATCTTTTTGCAACTTAATTCTGCCATTATTTTCAAATGAAAAATCAAGTTGTACTTAAAAACAGAATGTTCCCACAAGTATGGGGAGTTTTAGTCTCTGTAGTTATTGGTGATTGATGAGCATATATATTCTCAGCTCTCGGTGGGAATCAAGGGTAAAAATTATTGCACAGACAAAGCCAAAATTAGAGTCAGTTCCATAGTTTCCTCAGTAACTCATTAAAATTTGCACATATGCACACACACACACACACACACACAAAACATATACAGATTATAATCTCCTTAAGGGGGAACTATGATAATATCTTGTCTTTGTGTATGGTCCACAACTTGAAGATTATAGTTCTTCAATAAATATTTTATTAATTAATAAATTGGAGGATGGAGTTAATAAAACATGTTCCACATTTTAGAAAGTGCATTTTGGAACGAAGGAAGAGTAACTGCCACCTAGAGCACATAGGAAGTTCTGATAAACATCATTTGAACACCCAATTTTAATATGGAGCATGAATGACCAAGTCAACGGTTAAAAATATTTATTTACCATATTCACCTTTGTTTAGTTTAAATAATATACTCGAAACTAGCAAAACCCACTATTGCCTTTGAGATTGCCTTTATCAGCACTTAATAACCATCCTATAATAAGATACTTACATGAGATAGTCGCAGCTAATTAACAGTGTTCCTTAAATAAAGATAAAGTGGAAAGAATTTATTAGGGACTTTAAAATCAGATTGTTTTCTCAGCTGGGTGATTCCTGGGCACATTCATGGTGTCACAAGCATTGTCTCTTCCTCACCTGAGCTGCCTTTAGCTTGCACTGACTTGATGTCTCCAACTCTACTGTTTAATTGTAACACTTTCTGCAACAGAGCAGAGCTCAGTGGCAGAACAAAACACTGTGCTGGCATTGCTTCTCCCACAGATCCTCCCTGTCACCGTG
This sequence comes from Eidolon dupreanum, assembly GCA_028627145.1. Lineage (NCBI taxonomy): Eukaryota > Metazoa > Chordata > Mammalia > Chiroptera > Pteropodidae > Eidolon > Eidolon dupreanum. The sequence goes on along the minus strand of CM053503.1, from coordinate 158,730,513 downwards.
GTTACTCAGCCACCTTGGGGAAAGATAAGAGAAGAACATGAAGGCAGCCCCGATGGAGCCCATTGCTTCAGTGGCTGGATGTAAGGTTCACAAAGCAGAAGAAGGATCCCAGGGCTGAGTGAGCCTTCGGGCCCCATACCTCCCAGCGCCCAGGAGGACTTGGTCAGACAAAGGGATTGTTCTTATGGAATTCAACTTGCAAATTTTGTACCGTTCAGGGTTGGCATTGTAATTTAAGCTTCTTGCCACTGGAAGTTAATAGTTTACTACTCCTCGCAACCTACACTGACAGAGATGGGGGAGGGCAGCTAATTGATAACATGGCGCAATCAAAGGGAGAATGAGTCTGTGCTTCCACACAACACTGAGAAAATGCATACTCTTGAGCCGTTTCACTAATGTAAAAACCAAAGAAATTTTCTTCATTTATTCAGTAAGTGTTAAATTATCATCAAATAATATTTCTCAAAAGCTTCCAGAAAGTTCTCAGAAATACAAAGACACACACAACATACGCAGAAAGTATGGTGTCTAAGTCTTTGTGAAGGAGTTGGCAACTCTAGTTTTATCCTCATAAGTTGGTTCAAATGAAGGAACTGTGTATATAAATTAACCTGACAATAATGTTTTTTATTTTCTCTCAGAAAAAAAGCATTTGGGAATGTGAGATGTCTAGTTAGTCTTTCTCTCACATTCTCAAATCTCTCTTTCCCTCTATTTTTCATTTTAATATATAGATAGAACCACCCTAAGATATATAACTTTTATTCCAAAAATAAGGAGAAAAGAAAAGAAGTAGCTAAAATAATAGAAGAAACATGACTTGGGCCCTTAGCACATTACCAAGACCAAAGCAGGCACAGAATTAATTCTTGTTGAATGGAAACAAAAACAAATCAGGTGGACCTTAATGTAAATCAGGATTCTAACCTTCACTTGTGCAATTTGCCCAGGTTAGTTAGCATCTCTGAGACTCACTGTTCTCGTCTGAAAAGTGAGGATGGTGCCCACAGCCATAGGGCTGTGGTGAAGATTAAATACTATGAGGTAATGAGAGGTGCCAGGTCCTTACACAAGACTTGGCTCACTCAATAAATAAATTGTTGTTGTTACCCTGTTCTTGGCTTTGCTATAGAGGCTTCTCCGTGAGTGCACGAAACCAAGGCTCTGTTTACTTCATTCATTTCTGTACCCAGAGGAGTTTGGAGGCACAGAAGTGCCCTATTAATGCTCTTCTGGACAACATTTCCCATTGTCTGATTTTCTTTTACTCCAAGGAGGACAGACTTTGCCTCTGCTTCAGGGTGATTGTCATGAATTACTTCATGAGCTTAGTTCCTCAGTGACTCACTGATCTGGGAAGTAGTTGGTTAGGTACCCATCACAAAATGGCGCTCGATGTTGGGAGAGCTATACAGCTCAGGGGTTCTTTGCTCTGGGCCCAGGTGCCAGAAGCTTCTTTCCTGCTGCCCCTGTGATGTGCACAGTTAAGTTTGAAGATTGCTTCTCTATCAGGTCTTACATATTTGTTTTGCTTGCCTGTGCAACTCTGGCACTTGTCATTTGGCAAATGTTTGTGTTCCAGATGCCATGTAAGGCCGGGGACATAGAGGTGAGCAAAACATAGTCTCTGCCTTAGAAGAGTTTAGACTCTGTTGGAAGAAAGGAAAGTAAACTGATGCCAATAACACAAGGTTTCCGGTTCTGGGAACAGAAAATAAGCAAACAGATGAGCTTGATTCCAGAAGCTTTGGACTCAGACAAACTGCGACTAAGTATTGCTCTCTACTTACTAGTTATATGACACCCTACTCTGTTTATATGTTGCTTAATCTACTGATGCCCCAGTTATCAACCTTCTGGCTACTCTCAGTAGGGTCACTCAGTCAGCAGCCCTGAGAGCTTGTTAGAAATGCAGAATCTCAGTCCCCCTACTCGAGCCTATTAAACTGGAATCTGCACTTTAACGAGACCCTCAGCCTATCTGTATGCACCTTAGTGTTTGTTATGCCTTGATCTCTGTCCGGGTTTTGGATTTTGGGTAAGATAAAAGAGGATGGAGACACAGAAGTAGGCACATTAGGTAGGCACAAAAAAAGGTTCCTTCTTTTCTAAAGATGCATTTTAAATGAGTGATACCTTAAGGGCCAGTAAAGTCATACCACAGCCTACAAGGCACTAGTAAGAGAAGGGGCTGTAAATAAGTAATGCCTTAGAGCTACTGGTGCATCCATACAGATGCTAGTCAGAAAGGAAAATGTATTTAGATGGGACATTGACCAGAAAGCCTGTCCTCATGCCAAAGGGAATAAACTCCTAAGCTTTGTTCATGGGCACCAGAGAGAAGGCCAGTGCCAATAGGCAGAAAGCACAAGTGTGTAAACAAATAGAGCATTTCCATTGGGAAAATATGTCCACTATGGAAGTAAACAGAGGTGTAGACAGCCATGGTCAGCTGGACACAAATATCAGAAAAAGAACCACAGTCCTAACAATGTCTACTAGCAAAAAGCCAGTGGGTTAGAAAGTCCAGGTGGTTTCCCACATGGGCCAACCAACATAGGAAATATATTCAAGTTCAATAGTTATTAGGAATGTACCAATTAGAGTAACATTGAGGTTTCACTTTACTTTCCAATTAGCAAAATTTAGAAAGACTATAACACCTATTTCTGGGATTGAATGAGGGAAAAATGGTACTCACACATTTTATTAATGTGAATAGTTATAGTCTTGTGGAAAGCAATGAAAATAAAATATATATTCTTAGAAGTACCAGAATACATACGTATGTATATGTATATATCATACATACACGACATACTTATCTACATGCAAACATGCATACTTACACACATAACTCTAATGATGTTTGAAACAATAACAACAAAAAAAGAAAATGAATGCATTTTGGAACTTCCCAACCCATGGACTCATATGCAGTCATTAAAAATAATAGATAAAATCTATGCTTGTTCATTTGGAAGGATATTTACCAAGTGTTGTGGAGAAAAGTGAATATAGCAAAGTATAAGTAATATAATCTCATTTTTAGAAAACAAATAACAACCACAAACACAATCCTAAGGCAATGTCTTCATTCCTCTCCTACGTACCCACTTCTACCTTCTCCACGCCGATCTGCCCTTGGGAGGTCAACCTTCATGCACCAGACAAGTGAGATCTCTGAGACCAATGACTTCCTGTCAGGCTCAGCCAGTCAGAGGTGCTGGCAGGAGAGGAAGGTCAGAGCTGCCGGAGTCTCTGAATATCACAGCTTCTCTTAAGATAGCCCTTTGTATAGGATTTCCTTTCCATTTCTGGTAACCGCCTCCTCCCCTCCTTCCTTTAGTTTTAGGGATGTTAACAGCCCTGGGCTACAGCTTCGATCCTATTTTTTGATACCCTATTTGTACTTTTATCAATAATCCCATTATTAGATTCTTCTTGAATGGTCTTAATTAGAAGTTGCCATTTGTTTCCAGCTGAGACCCTGGCTAATAGAACTCTTATTTCTGCATGTTTATATATGTATATTCATGTTTGTATGCAATTACATGAGCACGGAGAAATATAGAAAGATCTATGTTAGGTGGTTAAAATGAGATACAGAAGTTGGGTGGAGGAGAATGATGTAGGGGGGACAATGGTGGGAAGAGAGGAAAGCTTATAAAAACAGAAAGAACACAAAAATCTGCTAAATTAATCCAAAACAAAAAAAAAGCACAAAAAACATGATATCACATTTAACATTTTACATATATATGTATACGTATATGTATAAAAATTTAATTAAAAAATCTAATGGGCAATATGGCAAAAGGGAATAAACAACAGACTTTCTGGCTCATGGGGTTATGGGGACAGCACAATGAGATGTTGAATGTAACACAGGCCGAAATATTCCCGATAAGAAGTAGAACATCCCAGAGGAAGATGAGGTTCTTAAACAAATTGATGGACTTATACAAAGTAACAATTCTTCTCTTAGCGATTGAATATGTTCAAATGGAATAAAGAACCACACATCTCACGAAATCTTTCTTAGAACCTTCCTTAGCTATAGGAAAGTGAGAAGAAACAAACTCATAGTCGATAAAATGGTTCAGTCTTACGTTGGAAGAGGTTTGTCTTTGCAGGACAGAACAACAACAAAAAAAACATACACAAAGTTGGTCAAACAGTACTGTACTTTATTCAGTGATAAAAGGAAGACATGATGAGATGGGGCACCCAGGATTTGAGAGAATGGTTGACTTGGCATAAGACCAATTTTATTAGCCAAGAATGACAAGACGTATTGAACAGAGGTGTCAGAGCTATGAGAAGTGTATGAGGCGGAACTCCAGAGCAGAGAGGGCAGCCAAGCTAATGCAGGCAGTGCCTTGTGCTGCAGAACAGCACTTGTGCACTTAGTTTCTGTGCCTGCAATCAGTCTCAGTGAGAATCAGAAACCCTCTTTGATATGACAAAGTAGTCACAACACGATGACCAGGAAAGGGGCTAGCCCGTTATGGAATGGTTTTGTAAGCCATTATAGTTTTTGCTAAAGGTCTCTAGTGATCAGAGGGTCAACTTTGAATTAATGGAGAGGGCTGAATTTTAGAAGAACACCAGCCCATTGCAGGGGAAGCCTTGGAGAGAGATCCAGCCGTGCACTGTCCAATGAATGTGTTACGTGGTCCAGTGGATGAACATGCCCAGGCTAGAGGAAGTGTGTCAGATCCCTAGTCCATGACTTTGGTTTCCTTTTAACAGAAGAGATGCCTTATTATCTTATGTATGACCAGCAACCTTTACCTCCAGTTGATTTGGTGTTAGGTCTTCGCCAAAGAAACAGATCAGCAACCAACCAACTGCTAATAGTGTGATACAGCCTTCCTTTCTTCCCCTGGAGAGTGTTATTTCTAAACAAATTAATCCCTGGATGTCAAATGTATTGCATATGAAAGGCATTTATAACACAGCAACAGGTATTTATTGATCATTTCAAATTCTAGAACTGTAAAGCTAGAAGAGAGCATGGAGATGATTTGCCTCAAACTCTTTTTTTAATGTATGAGGTAGCTGAGGGACTAAAAAGCATAAAATATTTGCCCAGGATCACTCTGAAAGTTTTACAAGCAACATACTCTTAAAATCAAGCCCCAAATAGTAAGCATGAAGGAATCTCTAAGATCAAGAAGGGAAAATTATTGTAACTATACTTGCAGTTACCAGTTTAAAACATTTGTTAATTACAGAAATCTGCACAATCTCCTTCAACAGCATGAATGCACATGCACGCACGCGCGCGCGCGCACACACACACACACACACACACACACACACACACACGACATTCATCACCCTAACGACTCACAGAGGCATACCTACCCTGTATTTGTAATCAGGGAAATGGCCTTGCTTCTCAAACTAAAGAGAAGGTAGAGACATGTGCCAGCCTATGATTAAAACAGGAAAGCATTGTTCCCCAAGCTCTTTCTTCATTTTCTATAATCTTAATTCCCAACCTCACATGTCAGTTCATGGTGCCAACTGATGTCACAAGTGCAAGGACTTACCCCAGAGAGTGTCTGCTGCAAGAAATCCAGCCAAGAGTAACTTTACTCTTCCCATCTTACTTGCTAACAATTGTGTCACCAGCTTGGACAGACCACTGAAAGAGTGATCAGTTGGAGTGACAGGCTTTCAATTCTGCAGAAACTACAAAACTGACTCAAACAAAAAAACAGACAGGAGTGCCTAGAGTCAAGAAACATGGATCCATTCACTCCCTGACATTCCATCTTAGCTTGACCCTGGGGGAAAGATGTAGAACCTCTAGTGACAGTACAGCAATGGGATGACAAGATAAGTGTTTGGGGAGATCCTGATGTCAGCCAAGGGCACCACAGGCTGGAGGCTGATCTTCGCTGATGTAATAGTATTCCAGTTTAAACTAATTCACTTGGTTAAGCATAATATAGCTCTTCTTGTTTAGGTGACAATGGTTGGATTTTTAATCATGCTTTTGGCAAAACCATTAGAAGACAGCTACTCCACACAGGCTGTTGTGAATGGACCTGATCAAATATTAAGACTTGGACTTCACCAACTGGGCGGGTACTCTAACCAAACGGAATACGTTCTTTCTGGTAAGATCACAGACAGCAAATAATATCCCTGAACACTGTCATGCAAAAGTCATCACTTAGAAGCATCTTCTTTTCCTGAATTTCTCATCCATTCTTTCTATTCTGTCATCTTCATTTCTTGGCTTGTATATCTGGTTCCATCTCATGATGGACCACTGAGTGTTCAAACAGGTAAGCTGCGTATGTTTAGAGGGACGAGAAAGTTATATACCTCTCTGTTCCTGAGATTCCTCCTCTTTAAAAGGAGGAAAATAGTAGGACTTATCTTATTGGGTCTTGGCAAGGAGTAAATTAACTGGTACACAATGATTAACTAATGCCTGGCACATAGTAAGAGGTATTTAAGAATTTGCTATTATTATTATTTAGGAGGGATTTAAAAGGCCTTGAATAATGCCTCACATTCGCCTGTGCTGGTTCTGTGGTCATTCATTGATTTAACTATGGTTCCTAAATTCTCTCTCTCTCTCTCTCTCTCTCTCTCTCTCTCTCTCTCTCTCTCACTCACTTTCTTCTTCTCTCCTCTCACCCCAACAGAGTCATGAGCTTTCATTGTGTACTATAAAATATATTAATCATTCCCACATTTCACAGTTATGTTAGTTCCAGAGGCCTCAAAAAGGAGATCTCTCCTGAGATTGCCTGTATGCCAGGTGTGGGGGAAGGTGTTGGGGATATAAAGAACAATAAGACACAAACCTTCCGTTAAGGAGCTAAGGATCTAATTAGCAAGTGAATATGCTGACAAGTAATCGCCCCACTTTGTGATGAGTGTAACAATAGAGCACAGAGTTGCTCTGGGGCCTCAGAAGAGGGCACAATTCAAAGAGAGATCGGTGTTGAGAGGAGTCCTGGATTCAATGAACAGGAGTTTAGTAAGCAAATGAGGCAGGAAAAGGCATTTTTTTGGACTGGCTTATACCAAAAAAAAAAAAAAAAAAAAAAGATATAAAAGGTCATGGCATATTTAGAGCATTGTAAATCAGTAAATTATGGCTGATAGGATAAATTGTGTCTGTCAGAATGATGAAAAGATAAGAAATGGCAGGAAAAGTGTCAGGAAATGAGGCTGAAGAGAAGTCCAGTAGGTGTATCCACAGACGCCTTGTGCAGGAATGGGTCTCGGTCATGGTCTACAAGTGTAGATGACAAAGGTTCATAGAAGGGTTCCAAGAGGCACATGCATGGCCAGATTTACACCTGAGGAAAGTCACCCTGGCTGCAGAGCAGACAGCGGCTTAGAAGAGGGTGAGTGGGGTGGGCAAAGGGGAAACCATTGCTGGTAGCTGCTTTTGGTTCTCTAAGCGGTGACTCTATTGCTTCTTTCTTCTCCCCCTACACTTTCTGCAGACCAAAGAACAAAAGGTACAGAGTTAGATACTTAGCTCACTTGGCCCAGTGGGTATACATGTGACCAAACTCGCCAGAGCTCTCCTACTTCTTCTTAAATGGCCTTTGAAGCTGTAGCCCATGAGCAAGCACACATAGAATTAAACCCTACATAGATTAACTGAATCCAGTCAAGTGATGAAGAATTCCAGGTGGGAGATTATGGAATCTCTGGACTCAAATCTGGTGCAAACTGGTGAAGGAAGTTACAACTGAATTAGGTAAATATTTACTTCTTCTCAGGAGACTCACTTTAGCCAAAAGGGTCCCATTTGTGGGACATGGGCTCAGTAGCCCCCGATGGCTGACTGCTATATAGGAAAAGTTTATCATGCCTTTCAGGAAAGGAAGAACTCTCAAGTTCAAGTTCTCTATCTCCTGAGCTCACATCTGGGCCTAAATCTCTGGTTAATGAAAAATGCCATCCAGTGAGAAGGTAGTTCCAATTTACTGCAAATTACAAAACTGTTCCCTTATCAAATACGTGTTTTCCAACTTTGTAAGATTTTCAAATGAACTACAGAGAAGATGAAGTAAACAAAACCTACACTTTTAATGTTTTTGTGTTGAATTTAAGACAATTCTATATGTCTGCTAAATGAAATTGTTTGTAATGTTTGTAATGTGTTTTTAATGTTTAAGAGATTCTGGCATAGTTGACCTTATAATTAGCCATGTGATTCTAGTTTAAACGACTAATTAAGTGCTTGACTTCAGACTAAAGCTTTAAAGTCGAAAGTTCCAAGAGAGGTTGGCTAAGTTTGTAAACAGTATTGAAAGATTTAAGAGAACTTTAGGGTCATGGTATTTAAAAGTTTAATTTATTAGATTTATAAGAACTGCTTAGGTACTTGGGAAAGCTTTGCTTGTTAGTTAAGCATTTGAAGTACTTAAAAAGAAAATCGTATATATACTTTTATAAATGCAGTTTAGACTATTTAAGGGAACGTAATTGCCAAAATTGTAAAGTAACTCTTAAAATTTTATTAGATTTATAGATAGAAAAATACGATTTGTAGGTTGAACTTAAAAGCTTAAAGGGGCGGGGCGACTTCATTACTTCAGTATATTGAATATTTATCTTAGAAACCAAGTAGCTGCAGTCTTTTATGTGCACGAAGGCTGGCCTCAAGCACCCCAGAAAACTCCTGACTTCTTCTGGGATTTGTTTGACCTGAGACAGGAGCAAGACTTATTTTCTCCTCCTGGTTTGAGCTGAGAAGCTGGTGGTCGTCATGTGAAGAAGCAGCATCATCGCCTTCAGAGAATAAAGCTGACCGGCAGGGTGTGTTCTGAAGATCCTTTGATCCCAGGTTCACCAGCCCCACGGCGAGCTCTGCTCCCACCTTTATCGTGGGCAGTTTGGGGAACCAAAGCATTGCCCTTATTTGCTTGAGTTGGTTGAAGTTGAGTCTCAGCCGCTTCCAACTAAAAAGTCCTAACTATTGCTGAGGATGTGATGGTACAATTAAGCTGTGTAATTTGAAAACAAACAAAAATCTATAATAACATGTATTTAATATTTTTGGCCCTCACATAGCTTCTTCCCGAGAGGAGTCTTCTTATTGTCTCTTGTCTTCGGACAAGTCTGGATGCTTCACCCTGCCCTCCTCTCTCCAGAGACTCCTCCCCTCACTGAAGCCAGGGAGGGCGGGGTGACACCAGGATGTGATCCCGTCTCCCCTTTCCCTTCTTTTTTTGTCCTTGGGTCTAAAGAAAAGGGAACAAGAAGAAGAGCAGTGACATGAGAGAACCTCATGTGACTGTAAATTTTTTTCTCAGTTCATGGCATGGCTAGTCTCCAGATTTAAAAAAGAGAATACTCTGGACTCCATTGTGGACCTCCAACAAAGACTGTGAAACTCTGCTCAAGCCTAACAGAGTACCGCCAAGCAGGTGCCTGCACCCTGACTCCCACAGTTTGAGCACTATGGACTAAAATTAAAAACCCAGAAGAGCAGAGTTAGGGATGAAAAGAGGGGCTCAGTTTAGTCCAAGAAGAGTTGGAGGTGCTGGGTGACATCTTGTTGGGGGTGAGCTTTAGGTGATGGGGTACATGGTTCTAAAATTCAGGAAGCAAACTGGGACCGGAAGAGCAGATTTTGGAGCGATTGCTGTTGAGGTGATTGAAGCCTGCTCCCCTCTGTTCTCGAGAACTCCGTGATGGTGGTGAGGCATTTTGCTAAGCGCGAGGTAGGGCGCTGTGTCTGGTCAGGAGTGTGTTTGGCTCAAGTAACAGAAAACATGTCATAGAGTGGTTCAAATAAAGACAGATTTTAAATATCTATATTTATATTTTTATTATTTGTTTATTTATTTATAAATAACATTGTATTAGCTTAGATGCACATCGTAATGATTATATATATATATATATATCTCAAAATAATTACCAAGAGTTTAGTTAATATCTATCATCACACATAGTTACAAATATATTTTTTTCCTTTTAATGAAAGGGAATCTTTTCATTAGCACCTTTATTAAGTAACTATCTGAAAGGACGCAGCTGCCGGTGCTGGTTTCATGGCTTGATGATGACAAAACAGGTCTCTGCCATTGTCTTCTCATTTCCGTTACGGGCTCTAGATGGAAAAGTGGGAAGAACGTTGGCCTGGCAGAGAATCTATGTAAATGGCAGAGAACCTGTGGCTTTCGAATAGGATTTTGGCAAATCTTGGCCATGAAAGTCGTTTGGAGGATTACTTCAGGAAATTTGTAAGCAGGTCAGACACCTGGATGTGGAATGCCTGTCAGGGCAAGGTGATGCCCAAGGCTGGAACACTGACTGCACAATTTTGAATTTGCCAGAAGCCTTCAGGCTCTGTCTTGTGCTGCTTGGACCAGAGAAGTTTTCTTCCTAAAATGGCAATTTTGCAGCAATTAAATGTCTTATCACAGTCAAAAGGAATTAAAGAAAAGCCCCACGAGAAAAGAAACTCTTCTGTAGTTTCTTCAATGCTCAGAGTTGCTATTTTTAACATAACAAGTCAATGCAAGACACTAGGGTATACAAGTTGAATCTACATTTATTTTTGGGGAATGCATAAAATCAGAACCTCTGTCAGAGGAGCTTTGGTTTTGTGTTCAAACCTCCATTGTTTTACAAGCTTCGGGGTGGGGGTGTGCTCATAGAAAGGGCTATGCTCATAGAAAGATACTTGATTCCACCAAGTTCTCAGCCGGAAGGTGAGTGCTACTTATACTATCTACTGCCTATCAGATACTATAAAGAACTGCCAACACTAGATATTAACTTTACAACTCATTTCTTGACTTCCAATTCAGTTTTGTTTTATTCTGTATAACCAACATATGCCATGTATTTCCTAGTAGGGAGCTTACATATATGTATGTTCAGTTTTAAATCTATCTTCCTTTAAGTGGCAATGAATGTTCTGCCTCAAATTTTTATCCTGTATCAGAGACATTTAGAAGTCAAATATTTTCCCACAGATATTTATTGCTTTGTTTAATTTAATGCTTTGTTTTAATTTCTGAATGATGTTTAATTGGCGAAGGCTCTAATGCTCCAAGTATAAGATATTCTCAGCCTACAACCTCTGTGTCATGTCGTTAATATTTCATAGGATCCGAACATGCTCTAAGAGCTTATTAACCTATATAATGAGGTGGAGAGTTTTATTCACTAAAATTCCAGGACCTGTTCTCTATGAGATTAATAGCAGTCACAAGACTTCCCTGGGGGCTCTTTGTGAAGCAGGGGGTCATGAGTGGAGAGTGAAAGACATGAGAGGAATGACTAGATGGGAAGGAAGGGGGGTGAGCAATTGGCACTGTGCTATTAGGGGAAAAATAGAAAGTCAGACAGATACACAGAGAGAAATATATGCAGAGAAAATGAGACAGAGAAGCACACACAAAAAGAGTGTGTGAGGGAGAGCAGCTAGGGTGGAGTCTTTTGGCAGAAGGATGTGTCATTGGGCATTTTAGGATATTTCTCTGTGTAATGTGTTATTTAAACTCATATACAACTTTTTCAAAAATATATGTATAAGGATTTAGATTATTCATCAAGACTTCTGAGGTCAGATGTGTGTTGTTCTGGGTGAAGCATCGATGGCCAAAGAATTGGCTTGGAGGTCTAGTCGGGTCTCATTGATGATAAATACACCCCTTTCCCTCATGACCATCCCTTCCGGTCTGTTCTCCTTAAAGTGGGGCATCCCTCAAGTGAATGGCCATTTGTCCTAGACAGCATGTGTGTAGTGGAAAGGGTAACTTGAACTTGGAATCAGAAATCTTTACTTCCAATCCCAGCTGTGCCGTTTACTAAGTCCTCACCTGAGTTTTCTTACCTATAAATGAGACTATAGTACAAGGTTGTGAGAATTAAGTGAAATAATGTCTGTAAACATTCCTTCCTTTGTGTCTGGCACATAATTAGTCAAATGAATCTCACATCTAGATCAGTGCAGAATACCTAAACTATACCCTCAGACTATTTTTACCTCAATCTACCCATATGAGGTAGAAATAGTCATTTCTATTACTAATATGTTTTTCTCATCAAGAGCTATCTCTGAAGTCATCAATAAAAAGGTCAAAATTAGTATCAACAGACCTATTATCTCCATTTTAAAAAATACAAAAGCTAGTTAAATATTGCTGAATGTTGCACCAAGTGGAAAGTCAGGATAAAAATTGGGAGATAAAATCCCTATGCTTTCTGCTCCATGTATATTTCCAGTAGGCCCACTGTGGAATATATATTTTTTTCCATCAATTAGGCCAAAGGAAACATTTGTTCCTTGGGATACCGGAACTCTGATGGCAAGATAGTCAGTGCACATTATATACCCAGTGGTTGTATTCAAGAGAAAGTGACCTCTGACCCATGGGAGAGAGGAGTGAGGAGAGCGAAATGGAGAGGGAGAGATATAAAGATGAAAAGTGCCTGTTACAGTGTCTTGGGCTTGCTCTGCAGAGCAGGGCACATTCCCTGGCTCTCACAGCTAAGAGTCTTTGTGAAAACGCTGATTTCTGAGGAGAGCCTTCACCTCACTGCCGGGTGCCCTTCAGCTCAGCATCGCTGTCTTGCCTAAGGAATGTCAGGGATGGATACCTCTGCAATGAATGCCAAAATGGTACACCAAGGGCTCTGTCTTGGTCTCCATCCAAAACGATGACATCTCACTGTTAATTAAAACTGCAGAACACTTTCAGATTTCCACCAGGGAGAGAAGCAGTTCAAATCATCTCCGGCATCATCTCTTAAATTGATAATGATTCCAGAAATAAGCGTGGACACTCAAAATTAACACCGTTAGGTAATAATGGTATGCAGAAGGATTAAAATGTAGCTGGAAAGATGTATTTATTGTAATCCCTACTCTGTCAACCCACAGATCTAAATGGGGCCTTGTCTTTCTTCGTCGACTGAGCCAGAGGACTACAGAACCTCAGCCCCAGCCTTGCATCAGGAAACTGAGACCACAGCAGATCCGGGTAAAACTAAGGTTTCCAAATTATTACCCTTATGCTCTCCTACCCCATTTCATGGGACTCTGTGGGCCATTGTAAGGACAAAGGCAAACAAAGACAGAAAACATTTTGACCCAAACCTTCTGAAATCTTTAGCAAAAAGTATTGAAATTGCAATATTTAGCACTTACAGCTTTCTTAGAATTGCCACATTAAAAAATGTCTGAGACTGGGCTGCATGGATATCTAATTTAAAAGGGGACTAGAGACTGAATATTGCTAGGTTTCAAATTTTGCTTTGGAACCAGGGACCTCTGATTGTCCCGGCTGCGTGGTGGTGGTCCAGGGCTTCAAACAAAAAAGCACTTTTCCTTCCTTTTCTTAAGAAGGAGTGCTCTTTGCCAGTGGTTACTCATACAAAGCCCAGCCGATTTTTGTGTATCTGTCAAATAAGAGGTACAGTCTAGCAAATACTACATGTTTGCATTTCTCTTTAATGATGTCTATGGCTTGCATTAATATGGAAATAGATGCAGCCCTAAGGCACTTTTGAAGTTGTCAGGGCTGTTCTCATGTGACAAAGTTTTCATGTCTTCGTTCATTGTACAGTGCTCCCTTGATTTTAAAATCTGTGCTTACCTGATGTATTGTAATTATGGGATCAAAAATGACAGGATGATGCTATTCCAAAGTTAAAATGAATGATAATAATACCTTAGGTTTATATAGTGTCTTTCTTCTTAAAAAGTGAAAGAGTTTTTGCATATATTATCTCATGTATCCTCTCAACACCCCTGTGAGGTATTATTAGCCCCATTTTACAGATGGAGGACCAGAAGCAGGTATAGGTTACCTGATATCCAAGGTCAGCTATATGCTCTGGCCACTGAACCACCTAATAGGAAGCATTAAAGGCCCATCTTCACTGCTGAACTGCCTCAGAGGTCGATGTGCTTCACATAGAGCACGTATCACTTTGTCCTTTTAGTCAATGGATAATGCTAGATATTTAATGTTTTCTACTAGATCAATCATTTCATTCCTTCTTTCCTACGCTACCTTCCCTTCCTTTCCCCGGCAAACATTATCCACTAGCCTCGTATTCTGTTAGATTCTACAGAGTGAAAGAGGGCAATCATTCTTCTACCCTCCTGAAACTCACAAGCTGGTGAGAACAGAGAATAAAGCAGGCAGTTATCACATGACAGGATGAGTGTGCTCAGGGTGTTTCCTAAGGCAGGAGGCTTAACTATGTCCAATGGGACAAAGGACTGATCCAGGAACACTTGTAAAGACAAAGACCCTAAGTTAATTATACTTTAAGTTTCCTACACCTACCTAGAGACATGCATATGCAGTAAAATGTCAAAATGTATATTCTAAGTCAAGTTCATGAACTGTTAGGAAAATTAGTTCTGTCTCTAACTTTGGCAAATACACTTATATAAAATGACTGGAAGGCCAGCTCCTCAGAGTTCTGAGCTGGCAGTAAGGGGAGAGTGACCTCTGTCCCAGTCTGTGGCACTTAGTTTGCTTTCCCTCCTATTTCTTCTCATCCCAGGCTCTGGCTGCACCTTGAGGGGCTCATGGCTATTTGTACGACAACCCCAGCCCGCATGTACAAGCTCCATGCAAACATCTTGCAAACATCAACCATCGTTGCAGAAGGGCACATACAGGGGTGTGGTCTGCCTCAGGAGGGTGAACCCACGGCAGCCCTGAAAGTAACCTTAGGGTTATTGGGTAGGGAATTCTGGAGTTCTGGTTACCTAGACCATGTTCTAGAAGGATGAGCTCTGAATTCCCTTGGCTTCAGAGGTTCCTCCTCCAAGGCAATAGGTAGAGCTAAAGGAGAGCCAGTGACATGGGCAGGGACCTCTCTTGTCAGAGTCTAAGAACAATGCTATCAAATGTATATTTCAGAGAACAATCCAGTGTTTCTCACCAAAGGCCAGAAATATTTGCCTTTGAAGTCTTTACCTGCACTTTAAAAAGTCACACAAAATTTGTTTCTCCCCAACATATCTTAATACATGGCAGATCCAATTTTTTAATTGCGTAGGCCAAGACCCTATAGTCATCTTTGACTCTTCTCTAATGCCCACTTCCATCAGCAAATCCTGACAAATATATCAACACTAACCTCTTCTTACTCCTTTCACAGCTACTGCTGTAGTCTAAGCTACCATCGTGTCTTGTTCAGAATTTTACAAGAGCCTCCTAATTGGTTTCCCTACCGCAACCTTTGTCTCTGTCCTTGCACCCCTTACTGTGTATCCATGGCATAACGGCCAGAGGGAGCCTCTTAAAATCCTAGTCAGATCAAATTATTTTTCTGCTGCCTATCTGCCAATGACTACACAACTCATTCAGTGTGAAAGCTGAATTCTGTACTCCTCACCTCCCACATCATTTCCTACTGTTTTCCCCTCAGTAACCCATCTCCTGCCACACCGGCTTCCTCATTGTTCCTGGAACCCATGAAGCACACCCCCATCTCAGAAACCACTCTCCTGCTATTTCTCCTGCTTCAAATACTCTTCTCTAAGATATTTGGTCACCTCCTCACTCATTTCCATCAGGTCTTTACTTAAAATTACCTTTCCATACAATCATATACCTGATCCCCACCATGACCACATCCTCCCAATCCTACTTCATTTTTTTTCATTTCATTTATCACAACAAGCACATATAAGAAACACATCTTCGTTTTTGTATGTACCTCGCCACACAAACATACCAGAATGTAAGCTCCATGTGGATAGGTATTTTGTTCCATTGGAGCCTAGAACTATGTGAGTAGATAGTAGTCACTCAATAAAATATTATTGTATGAGTCAATGAATTCCAGAATTTGGTTCTAAAATTTATTCGTTATTGTTTTAGGGTTAATTGTTCTTTTTAGTTCCTTATATCAAAACAGAAGTGTTAGGGAAATGAGTGTGTGATTGATATTGGTATTGGCTGATATAATATCTAAAATCTCTAGATTGAAAGCAATGAAAGCTGATGCTCAATAAATGTTGGCTTTGTAGAGGAAAAAAAATATATTCACATAAATGTGGATCTGGGCATATTGTCTATGATTGTGAACATAACCATGTGCCAGCTCCTGTTTTCCTGAATGATGCGTTAAGCCAGCTAAAGTTGATCAGCCCTCATAGGACAGATTTAGTATTACAGTGAACTTCTTCAGTGGGTAACATACGGCTTTTATGATGCCCCTCTTTCCCTGACTCTCATTGGTGCTGTATTTATATGCCCCTGTTTATTTTTTACTGTGAAATGCCATCTAATTATGCCCTTCTAATATAACCAATTTCCATAAACCACATATACAACCCTAATCATTATTGTAGTCAAAGCTTGCCTCAGCACAGTGTAACCTACTCGAGGTCAAGAGTTTTTTCTTGTATTCTTTTTTCATCTCACATACCCCATATCCATTCTTCTCCCAACATAATAGCAAATGAGTCATTGGTACGTGAGCCATCTTTCTAGAAGTTAAAGTCATGTATAAAAGAAAATATCTTTTGTAATTTGAGATTTCAGGGAAGGCTTAGCTCCAATGCAACTGGTCAAAGTTTTCTTCATATGGTCACTGATACCCTCTAAGCACAGTCCTTGTAAGATCTTACAGTTAATCTTTATTATTTTTCTTATCAAAACCATGGATTAGCATGGATTGCTAACCTTAGATCATTTAAAGTGGAAGCATGCAGATTATCTACAACATTTTTTTTCTTTAACTGATATATATTTATTATGGAAAACTTTGACAACATAAACAAGTGAAAGGGAAAAATAGGATTATTTGTAATCCATTCCCAAAGAATTTGCCAGCATTTTAGTTTATGTCTTTACTTTGTTCAGTCATAATATATTTATTGCTTTGTTCCTGATTTAAATTTTTAAAATTATTTACACAAGTAATAAATTATCCTCATTTTAGAAAATATAAATCCACAGAATAAAAAAGGAGATGGTAAATCACTTATAATCTCATTATGCAGAGATTTCCACTGTTAATATTTTAAGAAATATCCCTTTACAATTGTACCTATGCAGATACTGATATGAATATTTTAGAGTAGATATTATGTTTGTACCAAAATGCTAAAATATGTTATATATTACCCTACAAACTTATTTTCATCATTTAATAAGTCATATTACTAAATATTTTTACATTATTTTCATAATTTTTGTGACTATATTTTATCCCATTATATGGATATACCAAAACATTTTTTCATTCTCTAGTGCTGAACATATTTGCTGTTTCTTCTTTTTGTCCCTGAGGTGAACGTTCATGCAAGAAAGCATTTTTCCACATTCATGAAATTTGTGGATGTGGAATTGCTGAGGTAAAAGGCATTAGTATTATTAGAGCTTTGCTTTAAAGCAGAATCTTCTATGGAATTTTCTTTAACTTTTTCATAATATCTTCTTGATCATGTGTCCACATAGAACATGGACATCTCCTATTTAATTTTTTCCTTAGAGAATATTCACCACATAGGGGGCACTTACACTTGATCGACATCTGATATTTACCTGGCAAACATAATATCACATTGAATATACTTTCAATTTGATGCATACTTTGGTTGTTCAACACACAAGAGCAGTCTTGCTAAATCAAACACTGTATCCAACTCCCCCCATCCCAGGAACACTGACATGTACTCACATTAATTCTAAGACTGTTTGGAAATCAAACTGAATTTATAAGAACTACTTTGTACTGGTCTTACATGCTACTGGTTTACTTCAATCAATATTAGTTCAATACTACAACCATTATTATCAGGTAATAACTACTAACCCATAGTGTTGCTAATTTGCCAAGTCTCATCCATGCATAAGTAAATATACTTATTGTAATTTTGACCTTTCATCTCTCTTTGCTCCTTGAGACAAGCCAACAGGAGTGTCAAGCAAAAAGGCACACAAAAAAATAAGGTTCCTTCCAAATTTGTTAGGAAAAAAAAGGGAGAGAAATCAGTGAGTCCACACTGCCTTATACCTGAGCGCAGGTGAGATATGTTTAGATTGATGTATGAGGTGTCATTTTCTGGACCATTAAAAATCCTGTCACCTCCGGAATGAAATGCTGCAGTGATTTACCAGCAGGTGACATAACATTGCACCATCATTTAAAAAGAGAAATGAGAAGCACAAGTATTGAACCGAACATATTTTTAAGTTTATCACCTAAAAAAATAAGATTCTGTGCAGGAGAAAACCTGTAAATTTATTCTCATCGATCAAGTTCTTCATCTAAATCATTTTGATTTAAATGACAAACTAAGCTTTGGGGGAATAAACAAGTGAATGAGAGAAAAGCTTTTTTTCTTTTTTTACCAACAGGGCCAAAAGAATGGCTGGTAACAAATTGCAAGCTCTTTGAGGTAGGTTTTCAAGGCCATTTAAGTGATTTATTTATTTTTTCTGTTCTCAAGGCTTCATTCACCTCTAGACTGAACCAGAGTAAGATGACACCAAAATGAGCAACTTTTTTTTTTTCTATTTCACATTAGCTCTTTATGGCCCAGAAGTAGCAAAGTCTCAGAAATAGCAGGCACCTGTGGTGCCTGAACAAGTTAAAGCAAATTGCATGTAAATCCTGAATCTTTCTCTTGTGAACTTTTTGTGGCACTATAGATGTGGTCTAAGCAAGACAGACTAAAATAAACTTCAAAATTTTTTCTTATCATAAAAGAGTTTATATTTTTGTCATAATGAATCAGAAACATTATTTAAAAAATAAATATATATGAAAAATTTTGTAAAGATCATCTATAAGTGTCTACAAATGAAGTCAATATCTATCCAGAAAACTTGCAGAATCTGAATCTTGTCATGATTAGAAAATATAGTCAGAATATTTTGTCATAACTGCAGATGCTCCATTTAGGGTTAAAAATAGATTTTTAAAGTTTTTATTAATTCTCTCTGCATCCCTGGCAAATTAGAGAGTAACTAGTAGAGAACATGTTATATGAAAGATATTTCAGTTTCCCAGCTCTAAGAACACCTATGATAGTAGAAGATGTTTTAGGTGAAAGAAGGTTGATGTTGTTCCAGAAAAAAAAATGTGCTAAAGAAGGTAAAGTCCCCAGAAGAATTCCTGGCACAAATACTGAAAATGTATTTTTAAGGTGCTACCTAGCTCCTACTTTGTAAGTGCCTCTTCTCTCATAAGCACATGAACCAGAGATGCACACCTGCTGAACGATGCTAACTTGGAGGTCACATTTGTATAAGGTGACCCAGCTCTCTTGGCTCCAGCTAACTGTGCCGGGGGCCACATGTTTTTGATCCCCTTTCTCATAAACCCTAAAAAAGAAACCGTAGTCAGATGGCTGGAGACATAGAGCTGGCTATAAGATCAGAGTTACTTAATGGCCAGTCAGTGTTACTGGAGCCTGCCAGATGAATCCAGTCTATAAAAATTAGAAAGAAACAGATGCTCAGGGAGGAGAAGAGATAAGATACTTTAAAAGCCCAGAGAAAGTAATGAAGAAAAAATAACCAATGATGTTCCAGATTCTGAAAGTCCAGAATTCAGTCAGCTAAGATGATCTGGTATCCTCTTAAAAACTCCTGCTCACCTCTACACTTTTTGTAAGCTATTATGAGTGGTTCTCTATTCCTTGAAATCAAAAATTCTGAAGAAACTCTAAATCAGTGTCTCTTCTTTCTTTCTCACTATCCTCCAGATGCTAAAACCAGGACACATGGTATAAGTTATAGGGAAATGGACCTCACTGAATGATTGAAACTGTCCATACCCAGAATGTCACTGAGAGTGTTCAGGTGGGCTCTATAATCCCTCCCTTGCTATAACAAATCATATCATTATTGTTGCTTACCCTTGTTCTCTTCCATTGATAACCTTTGGTTATAGTCAAAGCAGTGGTTAAGGTTTGGAAAACAAAAGTAATTCCTTAACTTTATCCACACATAATTGTAACTCTCACCAAATTGCCCCCAAATCCCACTAATAATCACTTGATCCATATAAGATGTGTTTGGGGAAATAACTTTATACATAAAAGCTGTTCAAACTTGGAAAATGTTATGAACCTTACAAAGCCTCAATTTTGTCATCTATAAATTGGGTCCACAAACCCTTCATTGAAATCTTTGGGTGAGATGTATTTCAGATTTCAGAATTTTAAGATAAGTAGCTCAAGTGATTCATATACTATATTTTATGTAGATGCAGCACTGAGATTTGTGCAAACATTCTATGATTACACTATGTCTGCAGTGAACACATTTAAATATTCACCCCAGTTGGGATAAGGGTCATAAGTAGGCCTTTATCACATCAAATTAGGTCAGCTTTTGCTATCAAAGGGGATGGCCACAGACCCAATAAAACTATTTCGTGTTTCAGAACTTTTTGTATTTTGGGACTTTGGATGGGGGTTGTGACCTGCAGTACTTACCTCTTAGAGGTGCTGTAAAGATGAAATGCAACCAAGTCTATAAAGCAGTGGAAACAGGTTCTTGGTATCTGTTTTTCTACTCCTGCCTTGATGGAGATTCGACCTTGATGTCAGGACTCAGCCTATGCATCTGTTGCCACCATTTGATCCTGGTGATTTCCTTTTGTCCCCTCTTCCCTCCCAAATTTGAGTGACAGCTTCAGTCCAGCCAAGCCCACACTGACTATGTGCCAAAGGCAGCTTCGTAATCAGCTGAACTGCTTGCTCAAAAGGGTGCTTGGCACGTAGTGAGCACTCCATATTGACCACCATCACAATTACTTCCACTACTACTGGTTGGTATCATTATCATCTTTCTGCCCCAGATGCCAATGCCTAACCATGATCTTTTCTTCAAAGAGAATTTGCATCCCAAGTGACATTTCACAGTCAATATAAAAGCATAGGAAAAACATAAGATCTGGAAAAAGTAAACAAATAGCTTTTTTTATAGGTGAAAATCTAGGTAAAAGGAAACATACATCCAAGTTCGTACTGGTGGTCATCCTTATCTTGGCCGTCATCATACCACAGGGCTCTAATGAAGTACAGAAGCGGCACTGAAAGTTGGCCATTTGGGTCACAGTCTTTTGACTGTTCAACTGAACCACACACATGCAGACCGTCAAAAGAACTATTTGAGCAATTTTAACTTGTATGCCATTACTTTTAAGATGTTTTAAGACTGAAGAACAATCAGAAATCTTGCAGTGAAGGGCTTTCCTTTCTTTCTTATCCTAGTAGTTTCTTATACCTTGAAAAATGCTGCATTAAAAAGTCCCTGAACCTCTCGAGGCATCAAAGGAGGTAAAAAGTGCTGTCGGCATTGAAGCCAACACAGCTTCAGTCTTTTCATCTCACTCGGGGTAACCTAGAAAGCTGGGAGTTTCTATGTGCTGTCTTTTCAATCATTTCGAATTGTTGGAATTATGACAGAAATTTTGCTTTTCCACCTGTCCCATTCTCTAAAACCAATTGCTAACTTCTCCTCTTTGGCAATCGCAATTGAACCAAAATCTAAATTTTATAAGCATGGGGAGGGCCAGTGGAGGATAGTTAGGGAATTAAAAAAAGAGAGAGAGAAAGAGAGAGAGAGAGAGAGATCATTCCAAATGTTTCATAAATACTAACTGGATTTACTGAGAACACTCAAGATCAGCAGAAAATTTCATGAACATGGTCACAAATGACAATCCATGTATGCGAGGCCAAATCTCCCTGTGCCAAAAAGGCCTAATTTGTTGCATACCAACCAGAAAAGTATCTAAAAGCCAATTGATTTAATTTCATTAATGGTTAACCCCTCCAAAAGCACTGAGGTGATAAGTTTTCCACAAATTTGCTTCTAAATAAAAATAAAAATAATTAGATTTAGAATTAAGCAAATTGTTTTAGCCTGCCATTAAAAAATAGCACAAGTAATCTAATTAGCTAAATTTATGAGGAGCAAATGTGAATGAACCCAGAAATTGAATTTGGGGACTAATACTGATGCATTCTCTACATCAACATGTCAGGGAGCAAAGCTAGATAAAAATTCTTTTTCTATCCAAAGCCTGAAGATACATAAAATGAAACAGAGGATGGTAAACAAATAAAAGAGACTAAGTTCCTACAGCATTTTACAATGAGTCAATAGTATCTACTGAAATCAACAAACCCATTTTATAGTGCTTAAGTGTCTACTTATGTTCTACAATTACTGATAATGTTGGGTTTCTCATTCCAGTTAATAGATCTTATTAGTATTTGGAAAGCGTATTGAACTTTCTTTCTTTTTTTTTTAATTCCCTAACTTTCCTCTGCTGGTTCATCCCTGTGGTTTACATTTTGGTTCAGCTGTGCTTGCCCAGGATAAAAAGTTAGCATTTAGTTTTGGGGGAGGGACAAGTGGAAGAAAGCAAATGACATTTCAGAGGCTGGAGGGGGAGAATTCTGCCTGTTCCTTTCAGTTTCCAAGATGATCGTTCTTTCTTTGCATTACCGTCATGGTCCTATGTACTCACCCCAGTGTCATTTAGATAACAGGAAAAGGGAACTGGTTTTAGGCCAGATGCTTAATACATGTATTGTCCTTGAACCCCCCACAGCCCTTGGAGGGGTCACTATTATTGCCCCACTTTACAAATGAGGAGACCAAGACCCACGGATCCTAGGTCATTTACCTAGTATCAATCAGCTAGTGAATAATGAAATTAAGACTCATACTGTTATTTCTACGAGCTCATAGACTATTGTTAAAAATTGCTCAATCAATCCTAATTTGAATGGTTACATTTTACTTAAACAATCCAATTTTCACTTCTAATAACAATGATGACCAATAACTCTCTCTTCAAATCCAGTTTTTCTACATTACTTTCATCGTAACAACAGTCTTGAATGTTGGTAGCAAGCACAGTCATCATCTCATTTTATAAACAAAGAGACTCAGTGGGTTTAAGTAATATACCCACAATCACACGTTTATAAGTAAACATGAATCTCAAACCCACACGTGTGAGCTCAGATTTCAAGCTTTACACTACGCTTCACTGCCTCTTCTATTTAAGAAAAATGAAAACAGAATACAGAGCCAAATTCTACCTTCTGACATCTGACATCTAACTACAACCAGATCTCCAAGACAATGTTTATTTAGAGAAGAAAAATAACTGTATGGGAAATGGTTGATTACATAATTCAAATTAATAAGAGGAGTTTAATCACTTGGTAGTCTAATTATTGACTGGACAAAAAATAGATTATAATTTGGGCAGCACGATGGCCATTCTTGCAGGACAGATAAGCATAATCCTAGAATCGAACACCATTGCTATTGTAAATTACCTTTTTGATTTACTCCATAAAACCTCTTGGTTACAATTTAATCACACCTTTGCTCGGCCTCTGAGGGGCACTGGGTCTCTTTCCTGATTTACAGGGAGAGTGTTAAGTCTCATTTTTCTTAAACTAAAAGACCAGAGCAGTCAGAAGCAGAGACAACAGGGATGTGACAAGGCCATGAGGCAATTATGTGTCCCTCTCCTGTGCACCAGTCGGAATGTTTATGTGGGATGGGAAAAGGACGAGATGCCCTTCCTACTGTGAAGTCTCTACTGATCACAGAAACAGACTTCAAATAATCTTTTCCTTTTCGCTCCTCTGGGCTGCTTGGCTTTATAAACCGTCAGCGAAGCCGTCAAAGTGGGAAGCTAAACATTGCAATCTTCACAGAAGGACACTGCCCAAATCATTCTGTGCAATGGCAGACGCAGAGGCCAGAGCAAACAAGAGCGAACCATGTCGTTGCAAAATCCCTGAATTCCCCAGGCTAATTAGGCCTTCACATTCTTTTATAATGGCGAAAAGCAAATAGCTACTTGGAGAGTTCATTAGTATATGCACACTTTCAAGGCACATGAAATGGTCCAGGTATTGCTGTGGGTAAAGTGAAACCTTCTCTCAGTGTGAGATCATTAGCGTTCTGTTTTATAGCAGATCATCTGCGGTTCTTATCTGCCACCAGAGATGTAAAGGAAGCCCTTTTATCAGCTCCTGGGACAGCACTGTGTGCCACAGTCGATCACGCGGCATCAGGGAAGTGAGTGAGCAGATAGTAGGAGAGAGAGAAGCAAAATAATAGCTGCTTTGTGGGGAGGCTCATGATGTGCCTAGCCCGGGCAGAAAGAACCAGATGCTCGACTTTACTTTGTCTTTTCAACAACCCTGTGGCATAGACCAGATTATTATCTCAATTTTACAGATTAAGGAAACTGAGACTTGCCCATTATCAAAGTGGTAAAAAAGTATTTTGAATGTTTTATGAAGAGTCAGGTAAAAGGTATTCTGGCCAGGCGCATTTTCTTATTTGACATGAAGGCCTCATTGTTTGAAGTATAAATTCCCCACCAAGGAAATCCACTCTTTTGCTTTCACTGTATTTTAGGTAGAATCATTTTACTTCCTACATTAGTCTTCATTAATCTTAAAAACCGTAATCAATAGACAAAATGCAATGTATAAATGCTTAAAAAAAACTGGCACTGATTATGTTAACTGGTATGACGCCATAAGCAAAATATAACAGGCCAAAATTGTTAAAAAATAGCAAATCTGCATGCATTCCATCAAATTTCATTTAGCAAGTATTTGAGTGGCTGTTAAGTGCTAGACTCATGTTAGGTGGTAGGAATTCATTGGTAAAAAGATAATGTCTATTTTCTTTGAATGGAGCTTATAGAAAAAATACATTAGAAAATATATCATATCTATAAATAATTTGGTATTTCTAAAGCTGAAACATAACCTGAAAAACAAAACCCCAGTAGTCCATTTTTGTATTATAAATTTTCAGTTAAGAAAGTACAAAATGTGAATTATTCAAAAGAATCACATAAGAACAATTTTATGAGATGAAAAAAGAATGGTCACTATGACCCTTAATAAGCAGTTATTAAAAATTAATGGAAAAGTTAAAAAATAAAGCTATAATATGATGAGCAATAGTAAATATGTAACATCCAACAGTTCTTTTGGCATGCTTCATAACCATATGTCAGGCTTAGCTCTTGCTCCTTGTGAGAATCTAAAACAGAATTCAGAACAAACATTTTGTTTGGCATATGCTGGGTGTACACTTGACTACTTTTGTAGAAAATATCTTTTACCAGATGATGTCTTCCTGATACAATTTGAGCTCTACCATGAAGAACATAGTTCAGTTATTTCCTAATTTTGAAGAAAAAGAGTTGAGGAAAAAATATATAAGCAGTTTCTGTTACCCACAGAGATAAACCAAAAGCATAAATATGACATTCTTTAACTGCTTAGTGAATTTTGAATCATTTTACAAAGGCTTTACTGAGCCTACCTCAATTTAGGAAAGGAGCCCTGAGACCTCCAATTAGAACTATAATTAAATGTCATTTGGGGGCTAATAACCAAAGCTCACAACATTATCTGAGTTGATGGCAGTGGGGACAGGATGAGGTTGCACGGTTCCGCTTCTGGTCAGAAATGCCAGCTGGTCATTATAGTCTAGTAAATTTCATGCACCAATGTATTTATTGCTACTCTACACTAAAAATATAAAAGGAAGAAAAAATAGAGATGGAAGTATTGACTGAATGATGGGCCTTTGAGGTTCAGTCTGATATCCATTATTCCTCAACAACAAACGTGCCTTTTGGTTTTACCCAATCAAATTTGTTTCCCTCTCTTTCCATTGTGTGTGTGTGTGTGTGTGTGTGTGTGTGTGTGTGTGTGAAGATGACATAAAATAAAAATGTGTACAAAAAAATTAATATTGGCTTATAAAGGTGTGACTTTTTCTCTGGGGCAGTGATCAGGCCCCAAATCTCTCTCTTGGTAGAGCCCTGGGGGCATTTAGAATTTGGGGTCTAAATTTTGAGAGGTGTGGGCCTGTCTACTATCTTGATTTCCTTGAAAAAGATGAGAATGCTCAACTAGCTCTTGAGATAACAAATGGCTTAGCCATAGTAGGTCTAGAAATGGTCCTCTTGGGGGCAAATTTTTGAGATGGATTTATCATTTCTTTGTTTTACTTTTTGATTCTTAGAAACACACACACACACACACACACACACACACACACACACACAGGAAGTCAAAACTTGCTTTTAGTACATATTCTCTTAGGCTAAACTCTTTATTGGTACATTTGGGCTCAAGTGCTTACGCCATTGCTTCCGCTTCTCCTCCATTGCTCTACTTCTTCTCCATTGGTCTACTCAGCAGTCAGAAGTGGGAGCTCATGGCAAGAAACTGCAATTGAAATAAACTTGAGGTTGGAAAAGCATTTGAGAATATCTTATAAAAGAAGCAAAAAAAAAAAATCACTATGCTTATTTATAAATAAATGAAGTAAGCAAGCATGGATTTAGGATACTGTGAGGCCAGAGAAAGAATTTTATATAAATAGGAAGAAGTTAAGGAAGCTAGAACATAAAGGAAGTGGGTGGATTTGAGCAGCTCAGTGGCTGTCTCGTGGTTTTACAGGACCTATTTCGGCAAATCTGGCATATGTGGTCATGCGTCAGGGTGGACTTTGTGAGGAGTCCTATATTTACCAGGTAAGTGACAAGATGTCTTTGCCAATGTGTAATAATTACTGGGGAAAGGATTTAAAAAATCAGGCCATATCACCCAAAATAGGAAACCAGCTCTTCTTGCTTTAAAGGAAATTTATGGATAATTTGAGATAAGCCATCTGTGCAATAAGAAACACACATTCTACAGATGGTGAGAATTATAGGACACATAATATTGTTAATAATAGCATCACTTTCAAATGTATTATATGATAAATATATGTACATGTGTTCTTTGATTCTGTTAGGGTGGCATTTTATATTTATGCACCACAATTAGATTACATCTCTGATACAGCACTAGCCACATAGTAGGCTATCAATAAGTCTGGAAGGAGGAAGGGAGGGGGAGAGAGGAAAAGAGAGGAAGGGAAGAAGGAATGAAGAAGTGAGCTTTAGGGTTTTCTTGTTGTGAAGTAACTATTATGTGTATTAATTGAAATTAAATAACATACCATGCAGCTGAGCGACTTTGGGGCTGACTGTAGAAAGGAAGTAGAGGTAGATTTTATTTTGTAACCAGGTCCTTCCCTCCCTTCAAGGTGTGACTGGTATTTCCTTTCATTGCGAGTACCAGGGGGCCAAAAGTGGGCGGAGATGAGGTTGCAGATCCAGACTCTTCCAGGGCGGGCACAGGCAGGGACCAGAGCCATCAATCATCCCAAGACTGCAATCACCTAAAGTCCTTTGGAAAAGAGGTGCCAGTTCCTTCCTCGAATTGTGTCTGCCTCAGTGTGTGTGTGTGTGTGTGTGTGTGTGTGTGTGTGTGTGTGTATGGTCATTTTGATTAATTTTATATCATATTTTAACTAGTTTTATTTTAATCCTGTCTGCTTTAGCTCGCACAGCCACTTATTAAATTTTTAGGAAGTCTATGAGCCGGTTGTTGAAACCAACAATTATTACAAATGAAGTTACATAAACTTGCAATTAAACAAATTATATTAAAACAAAAGTAATAAATATTCAAACTCATTATCTCCAATTACTTTACTGCATTTTACTAGGACCTGTGCCCCTGCGGCTATTTACTTCTATTGTATCTATACAGAAAAAAATTATATATATATATATATATATATATATATATATATATATATATATAAAAAATAGCATGCTGCTGAGCTTATCTTCCCAATTCTTCATTCACTGATGTCACATGATAGCCGTATGCACTCTACAGAAATTGGCAAATGCTACAAGTCAAGGCAGTTTTTTGTTTTTGTTTTTTTGGGGGGTGGGGAGAAGGATGGTGTTTAAACTTCTACCAGCACACCACTGAGTAGACATCTTGTTTTTCATTGGGTTAGTATCTCTTTCTCCCTGTCCTCTGGGACTGCATTCTGCTTCTTTTAGATAAAAACTCTTTCCGTCCTTTAGGTCGTTTTAGTGAGGCTTCCAATTACACTACCCCATTTCTTGACCACAGATATAAAAACATGACTCAGGTTTGGCCAATCGGTTACCCTCCCTCTGATCATAATGATAAGCCCAGGATGAACATGTGACCTCGGCCAACCAATCAGTCCTTTCCTGAGGATTTTCTAATCAAATGCTGAGAAAATTAAGGTTTCTATTTTTTCTCCAGGGTAGCTAAGCTGGGATGATGGAAACCTCAGACTGCCTGTAGCCACGCTTTCCCCAATATCTACATCACACATAAGAAGCCAGTCCCCGTTATGAGGGCCTGAAGCCAGTCACAGCAAGCAGCAAAGACCTGAGACAGAGGACAACCTGGGAGTATCAGGGTACAGACATGCCTGTTTATCTATGTTCTTTCCAGCTATGTAAGTCAATAAACTCTAGTTTTTGCTTAACCCATTTAGAGATGGGTTTGCATCACTTGCAACTGAAAAGCTCTGACTAATACAGTTGATTTGGAATTACTCACTTCTCTTTCATTGCCTCTCTGTTTCCCCGTTTCATCAATTGCATGTATGTATAAATTGTTATGCTGATACTTTAAAATTTCTCTAGAGGAAAAAAGTCATTCTGGAAAACCAGATGCAGTCATTCAGGAAATGCATAAATCTCTCTTAACGGGTACTTCCAAGGTTTTGCTGTCACCATGGGGATTTGGGTAATAAAATGCAGAGGTTTATCACCTTCAAACTCAAATTCTGCCAAGAAGAGAAAAGAATCCAACACTATAATTCATTAGTGTTGCTTCAGCAGAAGAGCTGTATAATGGTGGGAATATCTCTTGAAATGAAATCTTAATGAAAGGACTGGTTGGTTTTCTGTCTTTATTAAATTATAGGAGCTGAAGCCTGCTGCTTCTCTTATCAGCAGAACTGCAATTAATTGGTATAAGAAAAGAAAGGGAACAGAATAAAGAAAAAGAGAAACCGGGAGAAAATAGAAAATAAAAATGGAAAACGAAACATCAGAAACTAGTTTAACTCCTTGTGCCTTAGTCCTGTCCAACTGTCCCTCTTCCAGGAATAGCATCATTCTGGGACTCAGCATTGGCTTTTTCTATCGATAAGTTGGGCACTTAGTAGAAGGTGTGGCCATATTAGCCTTGAGGAAATCCCAAAATTAAGTGGTCAGGATGTCCTATGTTTTTCAGAAATCTTTTTACCCCGCAACCCTGATGCTTCCTGAATAGGTGATGCGACATGGCTTTGGTGACAGTGATGGGAATTATGCATAGGCTCAATCAAACAGAACTCTAACAGAAATGTCCTGTGTCCAGAGGCAGTGGTGTTGCTAGTGCAAGCAGTGACACCCACAGCCTAACGGGAACAGCAGACTTATCATCACCAGATTAGTTTTGTACCGTGCTTTTATGGTTATTCGTCTTTGTCACATAATCTTGAGGCTTTCAGACTTCCCAGAGATTCCGTGAGCTAGCCAACAGACCTTTAATATTTATTTTTCTACTGAAATGAGCCAGAGTCATTTCTGTTTCATATACTTAAACATCTTGATTGACTCAGTGAGGTAACAAAACACCAAGGTCAAGGTTAGGAAGGCAAGGATAAGCCTTAAGTCTAATATAAGGGGTGAAATTTGAAGTGCAAGAGTAGGGAAATCATCAGAAATCAGGCTGAGATATGTGTGTGAACCGTTTCTTGGTATGCAGCTCAAGCATCGGAACACAAACAGCCACCTGAAAACTAGCCTGATTTAGGGAATGGATCCAATGGCTCAAAACTCTGGGCCATGCAAGCACAGCATGCTCAAAGCTTCTCAGACAATACAAATTAGAAAGTGGAAAGAAGGTTCATAATTTTTCCCAGAATTGGCATTTTAAATGGAAATATTTAATTGTAGTAGTATATCTATTGAATTTCAAATGAGGCGGATAATCGGGTATTAAAGGTCATATTACTCATCGTATACTATGTCCATTTCAAAACACACTGCTCAGAGCAAAACTGTTCTGGAAGATATTACTGTATATCTTTGATCTTAGAATAAGGTAAAAATATAAATAATTTGCATTTCTGTGAAATGAACATTTCCTTGAAAAACATCCTCTCATTTTCATCTCTCCTTGGATTATTTAAATTTGAGCGCATTACCCTCATGAAATAGTTACAAATCATGTACCTATTTTTTCCTGATTCATATTTAGTATTTAGTAGCACTTTCTCATCAGATAACCCTTTTTCTGTCTTTTTATTTCTAATGACTTTTTTTCAGTTTTCCATATTCTTGCATCAGATTCTTCTCCATTTTTTTTCATGAATGTTATTTTTCCTAAGTGATCATTGGGAAGCACTGCTATTTTGCCTGTGGTTAGAGGATTTTTCTGCTTACCCCTAATGAACTATGGCTATCTGTTTAGATTTTTCAGAGCAGAAGGTGATGAAGGTGATACAAATGGAACTGAGCCTTCTGGCCTTAGGTGCCATGAGGTCAGTGTGCTCTGACAGGGAGGCACTTTCTCTAGAAAAGAGAGGAGAGTTTGCTTTAATGGCTTCGAGTCTGTTCTGGGATTGTATGAGATAATATGGGTTAGAAAGACTGTCATGCGTAAGGTTTGGCAACTTTTGTACATATTAGGTCCTCTGAGGTTGATTGATCTGCCTTTTCTACCCAAGGCTTATTCACCTTAGACCCTGGTCCCTTTGGCTCCTTTCTTGTCAGAAAGGCAAGTTTAAGTTTACACTGGCTCTAGAATACCTACAGGTCAAAATCTACACAAGAACAAAAAGTGACTCAGGGTGGTGGCAGTGAGGACAAGAACTTGACTCGAGGGGAATCAGGGATTCTAGGAAAGTAAATTATTTAGTAAGGTTTACTTGATTTAATGTTAGCGCAGGAATCTTCCCTTTTCTCTTCCTTATCCTGTCTTTCTATTTTACACACTCTTTTTTTATTTTTTTAAAATATTAGGGTGCCAAAATAAAATAATGGCCTAGCTATACTGTGGCTTATCTGATTAAAATTCCAGCCCATCAAGTCCCATGTTTCACCCTGTAGGTGACATCAGACCCCCCAGCTAAGACCATGTACAAAGTATCACTTTCAACAATCAACTCACAGTAAAGTTGTAAACCAAGTGTTTGTTCTTTAACATTAGCATTTGAATGAGGATGATCATAATGAAATATTGTCAGGTACATGAGCTCAAGGATTTTCTTTCCTACTTCTCATGTTCCAGGTCCATTAAATAATTGATGTTCACAACTGAATGCACAAAGGACCTATGGATATTTATGCAGTTGAACTGAAAGGCTTTCCAAGGATATGACAATGTATAATTTTGAGCCATCTTACATGAACTTAATATTGGAAAAGCAAGTGAAGTCTTGCTAAGAATGTGGAATTCAGATATGCTGGTGTATTTCTAAATACAGGCAGACAGAATATTGAAAGAGCCTTAGATCTCTGCTTTCTTTGACTGCATCTCCAGCACCGCTTACTCTAGAATCAATTGCAAAGGTGACCCTACCTACATCTATTCCCACCTTTAAGACAGGAATCACATAGCTAGGGCAGTAGTAGGGAGTCGAAGTAACCACTGAAGAAGTTCTTTTTCAGTCTACATGTTACTTACGTGAATGTAAAAAATCATCTGCCTTTACTCTCTTTTATTCAAATTGCATTACCAGACACTGTTGAGAAAAGAGATAGAAATATGAATCATGAATGGTCACTCCAAGGTAGGTAGGTAGGCAAATAAATAATAAAGAGTTAAGTGGATGAGACAGAGAAGAGCAATCATTGACTTCTCTGAGGTCAGGTCAGTGTAACATGACATGGAAGAAAGCACAGGCTATCATAAAAACAATACAGCATAGTGGGCAAGGGTTTGGATTTAAGCTCAAATCTTGACTCTTCCACTTATGAACTGTAGTAACTTGAGACAACTTCCCTGACCACTCTGGGCATTAATTTCCTCCTCAGTTAAAGAGAAAGAGTAATATTATTCACCTTACAAAGTCTTTTGAGGATTAAGTTGGAGCAGCTAGTCTCAAAATGAGACCTTCTCAAAGTGCGGTCTGGGGACTCTTGGGATCTCTGAAATTCTTTCAGGGATTCTGCAAGATCAAAACTATTTTCATAATAATGTAAAGAAATATTTACCTTTTTTACTCTTTTTATTTTTTATAATAACACTAAGATGTTATTTTTTTTTTTGTTATTCTTTCATGTAATTTTCAAGAGGCCACCTGATATGTTGAATATAGAAGAAAATGGGAGCATTTAGAAGTCTTCTACTAAGCCATTAAAGTGGTTAACAGAAATGTGATTTTTTGTTATTAAAAATACATTATTTCTTTAAAAAATCTATTAACATGTGTGTCATTTTTAACTGAATCGTTATTTTTAAATAGATTAATGAATATTTTGAAATTTTCTCCGCTTTAGTTTCAATATTGCAAATATTGCTCTATAACTCACATAAACAAAAACTCTGGTGTCCTCAAGGAAAACTATATATAGAGGGATGAAAACCGAAAAGTTTGAGAACAACTAAATTAGAACATCGTTTGATATGTACAGGAGCTATCTAAATGTTCACTGTTCCTATTACTGTTAATATGAGACCTGAAAGCTAGATAGTTTGTGATGGGGATTCTGTTGATTACTGAGGGGGATAGGGACGGTTAAGGAAGCCCGAGGATTGACAGCCTAAGCTGAGTTTAAAAGGTCTGTTCTGTACGTTTGGATTGAAGAGACGGTTAATAAGTTAGCCAGACATTGGACATTTTTGCCACATTGCATTTATCATGGTGGAGTTACACGGATAGGTGTGAAGTGACATTGGCATCAAAAGTCTACATGGAAGGACAAAACTTTCACAGAGAAAGGATAGCCCGTGGTCCAGGATTACAAACAGGGGCTGGTATCAGGAGAAGAATAATAAGAGGCCAAAAAGCCCAGTAAGTGTTAAAAGATTCAGAGAATATTTTTGAAAGGACATGTGGTTACGCTTTAGGGCAAGCATTTTATTTTTACGTATTAAAATTACATAGATATTGCACAATTACACATTCTGTTTAAACAGTGTAACAGCCCTAAGTGTTGGAATGAGGGGTAAAAAGTGAAATTGAATATTTAGCTTTCTACCCAATCTTTCTGAGAGAATTGCCGTAAAAAGTCTGGTAAATATGTTTCTAGCCCTTTTTCTATTCTTAAATATAGAGAAGATAGTAATATCAAATCTTAGAACACTTACCGAATGCCAGACGTGACTCTGAAACATTGACCTAGAACAACTTATATAATCTTGACAAACTCTCATAAATATTTATGATTGTTATTATTATTATTATTATTTTTACAGATATGGGTAGAGGGAGAATCAGAGACACAGAGAGGCGAAGCAACTTGCCCAAGGCCACAGAGCTAGTGTGTAACATGATATGCTTTACTTAGATAAATACACAGATGAACAGACGTAGGTAGAAGAGCATATAAACAAATAATTTTTAAATGTATTTTTATATATTTGGGATTGTATCCTCCATGTTTCTGCATGACTTGCTCTTTTTTTATTTAAATGTGAAAATAGAACCCCGCTTTATTTAAGTGTTCCACAACCTTTTCAATAGCTGTGTTATTAGTTTGATGAGCATTATGAGTAGAATATAAACATGAAAGTTTAATTTTCTCCAACCATATGCCATCTAATCCCTTTTCCGAGCCTCTTAATGACTTCTAGACCTGGTCTTTTGGTAATTTAAGCAACAGCAAACTTACCATAGTCCTATGAACTCCATCCCCATTGCAGGCCTGTCCTGCAGAGGCCCCTGTCCCCTACTGAGGAGGACTGTGGTGGTGGGGGGGCTGCGGGGCCAAAGGTGTAAATGTCACCTCACTTACCCAGGAGTGCAGCCACACGAGTTGGTGATGGAAGCCTCTCGTGTGGCAGGTATCCAAATGCTGCCTTACTTTGGGGACACATGGGAGTTCTTCTGGGCTCTCAGGACCTCTGTGAGAAGCAGGTGGCTCTCACTGAGCACTTTTCATTAAGCTAGAATCCCTAAAGGCCTTCTGATATGAAAGGGGAGGAAATGTACCATCTTCCGTGGGCTTTCAGTGGACAAGAAAGTGTCCCCTGTGAGATTGAAGCCCCTCTGCCATGCAGGTTTATGGGGTATAAACTTATACTATGCATGTGGTATGGAATCCTGAACCAAGAATTAATGAATATGGCTAGGAGTCCAGAACTCCTGGGATTGCTTTATGTATTTAACTCTTTAATCCACTTACTATTTATTTATTCAGATCATGCAGGAATCTAATTTATTTTTCCAAAAGGATGTCTATTTCCCCAAAATTACTCTTTAAATGGTTCCTCTCTTTTTCACTGATTTTGAAATGCCAAGGTGATCATAATAAATTTCCAAATATTTCATACATACGTGAATCTATTTTGATATGCTGTTCTCTTGTCTCTTGCTATACTAAAGTGCTCTTTTAATTAATGTAACCTTTAGTGTGCTTTGATATTAGGATGGGAAAATGATCTTTCATAATTCTTCTCATTCTGTATTATTTTCTACCTTTCAAATTCTAGATCACCCCCCAAGAAGGCAGAAATTTGTTCTTGAAGGGTGAAAAATCTTTCTCTTTTTGTGTATAAGTGCCGAGAAATGTATATATAGTATTGAAACAGATATGATCCATATCTGTGGTATTCATATTTCATAGGGGGTATGATTAGAAAAAGCTATTAAAAATCTCCTTAGGGTGATAATAATATTACTAATAACAATGATTATAAAAGAATTTGAAAGACACTGTTCTAGATGAACTTTGGAATTAGCTTGTCAATTCCTCCTGCTGATTTTTGCAAAGGAAGGCCCTAGAGATCAGAAAGATGATTTGACCTAGGTCATGTTGCAAATCAGGAGCAGTTCTGGGATGAACGCCCACTCTTGACTTTTACTTATAGATTCTTTCCACTGCACAGATTATTTTGATCTTTCTTGGCACCTTGAATATGAAATCTCTCCCAGGCTTTTGAGTGGCTTCTGTGCATTGGACAGCCCTCAGTATAAGTTGCCCATAACCATCCTATTTAGTCCAGAGAGGCTGCCTCTGTATCTGCCCATAGATGTCCATCTTCTGGCCTGTCCCTTCCTTTCCTCTCTTCCTTGTCCTTTCTTCGAGCCTGAATAGCCAATAATGGCATCAATCAGGACACTCCAGAAAAGAGCAGAGGGCGGCATTCCACCATGAGGCCTTAGGGTTTGGCTCCATGCTCTTGGGAAACCTACCAGGACTTTGGAAGAGAAGAAGGACTCAGCTATGTTGATCAGGGAAGGCTTAGAGATCGTAGGGAATGAGAAAAGATGAAGATGGCAAGGGAAGGAGAACAGGTTCATGAGGGGAAGGAAAATGCTGAAATTGCTGAAGCTAGTTATCTTTTTCTCTACTTTTGCATAATGCAAAGTATTTTTGCTTATCAGCAGTGAAGTAAAGGGCATTATCTTTTTTTCTTTTCTTTGATCCATCTTCTCTCCAATTGCTTCTGCTGCTTCTGACTCCTTCAGGGAGGGAAATAGCAGGATGAAAAAATAAGGGAGAAGGGGAAAAACGTTCTTTCACTTAGCAGGTGCTATCTGTAATTCTCTCTTGGCTATTAGCTATATGAATCCCTGATAGCTACAGACCACTCTCTACAACTCACCCTGTGATAACCAGCCAGATGTGTCCCAATGTTCCCTACATCCTGGTATTCCTCCTTGTGTAGTCCCCTCTCACATTGTACCACAATTGGTATTGAACAGAAGAGAAACGATGGTACATAACTTCTTACAGTAGGTTGTAAAATATATTGCAGCTTTTATCTTTGTCTCTCCCTTTCTCTTATTACTTGCTCCAGGGAAAGTCAGCCACCACGTTGTAAGCAACCCTATGAAGAAGCCAACATACTGAGGAATTGAAACTGCCTTATTGCAGCCATGTGAATGAGGTTGAATACAGAGCCTAATGACCAATCAAACTTTCAGATGACTGCAGCCCCAGCTGACAGCTTGACTATAACCTCATAAGGGACCCTGAGCCAGAATCAACCAACCAAGCTGCTCTAGGGTTCAAGACCCTTAGAAATTGTGTGAGATATTAAATATTGGCTATATGATGCTGCTAAATTTGGAGATAATTTGTTAAACAGCTGTAGAAAACTAACACACTTTCTTAGCTCTGGCCCTAGCAGTACCTGTCTGGCTTATGCTTTATCCCTGAAAGCAGTATTTTTGAGAATGGTCCTTTCATTACAAGCCAAACCTGATTTCTCTCAGAAGTGTTCACTTAGTCCAAAGAAAGCATGCATCCTTGCTTGCCCTCTGTGAAGTGCAGTTGACTCTGATTGCAACCTTCTTCTTCACCGGGCTCTGTGCTCCAAACTTCAAGGAACAATAATCTTCCAAGAATTCTCTTGTGCTCCACTTTACAATGGGCCTGCATGTTAGTTTTCAAGGGCTGTTGCAACACATTTCAACACATCTGATGGCTTAAAAAACAGAAACTTATTTTCATACAGTTCTAGAGGCAGAATTCTAAAATCAGCAGGGCCATGTCCCCTCCAAAGACTCTAGGGGAGAATCTTTCCTTTCCTCTTCCAGCTTCTGGTAGCTCTTGGCATTCCTTGGCCTGCGGTTGCATACCTCCCATATTGCCTCCATCTTCATATGGATTTTCCTATCAGTGTCTTTTTCTCTTCTGTCTCTTATAAGAACACTTGTCATTAGACTTAGGGCCTAACTGAGTAATCTAGGGTGATTTCATCTCAAGAAACTTCATTACATCTGCAAAGACCCCTTTTCCAAATAAGGCGACATTCTGGGAGCAAGGAAAAGACATATCATTTTAGGGGCTCCCGTTCAACTCTATAGCCTGTGAGATCTTTTATCTTAACAGTCACCGGGTGGTAAGGAAAAAAGTGCTGATTACTGATTTCTCTTCATTTAGTTTGAGACAGTTAATAACACCCTCCCTTTCTCTCTCCTTTTTGGTTAGAGGTAGATATTGGTTTAAGGACAAAGCCACCACGTATTCTGATATATACCTCTTGACCAATAAAACTATTAATAGTGCCCCTTTTCTCAAAATTGTTTCAGTTGGGATAAGTTCTGTGAACACCCTAATCAAGGTTTTGGCCAACTTTTAACAAGTCTCACAGATAGGTGACTAGAACTTTTCTTGAGAATCTTTGGACTCTTGGTACCCAATAGTCTAAGAGATAACAAAAAAGTTTTATTTAATACACATTTATTTCCTGAAGAGTGATTACCCCAGTGGTTTGAGGGCAATTACTTAGTATAAGTCCTGAGGAAGAAAAAAAGGGATAGTTTTTCAATAACTACCTTTTTGAAAAGCAAGGCTGAAAAGACCTGATCTGGAGATATATCATGAAGATATATCTCACCCCAGAAGTCTTTTAGAATTGGGGGTTATACAAAAAATGTGTTACCAATGTCTAATTATATAGGGAAAAAACAGTATTTGGGTCCCTGGAGATGAGGGCCACTAAGTTCCATAGCCCTTGCCAAAATTTATGATAAGTTAAGAAAAGTCCTGCAGGTAAAGACAGGGACAATTTCAACAAGCAAAAAATACGGTCTGGTCAACCAAAGCCATACCTATGGAAAAACTAGCCTTATTGGGCTGATCAACTGATTCCCTTCATGACATTGGGTCATTTCATTTCCAGCCACCAACATGGATGGATTAGCCTAGGTGAGAGAAAAATGAGCACCAGTGTTCTTTGTTTTCATTATTGGTTTACTCACTTGTATTTGTATATCACATTTATTTTATTATTTTATTTTATTTTTTTACCATCTGCACTATTCCAGTCATTAGGAAAAATTTGCTGGATCTTTAGGTCTTGGTTTCTTCCTATGTTTAGAGAAAATACTATATGTAGTCTGCGGTTCTTAACTACTTTGGGGGACAATCACTTCTTCAATTGGCCAGTGCTACTCACCCGCCACATGGTAACTTAAATGTCACTACTTCCAATACTCCATTCTCACATCACCTCGCCGCATGCCTCCCAAGCTACGGTAGTTAGCGAGTTGTGTACTTCGTTTACCACATGATAACCATACTGTTACTGTTATCATTATTATCTAAAATTCCTGACCTCTCAAGAGATCACGATCATAATATGATCATACCTCTAATTTTACTTTTAGGTCAGATAAATTATTTGATTATGTGTGCCATGCCTCACTTAAAAATATTTCAAGGTAAGTAATTGTGAAAAGCTAAAACACATAGCTATCAGAATATTTTTGCAGCATTGTTTATAAAAGCAAAATACAAGCAACACAAAACCTGGAAACAATCTAAATGCCCCCCAAAAAGGAATGCTTAAATAAGTTATGGTATATACATACAAGAATGCCATGCATTCATTGACAATAAATTTGTAGAAGTATATTTGATTATGTATAATGTAAACTCATTTTGTAAAATCATACATAATTGTTTAGATTCATGAATATACACCTAAATGTTAACAGTAATTTTTCTTAAGTGTTAAGATGATTCTTTCTATATTGTTTACAATAATTTTTTTTAAAAGACTATCTTTATGAAATCTAGAGCATTTGGTGTACTGTTTGAGGAAATATATGATGGAATCCAAGACTCACTGATGTAAACAAAGCCATTAGCTACATCCACATGTGCATTACTGATTTAAGTGTTCAAATTATTACTGTTGGTAAGATAACAAATTGCTCAGTTCCTGTTATGCTAACATGTTAGAGGCTCCATGGAGTAAAAATGGTCACATAATTGCATGTAGCCATGACCTCAGACTATGAGGTGTGCTAAAATCAGCAAAACGTGAACTTTTTGCAAAAACATGTTCTCGTTAGAGCAAGATGGGATATGGACCTTGGATAGAACTGGATACATGCAGGGGTACTCATAGTAGAGAAGCATTTGCTAGAATCAGATCCAATGCAGAAAGCAAGTCTTACAAAATAAATTGGATATGTATTATTGGACTTCCAAAGGAATAGAACCTATTAAATATGTAATGATTTTCACTGACTCTTGTGAAAGCAATAAAAATGCCAACTCTTATTTTGGTCTATTAGCTAGGCCATGTACAGATAATGTGGGATAAATAGTCCAGAGCCTTCCTAAAGTGAGACACAAGTTTTTATTTGCATATATTGTAATAAAGGGCAAGAGAATGTTCACTTTGATTTTAAGAAAAAACAAAACAAAACAAAATAATTTTAAAAACTAAGGCATGTCTACTAATTATTTTCACATTGTATGACTATTTCGTTTATCATCTATTTTATATATTTTCAACCAGAAGAAAATTGTGAGAAAATAAATCCTGGGTTTAGAACTCATGGAATTCTAACTTTGATTTTATTATCAATGCTCCCTGGCTTGAGCAAATATAGCGGCCAATCTGGATCTTAGTTTTCCCACTGGCAAGTAAATGACAGTATGTACTTACAATATATTTTTCAGTCAGTCATAGAAAAGTTGTTACAATTGCACACACAAAGAAGATATTACTTGCAGTATTAGCACTATTAAATACTTTTTCTATGTAAATTAAGAACACTTAATTAAATTAGGTTTCATGGTTCTGGAACTGAGACTTAACCTGTTTATCACTATTTATTTATTCATTTATTCATATTTATGTTAATATGGCTAACACCAAATCCTATTCTTGACACTGGAGATCAAAGATGCATAAAAAGACAAGGTCGCTGTTCAACGGAAGTACATTTTCATAGTAGAGTCAGGGAATAAATAAATAATTGAGTTAATTTCAAATAGTTGATAAGTGCTGTGAAGAAAATCATACTGGGATCAGGATGGTGTCTGGACAAACTTGAATAGAGAGTGGTCAGAAAGAATATCTCTGCAGAAGAGTCTCTGGAACTATACCATGAAAAGAAATCAGTCACACAGGATTTGTGGAAGAGCTTTTCAGACAGACGCAAGAAACCAGTGCCAGGACCCCAAGACCGGAAGTGGCCTGGTAGAGTATCAGAAAGTTAAGTCACTATGGCTGAAGTCTAATTGGTAGGGAGAGTTGAGGTAGGTGTGGAATGAGAAGGCTAGAAGTTGGATTTCTGAGCACAACAGATGACAACTGAAGGCTTTTAAATAACAGTGATCAAAGATCAAATGAGTCCCAAAACGCAATTGTCCATTGAAAAGTTTTCCATTTATTTCAGAAAGAAATAGGAGGTGCTTCCCCATCGTTTGATAATATCGAGTTGCGAGAATAGTGTTTGTGAATTAATTAATCTTTAAAACACATTCAAATGGTCTCAATGTATTCCTGAAAATTCCCATCTCTTAAAGGTCTCTCTACATTCCAGAAAATCGTGCTTGTACTTGTTAAAATGTGCTTTATGATCTCAAAATGCCGGGTTAAAGCATTTCCTTAAATGAGCTGCCATAAATTAGACTGTCTGAATACTGCAGATTACTCCGTAATTTGTTTTCTGCCAAATAGATAATGCATTCAGCACATCATATTTATTAGAGCTGCTAAACTTCTACCCTTTGCTCCCTAATTAGGCTTTTCTTGTTACTATGTGTTTCAGAAAATATGACTGTTCCAGTCCTTAAACCTAATGAGCCCAGCTGGGGGAGGATTAGAGTTGCATCAAACAGGAATGGGTTTAACCTTAGTTCAGTTGTGTTCATTCAGATTATTCAGTTTTAGGGGAGGGTCCTGCCAAGATGAGCTTGGCTACCTTTGTGTCACATGCCTGCCATTCACTTCATTCTGCCTATCCGTCATGGTAGTTGAAGGATGTTTCAATCAGCAACATCTGGAAAGTTACTTAAACTCCTTGTCTATCAGTTATTCATTGTGTGATACATGCAGGATTAGTTACTGGCAAGGCTTTCTGTTTTTTAAGACACAATGACAGTTTTACTTTATCTGTGCTTTAAGCCCCCTTTTAATTCAGAACAACACCAAACTGCCAGAAATATCATTGTTGGGCCTTCGTTTATAGTTTTCTCTTCATATAATAAAAGTTCATCAAATATACTTCATTGGGGTTTGGATTGGGAAGAACACATGGGGAGATTCGGGAACTAGTTATGTTTGCCTGAGAGTGAAATATATTGTGTTCACACTTTATATTTATTCATCAGGCCAAGCATATATGTTTTGGATACTTATAGGGATATATGTTTATTTCACATTAAAAAAAAAGGTTATCCATCTGTATATGCAAATCTAAAGTGCATCTCTATTAAGAGAAAGCATATAACAGAGATGTTCTCATTTCCCCAGACTGAGGTCAAGTCTTACCTACTCTAAATCAGCTGGTCACTTCGCCCGCCTATGGTCTCATCATCATCTCAGGGATTTGGAGTTTGTACCATATAATTTTCTTTCTCCCATTAGTTCATTCTTGTTTTGTTATTTTATGTAGGTTCTTTTTTTCTTCCAAGATTGTAAACTCCTTAAGGCAGAGATCATCTCTTATGCTTTTTATCTTTGCTAAAAACTTTCTAGATGTTCAAGAAATATTTGTTGATTAACCTTACCAGATTTTAAGTTGTTTTCTTTTCTCAGTTATGGGACAAATCATATTGGAGATATTTTTTCTGGTTTTGTTGTTAAGAAAAAAGGAGCAATATTAAATAGTCAAGAACATGGCTCTAGAGTCTCATAGGCTTGGATTAGAATTTCTATTTGAACACTCGATAATTGTATACCTTGGGAGAGTAAAGATTTAGTTTCTTATCTCAAAATGAAAAAAGCACTTATTTGATGTTTTTTTGTGAGGATAAATTAAAGGTAATGCACCTGGAGCATTTAGAAAGCCACCTGGCACATTGTAAGCTTTCCACAAATGTAAGCTATTATTTTGATTATGATTGTTATTTCTACAACTTAAATAACTTCAGCATTAACCTGTAGTCAATTACTTATCTCAACTACATAAACTTTGACTCTAAAATTTGGAAGATCACCATTGCTGCTTAAAGATTTAATATGTCAAGTTTTGGCATATACTGGAAAAAGAAATAGAATCAAATGTAGAGCTATATATTTACACACTTAAATGGAATTTAACAACATTGACGGACACCATTAAAATACACCATATTCACAGATGACTACTTAGCATGTGGAATTCAGTGTCATATGGTCTGAATGGACCTCATCCAAGAGGACTTAGTTACCTAATCCAACAGAAGGATCTCATTATATTGCAGTTTCACCTATAACGAAATCCATGTCACTGATTCCAAGGGCAACAAAATATCAAGGCTACAGGATGGTGATTTGTGTTGGCATCTCTTTCCTCTTCGTGTGCCATATGAGATTAATTATACTCATCTATTTGCATTATGTATACTGTTTTACCATTTATACACTATAAGACAGAGCACTTTCAGTAATAGAAGCTACCACTTACTGAATTAGGGGTGGAAGTGGTGTAATGTAGCCAAGCCCTAGGAATTTTGCTCTAGGACAGTAAAATTCGGCGGTCTGCACCATCTGCCCACAGTCACCATGTGAATCATCCACCACTCCAATGTTCTAGCAAGAAATTGGAGTTTTTTCTTCTCAACTCTTGATTCTTTTCCAGATGCTACACTCTGACCATTCAGCAATTTTCTGCTTCCAGACAAATATATGCACCTTCAGCCAACCTCTCAATGTACTACTTCCTTTGCCTCTGTGGTCAGCCATGCCTCTTTCTATGTACATAGTATTATTCTCACCCAGCTTTATTCTTCACCTTCTCTATTTAACCTTATCCCTGGGACCCACTATGCAGACCAGTTAGGGTCCAAGCTGTATTCTCTGCTGGGATTTTGATGTGTCTGAATTTTTCTGAGAGACCGTAGGGAAACTGGTTCTTGCTGGAGTTCATTTATATGAAGAGCTCATACTAAGGAATGAGATAGTACCTAGTCAGTCTCGGTAATCAGAAGGGAGAAGTAATCCTGGTCAAAGCACATCATTATTCACTCATTCATTCATTCATTCAGACGCTGGAGTGAACATAGATCATACCTCATGTAGTAGCATTGAAAGTATCTTGATAGGTGATGAGTGATTATCTAATTTCTGCTAAGTACCTGCAATGTTAAGCAACTAACTACTTAATGTGTTTTCCACTTCTGTTGTTTTACTGGTAGTTGAGGAAGTATGTGGTGGAGAGAAAGGTGGAAATTATAGCTGTCACCTGATGAGAGAGAGGATTCCTAAAGCAGGTCCCTGTGTCCCAGAGTCTATCCTCCTGCCTTAAAGCCTGTTTGACTGTTAAGAGGCTGTGGGGATCTCATGAGAATGAGGTCCAAGATGCTGTTTGAATGAAGCTAATTTTAATGCTTTAGAGCCTCAAGCAGAAACCAGAATGTCAACTTAATCTGCAGGGACACCCTTAAAAGGCACAGGAAACAAAATATCTATTGGCACCGCTCTTCCCATTGTCATCTGCATGTGAAGCCAAATCATAATCAGAAGTTACTTTATTAATTAACCAAAAGAAACTATTATTAGAAATCAGAAATAACTCAAAGTGCACATGATCAATGCATACTTTCTTTGTAGTCAGACCCACATGGGAAGCCAAATTATAATCAGAAATTTGGCAAGGATTCAGAATAGGAGATGGTAGGCGAATTGAAAGTCTAATGGCTGAAGTTAAGACTTAATGGAAGCGGGTAAGAGAGTTGGCTAGTCATGATAATGAGAATCTTGTCCAGGAAATCGTGCGTCCACTGCCGCTCTCCTGATGGCTTTGCTGACACTCAAAGGCTGGACGCTGAAACTTCTCTCTGTCACTCTTCACCTCTTTGCTTTCATGGCCGAGCACACCCATCTTCCTTTGTTAGCTGTGCTGATATTTTCAATCAGGTTGTAGTTAGTTCTACAGATTTCAGCTTTAATGTCACTTCCTCAGGAAACTTCCCTGACATTAATCTAAACTTAGGCTTTTATTGCACTGTGTCATATTAATCTGCACATTTTCCTTGAGAGCAATTGTCACATTTTGTAATAATACTTTTATTTGTGTTTTTATTT
The DNA here is from genome assembly GCA_028627145.1 of Eidolon dupreanum. Lineage (NCBI taxonomy): Eukaryota > Metazoa > Chordata > Mammalia > Chiroptera > Pteropodidae > Eidolon > Eidolon dupreanum. The sequence continues at coordinate 158,686,478 of CM053503.1, read as the reverse complement.
ATCTATTGTTTGTCTCCCACTTAAAATTCTTAATTTGCATGTCTGTGATATGATCGATTATGTGTTAATCTTAAAATTTAACTGCCAGGAAGCAATGTTTTACCATTTCCAAGTTGAGCATGGGGCAAGGTGATAGCCATAAGCTCATCAGTGTCACTTCTAAGTCCCCTCGAAGTAATACTCATGTTCATTATTGCTGTTATTTTTCTTTAATTCCCCTTAAAATCTCTGTGTATTTGTCACCATTTCTTATTGGAATTTTTTTTATCTGACATCTGTGGCTTTACACTAGGATGGTTTCTTCATAACTTTCTCTTTGTTTTTTCTTTCTCCCAATGACTTTCCCATGTGAGTATTCCCAAAGATTTTATTATTGCTATACTCTTGTTTTGAAGAAAATATAGTGAGTATATTGATTTATGTTATTCCTATTAATTCATTTAATATATAGTTATTAAGAACCTACTATGTGCCAAACACTGAATTATAGGCTGCCTTCTAAAGATGACTGTGACATGTGCCTACAATCAAGTTGCTCACCATGCCGTTGGTGAAAATAGTCACTCTATGTTTTAACATATAACGTAGTAATAGAAAATTTGAGGTATAGTAAGGCCAAAGGATGAGAAAATGATTGCCATTGAAAAGATGGTTTGTTATTCACAGTTCCTGAGAAGAAGGGGCATAGCACTCCATGAGGGAGACACACCAGGAAGCAGTGGGTTCGTTCGGGAAGCAGAGGGAGAAGGGAGCTGTGGACAAAAGCCTTTACTGTGGTTTCTGAGAGAAGGAAGTGCCGAAGGAAAGTCCGCAAGTTTAGGATTGGCTAGGTTGAATATTGTCACCAGGGTCAGGGCATAGGGACTGTCTTGGTCTTGGGTGATTAGGGCAGGTGGATAGTGGCCCAGAGTATGAAAGAAGGTAAGGAGGTGGTTGGAATGTGGACCCTGAATTGGTTGTATTTGTAAGATGTTTACATCTCTAAAAATTGTCTAGTCCTGGAAGAGACAGTCTCTTCAGGGTCAGCAAGGCTACAGATGTCAGAACATCAGAATACAGAAAATGAAAGACTTGGCTAATACACTGTATAAATCAGGACAGGCTAAGTTATGCTGCAGTAACGAAAATGCAAAAGCTCTTTATTTTCCACTCACAAAAGTTTGCTGGGGGTCAGTTTAGTTCTTTATACCGCCTTGTTCCCACGTTGTAGCTAAAGGATCCATACTCCATCCATCTCGATACTCTGCTACGTTAACTCAAATTCTCTGTGCTCATGATGACAGAGAAGAGAGACTTGGCCCTGCCCGTGTACACGGAGTAGGGTTGTATTGCCTCGCATTTTCCTGGGGAGTCATGGTGGGATGTTGTTGTGGAGGTGGGCAGTGGGCAGTCCAAAGCTACATGCTGAATGGAAAACATGGCTAAGCCTAAGAAGACCAGCAGCATCGTCAAGCACCTTTGAGTCAAGGAGACACCAGAACAAGACATGTGCTACACCAGAGACGAACACTAGGTCACTGACAACAGGATTGTTGTGTAAAGGCCAGAGAAGTGAAGGACACCTCACCTGGAGGTCAGTGGGAGCCAGAGAGAACTGGATGACAGCACTAGGATGAGAGAATTCTTGCTCTGGAACTTCTCCTATGGCCAAGGTGCCAGTTAGGGAGAAGAATGAAAGAGAATAAGCAATTGACAAAATAGCATTTACCCAGAAGAGATTGGATGTCAAATCAGAAATGAACCTATAACTCTGAAGAAGCAAAGCTACTTTTTTCTACTCTCAAGCAGAAATATGCGCTCTAAAACTAAGCTGGATTTTTGATAGAGTGAAAGTTATATTTAGCATACCCAATTTGTGACTATTATATTTAAGATCCCTACATGTGTCTAGTTCAACTTTCATTTTTTATGAATCAAGTTTCCGCCTTTTGCCCAGTACTAAAATTAGGCCGTAAGTGAGGGTCACCTGTGTTTGTGCATATTAATGCTGCATTTCAGCCATTCACAAGTACTTACCCATTTTCTTTTGACAAATATATATTGAGCATCAATTATACTTCAGAAACTGTGTGAGAATCTAAGAATATGGTAGTAAACAGGACAGCCATGTTCCCTGCAATTAGAAAGCTTATGGTCTACAAAGGGTATTTTTAAAAAAAATTGCTGAAATAATAAATTAAGTATAATTGTAATAAATGCTTGAAGGAGAAGGTCACAGTGCTACGAGACGTATGACAACGGAGTGTGTTGCACGTATCTGCTTCTGGTTTCTTTCTCCTGCCCTCTTCCTATTCACGCCCTTCTCTTATTCCTGTATAATAAAATTCCCAAGCAGCCTCCTACACAAACTAAAATTACCCTCCGGAATGCAGTCTGCCCTACTCAACTCAACAAGCACCCTTCCTTCCCTATGCATCCAGTGGCATCTCAGTTACCACTTTCTTCATCCAACATTGAACCTGAGTTGCTTGTATGAAAGGGTTTTTAAAATTATCTCTTCATGGCTTAATCCCTGAGTGCAGGGACCAGTCTCTTGCATACATTTACAAACCTCCAAACCAATTGTAATGCCTTGCAAATAAAGATTTAAAATATGTATTTGCTGAATAAATAAATCGCCATCGAATTGAAATTAGATCATTTTGTCTCTTATGTATCAAAAGTCTGTTTCAGTTATGTTAATGTTGTTTACTGTTGAATTAATAATATATGTCCAATGTGGGATATTTAAATAAAGTGGGAAAAAGATCAAAGATCACTTTTTATTTCTTTAAAAAAGTGATAGTCAATGTATGCATAGCATTGTAAAATTAAGAATAGTTTTTCTTGTTTTTTCATGTTTGTATTTAAAAATTAATGCATACATGTAAAGAATGTCAACAGGGCATTAGGCTAAACAAAGAAAAGCAAGCCTTCTCCATTCCCTAAACTCTCATTCATGTTCTTTGCATTCACGGGATCTCATTAAATCCTCAGAAGCACCTTGCGAGGGGCATTATCACTGTCTTAAAATCATGAATAAGGGGCCCTCACGGCTCTCAGACTTTAGTGACTGGAGCAAGGTTACGCAGTCGAATTATAAAGAGTTGTGCCCTACCCAGGGTCTCTTACCTAAATGACCTCTTCTCACAAGAAAAATCCCTGTTTTGTCAGTTTCCATGTCCTTCACTAATGTGCTGGAGGCAATCTGATTGGTTTTGAAAAGAGAAATTTTTGTTTATTCATTCATGTCTCTGAACCAGATACTGTGCTCAATACTGGGGTGATAGTGGTGAGGCAAATGCAGATTCAGCCTACCCCATGATTAGGGCTTTGTGGTTTGAGAGGTATGTGGAAATAAATAAAGACCACCCAAATGAGAACAAGCAAAGACTATCTATTTAGAGCTTATGATAAGAAGAGAGTCAGCTATCATTGCTTGCGTTTTGTCAGACACTCAAAAGCAGGTAGAGATAACGGGAAACTTTATAGTGGGAAAAAAAAAAAGGCTTCAGGTGTGCTCTAGATGATTTGAGGCTGTTGGCCTGGGGAAGCTGCAGGCAGGCTAACTAGCACGGGGTTGTCCTATGTGATTGATTAGGGATGTGTATTTGGCTTGCTCCATTTGGTCCTAAGTTGAAAGCTGGGGCAAATGTTAGAGAAGCTGTTAGTTACTAATCAAATCCTTGCTGTTTGGGGCTGATCATCACAGCCGGGAAGTTTGGCTTTGCAGACAAGCTGCTTCTGATAGTAGTTTGACTTTCTGAATCGCTTACCATAGACAGGTTGGCTTCCTGGGCTGGTTGTAGGTCAGAGTTATATTTTTACATATAATCTGGCCACTGTCTATTGTATATTCATTCTATGTATATTTGACAAGTTTCCCTGCTCCTCAACACAAAATAGGCTGTTTCCCATAAGTTCATTTTTTAAGTCAATGAATGAGCCTACCAAACACATTTTTTCCAAAGAGCCAGTGAACGACCAACAGCTATCCTTTAATGATCAATATATGGCAAGCTAAGCCTGATAGATATAGTCTCTCATTCAGTCCTCATAATGACCTATTGTTCTTATCTTATTCATATGAAAAGACAGAGACATAGAGGGGTTAAGAAACTTGCCCAAGGTCTGGAAATGGAGGAGCAGAGATTTTCACTAAGTCAGTCTAACTCTAAACCTCTTGATTTTAACCAATGCCCATTATCTTTTTACTACTGTTTTCCTCGATGGCTCTCAGTAAATAATATTCCCTTTTATACGGTCAGAGTATGAACATGGCCATCCACACTATTTCAGGGGTGAAGGACAGGACCAGAATCAGCAGGATCTCTGAGGAAAGAATGAATGGAGGGCTCCCTCAGAAGTATATGTCAAGTATAAATACAAAGGGGCTTTGGTGGAGGGCAGAACCCTTCTGCAGAACAGATTCTGTTTAAGGTCAGTTGTTCACGGTCAAGGATAGCTTATGGTTTTTGTTTATTGTTTTGTTTCGTTTTCCAGTCCCTGACATGTCCGTGGTCCAAAGTAGAATGTGTGTGTAACAGTTTTAGGTGCCACATAGAGGACAGTAATATGTCGTGGACTTTTCATCACTGCCTTCCCTGTGCTTAGGGTGCCCTGTATCCTGCTGCTTATCACCATTTTTACACCTTTTCTGTATATGATTATGCCTTTCCTTTCCAGCCATGAGGTGGAGTTGCCCAAGCACAAGTCTTTGCACAGAGAGTGGGTGCTGAGTCCATTTAGTGCGTGTACTAACAAAGGAAATAATAAAAAAAAAATGTCATTTTTCTTACCCTGGAGTCCTAGGCAATTAAATTATAAATTAAGCCATAGTTTGCCCTTAGAGGGTATTTTTCATACATTTATAGCATGTGAAGTGAAATAACTTATAAATTCTCTTTAGATATCATTAATAGTATTGTTTCCCAGTTATTTGTTCTCTTATTTTTTCTTATAATGAAAGTTCTAACACTATCGAGATAATATAAATGAGTTGGTTGCTTTAGAGTAATCTAAAAAATGTCCAATAATGTTTCTCAAGAATTTTATTGCCTTCCATTTATCTTAAAGTGGCGCCAATGCAGAAGTATAACTATTATCAGGGCGTGACTATACAGTAGGATTTTTATGTCCTTGTTACATCACAGTCTTCACATCACATGTATAAGAAAGGACAGGCAGCCTATTACTTCAGTGTAACTAGCAAGACTCTTGGGAAGCTTCATTAGCTCTTGCAAGGCACTGATGTTCTATCTAGGAGATCACTGTGTACTAAGTAATGTTTTCCCTAAAGTTCTCATTGAGACCAAACTCTTAGCTCAGGTCTAGGAATAGCACCAACCAGTTGGGATCCTGACAAAAAGTGATGGAAGATTGGCCAGATTGCAGTTGTTTCTCTAAAAAGGATGTGCCACCACATCTTAAGTCACAGTGAGAAGGTAGTAAGCTTGTTTTCCCCAATGTACAAATTGACCATCATGACCCATCTTCAGTGGGTGATGGAGTCTCACTCATTTATCTGTTAATTCTCTCATTTACCCCTCCCATGACCAAGAACCAACTTTTTTTTCGTGACAATTTTCCAAGGATCAACCTATAGAGAAGTGCTCATTTATCATCAAGGCATTACTTCTGAGCCTGGCTAAGGCGACCCTCACCAGCGCAACTAGCTGAGCTTCCTCTTAATGCTGGACCCTGTGCTGACTGTTCAGTTCTGAGGCATCCAAGCCAGCTCAGGACACTTGTACATCCATTCTCATTTTAATCCTATATCCATTCAGGTCCAGGTTTTTGGTTCTGTTTCCCAACCGGGTCTTTGGTTCGGTTCTGCTTCCTAACCCATCCTCAATTCCTGGCTCTATATCCGGATTTGGCATTTGGACTTTCTCCAACAGGCTTGACTGTTTTTCTTGCTCACATTGTGTTAGAAAATATAATGGAACAGCCATCTTTCACTCTGTAACCATAGAAACCAGTCCTAATGCTAGCCATTTAATAGTTATGTCAACAGGAGAAGCCACTTCTGGGAGGAGAGTACATAGAGCCTGTGGGTCAAATCGAAGTATAAAGGTCAAAGACAGTATGGAATTTCTATGCATGGCTCTGTGTGGAATATTAAATATAATAACAAGGGTTCGATACATATTTCCTTTAATGTTGTGTTGCAGCTGTGAAGTTTTAAAACCAGTCACTAGCATTTTAACCAACATGCAAAATGGGATGTAACCAGTCTAGACTAGTCTGAAACTCCTCTAGTTTTAGAAAGAATACTCATTCTGCAAAAAGCTTTTTGAAGTCTTTCCCCAACACTTAACTCATGAAATTGACAATTTGCAAAGTGTTACCTTATCCTAGCATTTCCAGCCAGTGACAAGAGAAGTTTCATATTGATAAAAGATGGAGGAACCCATTTCTAATTTTTGACTCAGCACTTTGGTAATTTAACACCAGTTTAATATGCAATTAGCACAATTAAGCTCCATTCTATTGATTAAACCTACTGCATGTAGAAGATGGCTGCCTCATTAGAATGACAAAGTTGAGCCAAGGGACCCTAGGTTGTACTGAGAAATGCCAATCCCTTCTCCTTCCCCCACTTGTGCCCTACTTCTTGAGAATTTAATTTTCACCTTAATAGAGGGAGCCAGCATTCAAAAGAATTTTTTCTAGAATGGGTAATGCTTAGAGATTACACTGGCTCTCTTAACCCCAAGAGAACTATTCATTTAAAGGGTCAGGATCTCAAAAGGATTAAGTGGAGTAAAAACTGTAAGAAGGCTTTATGAAGTGTAGATTTCATATGAAAAGAAGAATGAATGGACATGTTCAATTTTGCTTCACTGTTATGTAAGTCCTGCTTTATGAAAAAAGTGCACAAAGTTCTCTGCAAAATGATATTAGTCTATAGCAGGTGCTCAGTTTGAAATAACTACTTAATTCAATTACTCAGTAAATATTTAGCATGTGGCCACTACACGCCAGGCACTTTCTTGGTGACTGAGAGCGTGTTGGTGAAGGAAACAGACAAGGCACCAGCATCCTAGTGGGGCGAGACAAGCAATAGATGACACGTGGAAAAAACAGAGCAGGTCCCCGGCACAAGGAAGGACAGGAGTGGCTTAGATATGCTGGTAAGGAAATGCCTCCCTGAAGAAGTGATATTGGAGCAGAGTTTGAGCTGAATGAAATTGAGGGATAAAGCCAAGCCGTAATCTGGGGTCGGGAAGAGAGTTTGCGGACAAGCCAACCACGCATGCGCTGTGCCCTTGTGGGTCGCAGCTTGGTAGCCCCGAGGACCCTAAGACTTGGCGAGGCTGGAACCCTGCGGAGGGACAGACGCGAGGCGAGGTCTAACAAGTGCGGTTCCTGGAGTGCAGTGTGGTCCAATAGAAGTAAATGTGAGAAATATATGTAATTCTAACTTTTCTAAGCAGCTAATTTTTAAAAAGTAAAAAAATAAAATAAAATAAAAAAGGTGAAATTAACCGAACATATCCAACACATCATTTCAACGCATATTCAGTATGAAAAAATTAACCAGAAATATGTATTCTTTTTTCTTCCTTTCTCTCTCTTCCTTCCCTTCCTTCTTTTCTTTCTTTCTTTTTGGTACTAAATCTTCGAAGCCTGGCAGGCACTGTCTGCTTACAGCACATCTCAGTTCAGACCAGCTTCTATTCAAGCGCTCAGTGCCACGTGTAGCCCATGGCTGCCATCCTTGGTGGGGCAAATGTAGTGCACAGTGTTGGAATTTGTGGAAAGAAACTGAGATTTTATTCTAAGTGGAATAGGAAGCCGTTGTAGGGTTAAGAGCTGGGGAAGATAGGTGTGTGTGGGGGGGGGGGGCGAGGCGGTGTGAAGTAACATGATTTGATTTCATCTTTAAATCATCACTTAACAGATATTTCATCAAGTATGAATCTTACTTCACACACTCGGATAACCAAGAAATATCTCCTTGATTTATTTCTTTAAAGTCAAACTGAACTCTGTTCCAAACTCCACCAGCTAGGTTGAAAAGAAATTCATGTTGAGACATTATTGTGATTCCTCTTCCCTTTATTTTGTCTTTTATGTCTTTAACTAATTATTGAAACCGGTGTTTGTGTGGCGGTAGAGGGGTGGGGAGAGGGAATGAGGGGGCGTTACCCAGTGCCAAAGCACTGGGGACGCTTCCAGGCATCGGTCCACCCAGGCTGCTATTGAGGTGCCTATTCCTGAGCCCAGAGAGTCCCAGAAATCTGTGACTTCCGTGACATCCGCGGCACAGGCACAAGGCAGAGTGTGAGCCCAGTACCAGCTGCCTAACCTGCCTAGTGCACCTTGAAGGTCTCCCACACACTTCTCAAGTAGTTCTTAAATTTATGAAATTCACTGATTTCCTTCTCCTTCCCAGGCCTGGAGACGAGTTTTTCCTCATTTCTCTCTCTTTTCCCCCCTCTTCTCTTCTCAAAATGTCTAGTATGATCTTTTCAATCATTCAGATTTCAAAAGAGACAGGAAAAAGAGTTATCTTCAGCAGTTCCTGTTCTCCCACCCGCCTCTGCCTCTTGAGTCTCTGAAGCAAAGAATTTGAATGGGCTTGACTACCTGCTCTGAACAAATGAATGAGAAATAAAGGGGAACAAATGCAAATTAGTACTTCAGTGAATTGCCCTGCCACATTAGCTATTATTATTGTATAGAAGATCGTTAATTGGTTATTGAATATTTCTAAAAGCCTAAACTGGTTAGATTTACATCAACCAGACGTGTGATCTATAAAAGCATAAAAAGCAAAGAAATCATTTCTTAATGATTTATTCATGTTTAAGATCTCGCTACTCAAAGTGAGATCTCTGAACCGATGGTATTGGTATTCCCTGGCAGCGATAAATGCAGAATCCCAGGCACTGCCACAGTCCCAGTTATTAGAAGCTACATTTTAATAAGATCCCCAGGTGAGTGGGGTGCACGTTCAAGTGTGAGAAGCACTGATCTAAGACAGAGTGGTTCTAATTTGGAGCTGAGATTTGTTGTCAGCCAGTGGCTCTTCCTGATAAATTAAGACTTCAGAGGTAATAGCCAGGTGCCTATGATATGTTTGGTGCTGAGCTTAGGGACAGCACGGTTGCCTGACTGTGTAAGACAGTCTTTGCCTTCACGTTGCTCATGGTCTAGTTGGAAAGATAAAGTACAAACACACAGAAAGTGAATAAGGATCTAACAGAGTACAAACAACAGCGGATCAATAGGAGTTTATAATAGTCAGGTGCTTAAGGGATAGAGAGGTGGGATTTCAGTCAAGTCTGAAAGATGAGAAAGATTTATTGTTCCAAATTATAGAACTTGATCCTTTTTGAATCTGAGGTCATAGGAAGACTATAAGAGAGAAAAAGAAAGTTTCCTCTAATGAAGAAGAACAAGCCAAAGGCAGACCACACTTCTGAGAAAAGCAATAACGTGTCTTTCTTTATACACAAACCCAAGCACAGCATTAGACGGACTCCAGAATGTGACAGTTTGTTGCCATATTTCTCTTCTCTTCGAGGCATGTTTGGTGGCAGAGCGCTGGAAAGAAATAGCCCGCAAGATATCCTCATGAGAAGCAGCCATGTGTCCTTGTAAATGGAAGGCACATCTCAAATTTCAGACCACACATTGTTCCCAACCAATGTGGGCAGATTGCAGAGGCGTGAAATTGAAAAGGTCATGGATATGCATAAGCTGAAGTCTTCTACTGACTTCAACAGAAAAAATCAGAGAGGAATGCATGACACCTCTTTCCCTAATGAGGTTGTTCAGATGTGCAAGGGATTATAGACGTTTGGTTATCACAGCTAGTAAGGGTCGTAAGGTTGGAGCCACACGGCAGACTGAAAGAAGATGCTTTGGTTTGTTCCCATTTATGCTCTTCGTCTTCCTTCAAAATTAATAAAATGTAATGAAGAGTTCCTACCTTTTGTTGAACTCCTAATCTTATTGTAGCATTTTAATGACTATTCTGTATGATTTGTAGGGTCCACATTTCCCATAATACACAATTAGAGGTAAGATGCTCTTTCCAAGGTCACTGGCTCTACACAACTTTTGTAAATAAGACTCGTGTATTACACTTTTATTATTTGATTAGCTCTGGCAATCAGGAATTTAAGATATAATTGAATCATGTCAAGTACATTTACATTGCACATGAATCTGAGAAAAATGTGATGAGTACACCATAGTTTTAATTCAGGATTATCTAATTGTTTTATCCTAAAATATAGCTCCTCTCATCTCACTGGAAGCCACACGCTAAATTAAAGACTTCTGGCTGACAGAACTCATTTGTGCTTTTGGATTTTCACTGTGAAATCTTCCAAAGGAGACCAGGAATCCTGCTGATAGCAGAGTAAGCTTAGCTATGAAAGTCAGACTGGTGATAAATAGAAAGAAAACCTTAATCAGTCTTAATGAATACAAATAGCATAATGCCTGAATCAGGGGTGTCCAGAGTTATGTTCAGCATGGTTCATGGGTGGAATTCAATAATATTTTAAAAGAGAGATTGTTGGAATAAAAAGAGTCCTGGTTATGGTAAACGGTAATGGTGGCAGAGAGCATGTGGAACAATTATTCACGCTTGTTTAATAATTAGATTTTTAAAAAATACTTTTTCTATTCAAGGTAGCATGAATTTTCATGGAGCAGCTAGCAAGTGGAGTGGATAACTGTCAACTGGAAAGAATGACAAAGTGAAGTTTGTGCTAGAAGTTAGTCCAACCACATGTGAGAAGTTGAGTGCATACTGGTTAGGCAAGTTCTTGAATCATATTTTCTAGGCGTGGATCGTAGTTTTTTGAGTTTGTTCCAACACTAGAAGAAAGACTGGTTGTGTTGGATTTACTGAAAAGCAGTATTTGTTTCTCTGTCTTCGCCAAGCAAGTTAATTTGTCTCTCTGTGACCCAGGTTTCACATCTGTCAAAAGAGAATGTAATAGCAATTCTGTACATATTAAAATGTATATGTATATGAATATATTTATTATATATAAATACAAATATAAGAATGCCTGGTATATATATGTTGAACAGTACTATTCTTATTACTGTTGTTATAATAATAATAGTAATTATTGTTATTGTTGAGTTATAAAATTAGTTGGTACTACAGGAAAAAAAAATCAATAGCGTGGCCCCATGGAACAAAAGTGTTTCTAGGTCTCTTGTTTTCCTAAAAATGCTAAAAATATGGAGTAGTTGCTTTAACTGGGGACTTTGAGCCACCAGCTATGGATTAAAAATGTAAAGGCTTAGCCAGCGGGAGAAGTGGCAATGCTACAGATATGCAGAGAAGGTTTCAGAGGAGATGATGTCTAAATTGAGATCTTAAGGACAAAGAGAAGCTAGCCAGGTAAGATGAGAATAAAGGGCATATAAAAGGCCCATGGATGAAGACAAAGTCCTTTTAGAGAGTGCAAGTAGTTCAATCTCACTGGAAGTGGTCATAGGATAGATTTAAGGGTGGTGAGAGACGAGGCCTGCAAAGAACGGGAAGAAGATTGTGATGGACTCCTCTGTCATGCCAAGGGCTTTAAATTAATCCCAAGAATGATGGGAAGTAGTTGAATGATTTTACACAAGGAAGTAAGGACCAGAGACATGATCGAATCTGTGCTTTTGAGTTATCATGCTGCTATGGTGTAATGAATGGATTGGAGAAGATTGATCCTGGAAGATGAGAGTCTATTTAGAAGACTAGCATTGTAATTCAGATGAGAGATGTTGGTACCTTAAAATAAACACAGTGGAGTCCTGTCATATGTTTATTGGATTTCAATTATATGCTCTAGGTGACAAAGTAAGAGGAGGGAATTGAAAGAAGAAAAAGACACAGAGAAATAGCATTTTAAATAACGTTAGCAGCTCCACTCCACCATTTGATAAAAGGACTATGTGTCCCAGAGAAAGCACAAAATGGCACCTTTGACACTTGTTCTGTCAATTTCTGTGCATCCCATGGTACAGGCATTTCATCATGCCGAATGTTATACTAGGGTTCAAATACATATATATTTTCATTCAATATGGCCCCTAAATACAAATCCATTTCTTCATGTAGTGTTCAACTGGAGAAACAGAGAGTCATTCCAACATTGGAGAGAAAATTAACTGATGTATTTGCTAAGAAGCAGTATGCTGTCTTTACGGAGGCAACTTCCTGAGAAATTCTCAAGAGTAATGATAACTATACATGACTTACTATCCGTGCCTCAAGTGTTTAGAACCTAATCTTTAAGTGAGGTATGTCTTCCCTGCAGTGATAATGGGAATAGAGAAAGGAAAGGGGATTGGAGAGATATTTGGTAGGTGAAACTGACAATACCTTGTGATGACTTGAATGTGGAGTGCAAGAGATAGGGAAGAATCAAGAATGATGCCCAGAGTTCTGGCTTGACCATAGGATTCAACCCTCGACTTTCAATCCCCCATATTACCAAAAAGGTGGTAAATTATCCCTTTATACCTCTAGGTGCTGGACTTTATAGCACCAATCTGGGTTCATCCTTAGAGAGAGATATGGGGAAAGTTATGCTGTGGACTTATATCCTCTTTCCTTCTGTTTATTCAGTGAAAGATTCAAGTTTAAAGAAACATGAAAAACAGACAAAATTGAAAAGCTGTGATCAGATTCCCCCAGTAGTTAAAAGAAGTCTCTGGAATTTCCAGAAATTAAGATACTCAGACCGTATAATCTACCCAGTAGGTTCAAAGCAAATAGACTCCTTGAGCTAAAAGAAATATAGTTACCATCTGACAGGTGAATAAGCGGTGTGGCAATGAAAGGAAGAATCCTAGACTAGGGATTAGTCTAAACTTTGGGGAGGTAAATAATTTTCAGGGTTGACAGGCAGTCAAAGACAATCCAGGAGGATAGATGAGCCAAGTTCAGTAAATCGTAGTGTAATCCTCATGCCAGAGGCTGCTCTAACATGAAGGACTGGTATATAGTCTAGGAATTTATCGCATTTCTTTGGCTAGAGCCTCCATCCAGAAATCTGCCTAAATGCACTTATACTGGAGAGGATAAATGGGGGAGGAAATTGGGAGGAAGATTAAGAGGATTTAGTCGTCTGGATTCTCCAGAGGAAAAAAAACCAATATGATAATGATTTATTATAAGGAATTAGCTCACATGTTTATGGGGACTGAGAAGTCCCAAGAGCTGCAGTCAGCTCCTAGAGACCCAGGAAAGCTGATGGTATAGTTTCAGCCTGGGTCTGAAACTATGGAGAGCTCAATAAGAATTTTTACTTCACCTTTTTGGTTCTATTTATGTCTTCAATGGATTAGATGTGACCCATCCACATTTGGGAGAGCCATGTGCTTTATTTAGTCTAGCGATTCAAATGTTACTCTCATCCAGAAACACCTTCACAGACACACCCAGAAATAATGTTTAACCAGATATCTGAGCACTCTATGGTCAAGTTAACATGAAGGACAAATTAAAACATAAAATTAAGCATCACAGGGGATTCAAGTCTCCTCATTCTCAATTCAAATAGAAAAGCTCTGGTTGCACCTTTCTCTGGGATTTGACCTGAAGAAAGGGCTCTACCTATAATGAAAAGTTTTCAGGATGCTTCTAGAGCTCAACTCACTGAAGCATGTGCAGTGTTTATTGACAAGAGTCCACTTGCCGTCTTGCTTGTTTTTACAATCCCTTAGACACATCGGTGGTGGTCTTGCTCTCTTGTAGAGCACCTATTGCACGTAGCTCACTTGGTTGGACAATTCCTGCCTTGCACATTTCTCTGTATTTCTCCGGTCGTTCAGTGCTTCAATACTGCATGACCGCAGGCTTCTTAAGACAAGCAACCCCTCACCCTAAAGCCATCAGTTCAGCTCTTAAAGTAAGTTTTTGCTGCAGAATTCACCCTTCAATTTGCACTGTGTTCTGACATTATGACTTCTAATGATTGCCTGGTTATGAATAAGGCCATCAAAACTAGGATCAGAGGGTCGAGTGTGGAAGTCTGCATCAGGAGAATGCCTGTTTCTCTCTAGATCTTTTTCTAGAGCTCCTGCTAGAGGCAACACGGGGAAACAGAACAGGATTCAAAATGTTGGCCAGATTCTAATTGTCCCATTGCTTTGATTCCCACTTAGTGTTGGGGTAATTCTTGTGAAACACTCACATAGATATTTAGGAAGCTAAATAGATGAATGACAGCTAAAATATGCTCTACGAGGATACTGTTTTAAACGATTGCAGGTGACACAGCCACACAAAGGGTATTTTTGAAGAACACTATAAGGTAATCAAGTTTATATTACAAAATAAATACGTGACTATACTAAATCAGATACCACGGTAGACTATATTCTAGTAGGAACCCCTGAGACCAGGTGCCAAAGGTTCAAGCTAAAGTTGGGGAAGAAGTACTTAAAATGGAAAAGATGGTATCTATAAATTTAATTTTCCATAGGACATGGGAAATGGACTGCCATCGATCAATTTTGATAGTAATTTTTTTGGCTTTTCTGAGCATTACTGAATTAGGTTATCGAGCCTTGCCAGAAAGCGGAGGTAATTAGTAAAAGAATAGAATCTTCTAAGCCCATAAAGATAGGCAGTCTTGTGAAAAAAATAAATAAATAACTGTAATGGCCTATACAAAAAGGTTCACTTAGACAGAACATAAAGCCAGAGGCCAGTTTATTCCATGACTGTTGTGGGATTGCTTCCTGTTAATGTCATGTGTTAAACCACAGAATCCCTTTTGGGACAGGCAGGCACATATACGCCGTCTTTCCAACCCCTGTGTGCTTGCATAAGAACGTGCCCAGGACATTTGCTTATAAAGATAAAGAACCCTCACAGCCTGTGCTAGACATATGTCTTTGTTTGGAAATATTTTTCCCTGTTCTGGGCTTGATGTGTGTGCATTTTATGGCACCTGGCCAATAGCACTTATATCAATTCTCAGAGTGGGAGGAATGGGGTCCTTCTCCTATGGCACAAGGTGGGGTGTGTGCAGACCACTTCTCTGCATTGGTTGTGAGACCATGGGGACCAACACTCTGTTGAAGCCCATCTTGCTCTGTCTCTTCGCAATGTGAGTAGAGTGTTGTTCCTTCCAGTTCTTGTGTGAGTTGTGCCTTTATAGGCAGCTTCAATACCTGCAAACTTTATTGTGGGATGACATCTCGGGCCTATAGTTTCAGGCAGTGGGACTCCTCTCTTGGAGGTGGGAAGAGGTGTGACATATGCTCGATAATCTCTACACCATTTCTAGCAGCAGCGCAGATCTATTTCCTACACAATCTAAGGATTCGTTTGAAAATAGTTAAGGGAAAAACATTGTGTAGTACTGAGCGTGCCTAATGGACAGCCAAGGGTTCCCGGTGGCACACAAGAAAAACAATCCCATGCACACAAGGAAAAAAGCTCTGATGCTGGTGGCATTGTCATCCATGTGTTTTAGAAATTTGAGCCTTTAATTATGTGTATGATATCAAATGCTTTTAGTAGTATGGTATTTTATTGTGATAAAATTAACATACACATGTCTTAGCTTCAGTGCCTCCAAAAGCAAAGTCTGAGATGAGGTTTATTTGCGTGCAAATGGTTTATTTGGGAGGATGAGGGAGGCATTGGGAAGAGTGAAACAAAAAGGAGAAGAGGCCGATATAAAAGTCGGTTACTATACTGTTGTTCTGAGCATGAGCATGATCTGGTTACCACTGCGGAGAGCAGGCATCAGTTGCTGGCACCTGCCGAGGGGCCCTAAAAATGCATCACAGTATTTGTCTACCTGAGGGAGAGAGCATTATGGGTTCTTTCTTGGGGTGTTAATGCTCTGTATCACCTGCTGTCAGAGAAGAATGGAGAATTGGTGAGGAGACAAGCTGTGGTGGAGTTTCACGTGCAGGAAGTTGAGTTCCAAGGCAGTGGTTTGAGTAAACGAGGATTTAAAGTGGGTGCAAAGAGGTGTCTGGATTAATGCTTAATGTAGAAAATTTGGAAAACACAAAAAGACAAAGATTTTGTTTTAATCACAAATTAATCACCCATTATCACACCACCCAGAGAAAAATCATTGGCCAAAATCCTAACATCAGTCTATCTGTGCGTGTCTTTTTTTCTTGTCTACATTTCATGGTTTTTTATTTTTACTAAATGTTTTTCTATCTCCAATATATTTTTATGTTGAGAAATATTCTTGGTGCATTTTAGAATGGTTGACCAGTATTGCATTATACAGAGGCACTAAATAATATCTCTAATCTTCATTTTTTTTTTATGGCTGGTTGTTAATTTTCTGCCATTAAAAAAGTACTGCATCATTGTATACTTGTTCAACCACTTCTTTAGCATTAACCAATAGAATTAAATTACTACATGAAAAAATATAAAGTATGCACATTTTTAAGGCTTTTAGTGCCCAATTAGCCTCCAGAAAAGTTGTAACTATCCCCCACCAATGTGTAAGAATTCCTATTCTTTCCTTTTTAAATATTATTATTATTTTTTTTTAACTTCTGGCAATCTAATATAAGACTACCTTTTATAATGAGTTATTGTGAAATATTTTATATTTTTAAAATTCTTAACCTACATAACTCTATTTTTAGTATATTTGAGATTTTTTCAAGGTTTGTTAATAATTTGTATATTTATTTTTGTGAGTTGTTTATTCATGTTATTTGCCCACTTTTCTATTTAGGACTTCATCTTTTTCTTATTTACTTGTAATTAGTCTTTTTAAGTATTAATGCAATTAAAAACAAAATATGTAACTAAATATGATACCATATGCAAACTTCAAATCTCCCTTATTTGTTCATTATTGGGGCTTTTTAATACTCACATTTAAGTTTTTATGTATTCAAGTTTATCTAAGCTACATAACCTATCCTAAGTACTTAAGACCTCATTTCAGTACTAAATTCATTTATGAAGATGCATGATCAGTTGTATGAGGTCATGCAACTAGTATGTGAAATAATGAATCTGAACTCAGTTCTGTCTGGTACATAAGTGTCTTTCACTTTCAAAGTACCAACAAGTCTTTCTGATTGTATTTTTGGTTCCCTTGACTCAGGATTTATGATTGATCTTCAATGTAACTTTATTATAATGAGATTATTGTATCTTAATTGATTGCAAACTGCTCTATTGAGCTAATATATGGATATTGTATAGATTTATCCTCTTCACTCAACCTCTCACTCTCAGCTTGCATGGCATAAAATACAAAGTACAAGGGAATAGAACTTAATACAAATACAAAAGGATCCATATACTGATTTTACATATATCTATGCTGAAATAAATACGTCAAAATTGATCATATTTAAAAAAAACACTTTGAATAGTGTAAATGGAAGGTCTGATCATAACAAGAGGAGCAAGAATTGGGGGAAATTACATTATTCAGATAAAGTGTTACTTTAGTAAATGGAGCATACTGCTCTAAGATAAAACATTTTCATAATGAAAAAAATTGGGCCAATACAAGTAAAAAGTTAAGACACATCAGAAAAATAGGGCATTAATACAGAGAATGGAGACATTGCCAATTACAGAAACAATATCACAAGAGAGAAGACAGTCACCCTGCAGCTTTAAAGAGACACCAAAGACAAATCCTTTAAAGAGACCCACTCACCTGAATTACTAACTCCACAAACCTTTATTGAATCCAACTAAGTGCTATGACTGAGGTACTAAGGTTAAATATTAGAAATGATGTTGGCCTTTCCACACAAAAATAAAATCTAGTAATAGAAACAGGTGGCAAAGAACCATAATACAGAACTGAATAAAAAAAAGCAATAAAGAAATGCACAGCATAAGGATATGCTGGGGACGTGTGATTGGGTGGATAAAACAGGACAGGTTCAGTTGAGTAGGTGTATGTAACTTGAGGCTGGAGAAATAAAAGGGTTTTGATAGGAAGGAAAATAATTTTGCAATAAAAGAGCAGCTTAGAAAAAGGAAAAGGCCTGTGAAAATGCATAAATTATTTTTCTAGAATATGTTGAGTATTTAGAATGAGTAAAACAGAAGGTGCATAGAAGCATACATGGAGCCAAGTAGATGAAGTTTAGTTATGATTCTTTTAAGCATAAGAGATAGAAATCTGAATTAAACTAACACAAGCAAAAAGAGGTCATAGAAGGATACTAGTTACTTATCTCATGAACTGCCCCTGTAAGAGAGTTTATGGAAACATCTGAGCCTCATTAACCATGAGAAACTTGAAGAGCATGGTCACCTTATCTCCTCTGTTTCCTCCCCAAATGGCGTCCTTACACTTCTCCAGTCTTCATGAATACGATCATGAATACAGTCCCAGAGTCATGAGTTTTACATGCTACAGCTTTGGGCTCATTGACTGAGCTGGGGTCAGGCACCCACCCCAAACCACTCAACTTCATCAGAGAAAGACATTTATTTTCTAGAAGAAGAAAGGAGGTGGGGGACTATGTTATACAAATAGCTCCCCAGATTCCTACTGCAAATAGGAAACGACAACACTATAATTAGCAACTTTCAAGAGTCTAATTTACCATCCAGTTATCCTCTTTCTTCTCATCCTCCCTGCCCCAACTTGTGAATCTCCATCCCCTGTCCCTTTCCTTTGATCATCCTCTCTGCCTCTTCTTTCGGCCTTTCTTTGTTCAGTAGCTCCTCTCTGAGATGCTCTTCCCAGGTATTTTTCAAAGCACAATGGCACCAGCTGAACTGTTCATATCAAAAGAAATCAGCCCTAAATTATGATGTTACTATTTTTTCATTCATACTTTTATCCATCGATTACTCATTCGCCTCTTGTCAGGAACTGTGGGATTAAAGATATTTAAAAAATGATAGAAATAATAATAGCTTACATGTGTTGAGTGATCACCAAGTGCCAACTGCTGTACCTGTACTATCTCATTTAATCACACACAGTAACTCAATTATTTTTAAAGTAACCAAATGGTGTGTTTGGGATATAAACCTCAGCTCTTTGACTCCAAAATCCTTATGTACAGCCATAATGTTGTTTGAGTGAGGGATACTGTCCCTGTCTCAAAAATGATCATTCAGTAGTAGACAAATGCTGTATAAAGTAATAAGCCCTGTGATATTTGTAAGCATTGACTTATGGATTAGAAGAAAACCTGGAGTGGAGAGACACCTGATCCAGTTGAGAGGGAGGGTGGCTTCCCAGAAAACTCAGCCTGAAGTAAATCCTGGGGCTGTGCTGTAGTCAACCAGGTGAGTAAGGGCTGGAAGCGCTTCTGGGTTTAACAGAACAGCATTGTAAGACAGGTGAGAAGGTGGTCGTAGTATGCACTCAGTGGATGGCAGGAGGTTCAGCAGAGGTGGTTCTTTGCTTGGGATGGAGAACAGTGGCCAGAGAGATAACTAGAAAAGCAAATAGGAGTTGTATGAGAAGAGTGTTGGATATTATACAAAGGACTCTGCACTTTATCCAGAGGCAATAGCTAACCTCTGAAGGATTTTAAACATGATCAAAATAACAATTTAGAAAGGTCACACCTAGAAGCAGTGTAGAGGACAGAGGCCGGGAGACTTAATTAAGAAGCAATGTCTAGAACCTAGACTAAGCAATTTGGGGCATGTACAAATTTTTCATTTCTATATCTCCAGGGCCTAACCATTTTTTTTTTGTTGAACACAATTATGAATAAAGGGACTGTCACAGTAATCTAGGAAAGAAATAAGAAGGACTGATTTAAGAAAGTCACGGCGGGGATGGGAATTACAGGGCGAATTCTCTAGATGATAAAGCTTTAGAAGATTACATCTACTTCTCAGTTCATTAGCTATTCTTTTCTTTTCTTTTTTTTTATACTGAACTACATTAAACATTCAGTAGTCTAGAAAATAATTTAATATTTACCACCTAGTATTAATACATTTTAACTGCTTGCCATATTTGCAACATCTTAAATATTTTTCATTGTTGTTAGAATTTATAATTTTTATTTATAGTTTTTGTATGGTATAAAAGTTAACCATGATGATGCACTGTGATTTACTTGAACATTTCTCTCTAGTTAGATTTAAAAGCTACTAGTCATGTTTGATATATCTCACTCTTAGAGAAGAATGCTGCAGTAAACAATTGCAGACATAGCTGTGTTCCTGAGAAAAATCACTTCCTCTCTTTTATTGTCCATTTTGCCTAGTGTTTGTGGAGATCAGCATCTGAGAAAAGATTGTTGAAGTATAGTTGATGTAGACATATAGGTTATTACATGGTTGAAGGCTATGCAAGGATCATGTGATTAAACAAGTGGGGAACCATTCCTGGAACAGTGGCAATTTTTTCAACAAAATATATATTTTTATCTTACTTAAAAATTATTTTAAAATTGTATCTATATCGTGCACATCTAGAACAGTGCTTGACATGTAGAAGCTGCTCAAATATATTTGTTGAGTGAATGAACAAAAGAGAAATGCAAAACATCAACTAAAAAACCCCAAACCCATTCCACATGCATTTATTTGTGTTCAGTATCCTCAGACACAATTTTCTTAAAATGCTCATACTTCTGCCAGGATCAGAAACATAATGGGAAGGTTTAGAAAGAACTCAAATTAACTTTAGATGATAACAGGATATTCAATTTAGAAAAGAGATGTTTTGTTTCGAAGAGAATAAAGTCTGTTAGAATCCCATTGTGTGCACTCATGGGAATTAGGCTTGAAGCTGTTGCATGTATAGGGAGGACCGTGGGAGTGAGGTAGGGATCAGTCACAAAGAAACTGCTCTTTAATGTCTATTCTACCACTAACAGAAATCTCAAATAAGTCAATTAAAAAAAACCCAAAACTCTGTGGTGGGAATAAGTGCCAATGTTCTTGTATTTTAGAGTTTAGTTTCTGAAAACCAACAGACTTGGTTTCAAACTTTGTCATCAAGTTCTATTTTCTTAACCTTTTCCAGAGTTTATTTCCTCATATAGAATGAAAAGAATACCTACTTCATAAAGTTGTTATGAAGAGTAAATGAATTAGTGTAAAGTCCTGATGCATAACTTCTGGATGAAGTCTATCTATAACAAGTATTATTATCTGATCTGAAAATGCCATTTATAATTATGATATAGCTTAATCCATATAGTAGTTGAACAGGGGACAGATCTATTCCTATAGGAGACACACTCCCTGTATCTTTGTTCTAAGCTGACTGTGGCCAACACTGTTTCCTGACTTCCTGCTCCTCAAATTATAGTCCATAGACCTGTGTCAGACTCATACAGAAGCTTTTAAGAAATGTAGAAGCTCAGGCTCCATCCCAAACATATTGAATTAGAATCTGCATTTTAATAAAGTCCCAGGGGTTAACAGTCTTTCTCATTCCCCCTTTGAACTACTGATATTGTTACAAGTGCACTGAGTTCAGCCCTGGGAGAGGGGCTGTAGTCAAACTAGGCCAGTCATAAATCTGCTTCCCTGAGAAACAGCGTCAGAAGGATCAGAAGTTTATTTCATTTTCTCAGCTACACTCTGAAGTTGGAGTGACATCCTTCTGGCCATTGTTGGGAGGCTTCTGGGAATGTCTTTCTTCTCCCCCTACCTTCCCATACAGCTTACTTCCTCTCTTTAAATGCCATGAGAGGATAAAATCCTTGGATCTGGGCTGCCCTTTAGTATCCAGGTGACAAGAACGAGAAAAAAAGTCAACACAATGAAGATGTTAGAGCCTGGGTCTTTGAGAATATCACTGCCATGCTGAATCAGCCCTGCTACCACGTACCTCATATTATTAAGATAATATCTAGTGAAGAATTAACCTTACCCGAACAGTAACCTGGCCTTTGCCCTTGACTGAGGGGCAGTGATCTCCAAGACCTTCGATCATCACGTCTGATAAGAGCGTCTTTGTTTGCCTGGGGGTTTTGGCTCCCCAAGCAGTTTATTAATGTGATTTACAATGGAGGGCTTTGGTAGAGGTGGTGGTATCAGTTCTGACTTTGAGTGGATCGGAGACCAAATAGATCAACCTGACCTCTGGAAGGGTTAGAGACTACAGATCAACCATGCAGGCAGTATGTGATCAGGTCTTAATAAACAATCTGAACACTGAAGTTTGGGTGAGCTTCACCTGGTGGGAAATAGTCCCTGGGTTTTCACACACAGTAGGAGGACTTAACACTGTCCTTGACTTCGTGGAGAGAGGATGACTGGAAGCTCCACATTGGGGCCCCTCCTGGACACTGCCCTTGGTGGATTGTAATCTGTATGCTTTCCCTGTAAATAGTGAGTTCTTCTAGTGAATTATTGAAACTGAGGGTCATTTTGGGAACCCCTCAAATTTACAGTTGATATCAGAAGTGAGGGGACAGTCTTGTGTGAAAGACTTTTGCCTCTAACTCTCACAGTTGTTTAGACCTCTTCACAGAGAATAGCATATTCTACCCATTAGGCTCTGTCAGTGGAATAGTCTGTTGTAAGAAGCCAAATTCATCCTAAAGGGTACTCCAGTGGTTCTCAAACTTTTTGGTCTCTGGACCCCTTTACGCTCTAAAAAATATTGAAGACTTCAAATAAATTTTATATGGATTATATCTGTTGATATGTACTGTGTTCAAAATAAAAACAAAAAGTTAAAATATTTACCTATTAATCCACTTAAAAATAATAACAATAAACCAATTACATATTAACATAGTAATTTATAACTACATAGATATAAAATCTATAACTTTATTTTTCCATCAAACTGGGAAAAAAAGCATCATTTTATATTTTTAAAAAATTCTTAAATGTCTGGATTAATAGATGATAGCTGGGTTCTTGTATCTGCTTCTGTGATATGTTGCAATATGTTGTTTTGGTTGAAGTTTATGAAGAAAACAGCCTCATGCTGAAATGTAGTTGGAAAAGGTAAGAGCATTTTAATAGTTTTTTTTTTCACATATTTGTGAATTTCTTTTTCTGATACATTAGTCAAATTCAACAGGTGATAATTTCTTAAAGGTGAGTTGTTGCATAGAATTTAAAATCATATCAATGATTTTAATTCCCTGTTACCATGCATGTTTCTGTAACATCATTCATATAACATTATACACTGATCACCGGGAAAAAATTGGTTCACTGAGTTATGTGGATCTTTTAATTGTTGACGTGTTTTATTATATAATACTAAAAAGTCATGTTTGTTAATATCACTACTGAGCTCATTAGCAAAGTCTTCAAGTTTTAGGATGCTGAGAAGCTCACAATGGCCCATACAAGGTTCCCAACATTCTAATTTTCTCTTAAATTTTTTAATGCTATCATCAGCATCAAATTTTGTCACTTGCTTTCCTGGGAGGGCTGGACTTATATTAGATAACATATGTATCTACCAAATATCTAAGTTTATCTGTCAATCATCTGTCAAGTAAAAATAGTATTACATGAAATTGTGGCCAGTTTAACTTGTAACAAATAATTGCATGAGGATTTTTTCCAGAAGCAACTATCATGCTGTAGTATTCAGCCGGAGTGCTTTATGCATATTCCCTATTTTATTACAGAAAATATTTAAAAATTAAATGTATTTAGGGCCAACATTTAATAAAATTAATACTTTTTACTGCTTCACTAAGGTCATTCTTAAGTGAAACTGACATAATATTAACAAAAGTGTGTGTCAGAGAAGAACGCGGTATTTGGTGCCTTTGCCTTAATTCACGCTGAGTTGCCAGCCATTTAACCCACCATTTGCTTTTCTACCATCATTGCGAATGTCAAAAAAGTGAAATATGGCAAGTAATATATATTATTATGAAAATAATTTTGACCTTGACACCCTTCTGTGACACACTAATGGCATAAATGATATGGCATTGGTTTTAAGAAGAACTTGAGGACATCAGGGTCTCCAACAACAGACCACTCCCACTGTTAGCCCCAGGCTGAGCTGTGAGTCCTGGAGGGAGGCTCCGCACAGTGCAAACTTCTCTCTCCCAACCCTTTAGTTCACCTTGTGTATCTTCCCACTAATGGATCTGATAAACTAATTCACACTAATAGAGTGGTTAGACCAAGGGCTTTGATGTCAGACAATCTGGGCTCTGCCTTATGGTAACTGTAACCTTGGACAAATTAACTTCTCTGCTTTCGCTTTCATTTTTTTGCATTTGTAAAATGGAAACAATTAGTAGGTTGTTTTGAGGACTAAACAATTTAAATAATATAAAAAGCTTAGGAGTCTCCTGAATGTTGAAGCTATCAGTAAGAGTCACTTGTTGTTATTACTAATATTTAATAATTAACACCTTCTGGTGAGATTTACATGTTAGCCAGTGATGTCTTGCGCAATAGGATTGAATGTCCAATGATGGAATTTCAGGCACAGTCAGCAAGCAAGTTATTTATTTTTAAATTTTAGGGTCTAGTTGTTGGGAAAGATAAAGATTTCAGAGTCCCTGAAACTGTTCGTGCAGTCCTAATTAGTGATATTAAATGGCTGTGTTAATAAGCTCATTCTTAACGTTCAACCAATGCTATACTCCCAGAGAATTCCATGAGGAGGTAGTTATGGCTTTGTTCAGTTTTTATGCTTTACTAACATCCTCACACAGCAATCTGCACATGGTTGAGACCTGATAAATACATGTAAACTACATATCCTCAAAAGAAAAAAATCATTTGCAAGTGAACTGCTTCTTGTAAAAAAGGAATTCTCTAAAAGCAACATCTTCTGAGTTTTGCTGATCAAACCAAATAAAAGAAAATAAAGAAAAAGAAAAGAAAACTTGAAATGACGTGTGTCTTCTGGCTATAGCTCCCAGCAGTACAGTGTGAGAATGCTATCACGCCCTAGCCCCTTTGGAGACTAAAAAAGCAGCTGCTTGTTGCAATAGAAAAATAAAGGCTTAAATATTACTTCCCCATAAAAAGAAGCACGGGTTATTGCATATATTCATATTAGTTTCTGCTACAACAGAGAATGGCTCATATAATTGTATTTGGAAACTCTTCTTGTAGAGAGAGATTTATAGTTTTTCGCTTATAAAAACCTAATTCTATTTTAAAATATAGACTCTCAGCAAGTGTCACCCTGAAGAATTAGACTACTAGACTATTTTGTTACATTTTAGGGGATAAAAAAAAGCATGTGGCAGTTACACTATTAAGCCACAGCAATGGAGCTGCCACTCTCGATCTCATTACTCAAGACTCTCTTTAGTTCAATTATACACCTCTCCAGCTAAGGAAGATAGATGGAGGTCATTTAGGAGCTGTAAACCACAATGCCTTGAATGCAGAACTATGTTCTTAAACTGATTTACACCTTGTTCTCCAATGTTCTACAATAAGGGCTTGGATTGAAATGCATAGGCATGATTAAAAAGGCTTTTTCTTGGTTTTAACATCAGCGCCCATGCTGGTTGGCAATTACGACCTCCAATGAATGTCGCCTTCATTCAGTGGTGGCAGAAAAACCAAACCAAACCAAAAGGGAAATGGGGGTTCTTGGTCAGAATATCCTTTGGGGAAGGAGTGATGACATTTATGTGTCCTGTAAGTTTTAACTTGATTGTGTGTATTGGTCCAGTGAGAGAGGAATTGGGTAATAATAGAAAGGAGCAATTTGCTCTTCTCGTGTTGATAAAAAAAATACTGTCATGTTGCTCTCATTTAACTCACCTTTATTTCTGAGTGTGGAAGATGTGACATGTGCTAAAGAAAGTTAATTAAACAGGGCAAATCCACATGAAACTTCACAGAGAAATGAGAGCTCTTTATAAATTTAAGGTAAGTGTTTTTACTGTCCTTTAGCTGCTACTCTCCTTTTATGTCCTGGATTCATCTTCTGTAACTTCTACCCTAGCTGTTTAGTGTCACTTCAGAAAGTGTCACCACTGGAGATTTAAAAAGCGTATTCAAAAAATAATTAGCAAAAACAACAACAAATGTGCCTGTAAGAACATTGTGCTCTTTTTTCCCTTCACCTGCTTAACGTTGATGGAAGAATGCATCGAGAAATGTGGTTTCTACTGCCCCCAAATTTATTCTAATGGGTCACAAGGAACAAAACAATCTAGATCTTTCAGTTATATGTGATTCCACTGGACATATATCCACAATGCCAAAGGGTTTCATAAAAGTTCACCTCTGAAGTACAGGCTATAAAGAATTTTATTCCTATTGATATATTTTCCTTTAGATAGAAATAGATCTTTTCAAGAACCTACTTGAGACCTGTGCAGAACCAATCCTATTTTTTTCTCAGAAGAAAATAATTATTGAATTCAAGTCATATATCAGGTCTTCTGTGGATTATTTTTTCTATTAAGTTAATTTTAAGTTAGATTCTTTTATTTTATGAGATGATATTTAAGAAGTTCCTTAAACTCCTAACAGCCTTAAAAACAATGGACTTATAAAATGTTTCATTAACATTTAAAGTTATCTCAGACATACTGTCGAACTTTAGAAAGTATTTTTAAGGGCTAAACATTTTATGGCCATTCTACTGGTGCCTTATAAAAGAGCTGAAACATTCTAGGGTTTTAGCCTTTAGCTTCAGTATATCTAATGGAATGCTATAAGTAGAGACTAAAATGGGGCATTTTTCTCATTCTGCATAGGTAGAGTTTTGCCTTTGAAATTTTATTTACCACTGTTAACAAAGAATCCATCAGTTCCACTTTTGAACACCTACTATGTATCACACATGTTCATAACCTTCTTCAATGACTTCATTCTGTATTGTGCTACTCCTCACAGACTTCTCCACCCTTCTTTAGCTACACTGGCCTTCCTGATCCTCAGACATGGCAAGCTTGCCCATAAGTACCTCCTGCTTAGAACTCTCTCCACCCCAATATATGCAGAGCTAGTTCCTGCTTACATTTGGGCTGAGCTCAAAAGACCCTTCAGGAGAAGTCTTCTGTGACCACCTCTGACCCTGGTCATTCTTTATCCCATGACCATGTTTGTATTTATTTTCTTGGCTACACTTATGATGATTTGAAATATTTTGGTTTATTTGTGTTCATTTTCTCTCTCTTACAACTTTAGGGTAAAATCCTTGGGTGTAGGAACCCTGACTTCTTGCTTACTGCCAAATTTCCAGACCCTGGGATGGCAGGCGGGCAGCAAACATTAGTTGGAATAAATGAATAAAAGGTTTTAGAAAGCTTGGGAAACTCATTAGGAAGGTGAATACTACGACTTGTTAAAAAAAAAAGTGAGAACTCTTTAAATGATGACATTGAAACCATCCATGAATAATTGTTACATGGGGAAATAAGTTACAGAATAATTCATTTAGAAGGGCATATTCTAGTTTAGTAAAAAAAAAAAAAAAAAGAAGAATTATTCACACATGAGTTAGTATATAGATAAAACACAATTTAGAAAAATTTTGTAAGTAATAGTAATTAGTCTATGGTCATGTTACCCTGAACAAGCCCGATCCTGTCTGATCTCAGAAGCTAAGCAGTGTTGGGCCTAATTGGATGGGAGACCACCTAGGAAGAGCAGGTGCTGTAGGCATAAAAAAATTAAAAAAAAAAAAAGATTGTAAGCTGACAAGGTCCTTGCAGTCTGTGAGGTCAACCAAGGGTTGCCTCGCCTGAAAAAATAAAAAATAAAAAAATAAAAATAAAAATAAATAATCGTAACTATATAGGACTTTAATTTTTTTTATTATACTTATTTATAATATTTCAGTTTTTACAATGAATATTCATTTATCTAACAATTAGCTCTTGATCATTTACTATGTCCCAGGGACTATTCTTGATGTTAATTAGTATATGAATGAACAAATCAAAGTCCCTACCTTCACAGAGCTTCCATTATATTGAGTTAAGACAGAGAGAGAAACAGATACAATGGTCAGAGACCTCTTTGATGAGATGATATTGGAACAAAAATTTATACAGGTACATCAGTCATTAAAGTCTTGGGTATGCTGGATTAACCAATAAGCACAAATGCTCAGTGGCTTAAAATAACAATTTGTTTCTCACCCACAATGATGTCCAACTTGGGTTGGTGAGGACTCTGAAGCCCTAATGCAGTAACATCAGCCAACAGGGGCTCCACCGTCTCATAGAAGTGCCATCTGAAATATGGGACCTTCCTGATCATGACAAGAGGGCAGAGGGCCAGAGAGTCAAACAGCACAACTAAATTTGACACAACTAAATGCTTCACCGAGAAGTGACATGTCCTTTCTGTTCACATGATATTGACCTATCTCAGTAAAACGAGCTTCTGTGTACCCAGAAGTAAAAGAGAACCACAGATTAGTGAGCATTTGTGATGTTTGCTGTAAAGAGTAAGATATATCAATATCTGCAGGAAGAGTCCAAGTAAAGAAGACAGAAATTGCAAAGGCATGAGGTGTATTTATGCTTGCTGTGTTCCAAGGAGGTAGGCGATGTGGCTAGAGTATAGTAAGTTAGAAGGAAAAGTGAGTTTGAAGAGATAATCAAGGATCATATCACGTGCAGCAGTCCTCAATCTTTTCGGCATCAGGGACCAGGGCTCCTATGGGAATCTAATGCCTGGTGATCTGAGGTGGAGCTGAGGCGGTGATGCTAGTGCTGGGGAGAGGCTGCAAATATAGATGAAGCTTCTCTAGCTCTTAGCTCGCTGCTCACCTCCTGCTGTGCAGCCCGATTCCTAACAGGTCACAGGCTGGTACTGGTCCGTGGCCTAGGGATTGAGTACCGTAGATATAGAGTCTTGTAGCCCATCATTATTACTCTAAGTATGATGAAAACCCACTGGGGAAGAGTTGAGCCTGAGAGGGTGATATTATCTCATTAATGAATCACTCTTATTATCACAAAAAGACAGCAACATAGAGACAGGTAGAATAAACAAAAAAAAATAATAGACTATCGAATTAAATAAATACAAGAGGGAAAAGAAGAGACACTAATCAGTTGGATAAATAGAAAGAGACCCACATGGTTTTAAGATACAGACAGTTCCAGGGTTTTGATTGCACATAAATAAATCCCTCAGCTCTTTTTTTTTGATACCAGCTGAAGCCCTAAAATATCAGAAAACACAAAAAGAATGAGCTCCTTTAATACGGGTAAACAAATTAATTGAATATGCACAGATGGTTACTGCACGGAGCAGGTGATAGGGCAGCGTTCAATCGAGGCTTCCAATTTTCTACCACTTAGGAACACGCAGGTCCTTTGAGAAGTTATTTGCCATTTTAACAAGGGTTTTATAGTTTCTAGTCCCTTCTCAGTGTTTCTGAAGACTCTGGGTATGTGTGCCTTCTTGCTAGACTCAAGTAACTAGAAACAACCCTGATATGTTTGGACTATTTTTGAGTGTTTAAGGTAAACCAAAACCCAGTTTCCCATGAACAGACCTTCATGTCTGCTTGGGTTTATTTCTGCAATAATTAAATGAAATTGTAAAGGGCAGATAGTGCTGTATGAATCTAAATTATCATAAGTGAAAAATAATCAGATGTCCTCTATGCCTCTGTGGTATATTTAAAATAAAAGCAAGAAGTTTAGCATTCCAAAACAAGGCCCAGAGGTAAGAAAGAATTCAACCTGTTTGTGAAACGTGACACCTGGCTCTTTTGTTAGTGGTACTAGCATTCATTCATTTCAACAAATTAGACTCTTCCTGCTCTCCTTTTTACCCCACAGCTATCACATCACTGCCTCCTGTAAATAGCTCCTAAAATCTCTCACATTAATCCACTTACTTTCATCTCCATTATCCCTCTTGCTCCCAACCTGGTCCAAAGCCCTGCCATCTCCTGCCTGAACTTCAACTTTGCTTCCTAACTGATCTCTACCTTTTCTCTTGTCTGATTCCATCCAATCCCCATGCAGCAGATAGGTGCATGTTTTCCTCATCCAAATCTAATCATGTCTGCCACTTTATTTAAAACTGTTAGCGCCTTTCTATTGTTTCCAGCTCAAAATCAAAATCTCGGTCCTTAAAAAAACATGATCCATCAACAGCTTCTAGGTCTAGCTTCTGATTGTCTTTTCAGCTGCATGCTACCCTTCCTCTCCTCTTTCACGAGAGAATTCCAGCCACACTGTTCTCCTTTAGCTCAAACATTCCAGTCCCCCTCCCCACTTTAAGAAGACCTGTTGAAGGCCTAACTGTAGGCCCAGAGTAGTGTCTCCTGTCTTCCAACCCCACCCCACTTCTTGTTAACTTCTATTCAAGGGTTGATCTATATCTCCTTTCTCTCCAGTACAATGTGTGTTCATATTTAGATATGTTCCAAGCATGCTTTAAAAAAATCTGTATTCTCTAATCATTGAGTGCAATATTTACAAATACATTGTCAGGCTTATAAGTTATATTAAATAATACCAATGTTGAATTTAGTTTTACCTGTTACTCTCAATTTTTCCCTGCAATTCTTAGTTTTTGCTTCACTTTTTAGAGCCTGTGCTGTTAGATGTATATGAGTTGGAAATTTTCTTTTAAAAATTTCCTTTTAACATTGTGTGTTGCTCTTCTGTATTTCTTATAATACTTTTAAAAAAAATTTTTCTTTAAAGCCTGTTTTATTTGAAGATGTTCATTTGCAGGTCATCTATCTTGTTTAT
Organism: Eidolon dupreanum; assembly: GCA_028627145.1. Classification (NCBI taxonomy): domain Eukaryota; kingdom Metazoa; phylum Chordata; class Mammalia; order Chiroptera; family Pteropodidae; genus Eidolon; species Eidolon dupreanum. The sequence goes on along the minus strand of CM053503.1, from coordinate 158,655,938 downwards.
AATTATTTCTAACATTGACCTTTACTTCTGGTATTTTGGAGTGTTACCACAAGTCTAGATATGGGTTACTATTTATTTGTGATTCAAGGGAATTATTTTGCTTTCTTAATCTGAGGATTAATATCTTTGGTCAATTTTGGAAATATTTTATTCTTATCTTTAAAAATTATATTCTTCCATCTCTCTACTCTCTTTTTCAAAAACTCAACTCATGGATACTAGACTTTCTTATTCTGTCCTACGTAGATCTTATTTTTTAAATAATTTCCACTATTTTATGTCTCTGAACTGTATTCTGTCCAATTGTTGTATCAGTTCTTTTATTGGCTGTATCTAATTTTATGTTTAACCTCTTCACTAAGTTTTTTTTTTTAATTTAAATACCATTTTTTTTTTTTATTTTTAGAAGTTCTTATTCTATAGGTCTTTTATTTATAGTGCCCATCCACTTTGAGGCTTTTGATTGTTCTTTCCTGTTTTAACCACTTTGACCATTATTTCATATATGACTGTTTTTTTATCTCAAGTTCATGAGATTCTAGTCCTACTATTTTTTGAGTCAGCATTGTAATTATTTTTATCACAGCACACATAGGCTTTCCTCTGAAAATATCCTTTGTGATCTTTTTAAAAAGAGTTTTATATTGTTTTTTCCAGGACTCACCTTGGCCATCACACCTCAAGGCTCAATTTTAATGTTAAATTTTTAATTTAAAGCTTACCAGACCACAAGGGTGTATAATATCTAGGCAAACATAAAGTTTTTTGTTGTCTACCTTAGCCAATGGACAATTTTTTTCTGTTCTATTTTTTCATCAAGTTCTTTAAGCATCTTGGCTTTATGTGGGGAATTTAAGTTCCAACCCTCTGCCTCAGACAGACCCAAGAATTATAGTAATAAAAAATCATGACCCTAGGCCACAAATCATGTACCCCATCCCTCCCCCCATTCTCAATACAACTGCAATGTAACTCCACCTACCAAGCACCTGGTATTTAATTTTCTCTTCCTTTCTAGTACTTTAAAATTTCCCTTTATTTGAATTCATATATGTACAGTGTTTATTATCTATGGTATATCTACATGGTATTGTGAAAATGAAGAAAACCATTGTGAACCGATATGAAATGATTTCTAGAATATATTGTTAAATAAAGGAACAGGGTACACATACAAAAAAAGAAAACATATGTTATATTTTAGTAAGAGATAAAATAAAATAAAAATGCACTAATAAATCTGTACATGTGCATTTAGGCACTTATTTTTGCAAGAAGAAACGTAGGAAGGATAATTCAGATTCTAATTAAAAGTGATTGTTAACTAAGAGGGTTAGGCAGTCACACGGAGGAAAGGTTAAGGATTATAGTAAGATATCTCCAGCATATGTTTTTATATAGTTTTGACCTTTAAAATATGCAAATGATTTTTACATCTTCAAAAATCATAGTAAATAAAAAAGATAAAAGAACTAATTCTAAAATGTAACAGATACAGAAACAAATGAAATTAACTGTGTCAAATTAATAACGTAATCACACAGATAAAATAATTAATTCAATAATTTTTACACACACTAATCTAACCGAATACTCTTAATGGGTTATAGTCTAAAGTTAAGAAGAACTGCAAAGAAACCTTGAACTTTAGTTAGAAAGTTTTCTTTTGAAAATAGCATTGGTGTAAATATAAAACAATTTTGCATGCATTATAGGACAAAGCAAATGAATAAATACATCAATGTTCAAAATTAACGTTCTAACTGTGAGAGGAGATATAAATATAAGATGGAGAAAGATGAGAAAGAATCCTATAATGCTTCATTTGAAGGCATTAAGATGAATTCATAGTTTTTAAGTCTTAGTTCTTAGATCTGTCCATTGAAAGGACTCAAGAAGTGGTGACATCAATAGTAATAAACACACTAAGTACCTAAATCATATTTGCCAAATGCCTTTCTCCCACTATGTTCTATATTTGTGTGGATATAGAGAAAGTTGAAAAATATCAACAAAAGAGTTTGCAATGGTAATGCAGTCAGAGGTGGGTAGTGCACAGACTGAAAAAAAGAAGAAGACATGGTTACATGGATGGCTTGTTACCATGACCAAGCACTACTTCTGTAATTTACAAATTCTAATGAAGTGAATAAACTCAACACACATAAGATAAAAAGAGAACCAGGTATATGTTTTTTTAAGCAAGAAGGCAAAACAAATCTTGCTCTATTTTTCATTTTAAAATTTTATTAAATGTATTTCAAGCTAAAATTTGAAATATACTTATTTGAAAGTGATATTTCATGCCATTCAAGACATACATACAAAGGCAAAAACTCCTCTGCTTTACCTCCTCTATTTCTGCCTCTTTGAAGTTAAAAATAACACCATGATGTGTACCTCTATGTTGTTTTCTCTGACATACAAATATCTAGAATTTATTGTTTTATCCAGTTTTATTTTCTTCTATATATATAGATAAACAGTGGTTCTGGTATCATTTATTAAATAATTTTTTCTCCAAAAACATTCTTTAATAAACAAATTCCTGAAACTTTTTTCTCATGGCCAACCCAGCCCACTGGGGAGAAAGCCTTTAATAAAGAGCCTTCTCTGATATTCTGCTAGCTCCTTATTTGATGTAGAGTTATTGCAGATGCCAATACTCATATATTGGCTGGGAATAGTGTATCCGAGTATAGCTAGACCCCAGTGTGGCCCTTACAGAGTCTAATGCCAATTTAAGCCTGTATCTTTTTAAGTAACTTGTTCTTTCTCCAAATTCAGTAATTGTATAAGAGTATGCCTATGAAAGTATGTTATGAATCTTGCTTGGCAGACCCTTTAAAATTATAGGTTCCATTCTTTAGCTTAGGGAAATTTTCTTCTGTTATTAGTTTATATTTACCCTCTCCTTCATTTATTTCTTATTTCTATCCTACAATGGTTATTATTATATGTACATGAAGCCTCACCTGTCCATCCTCGAAATCTCTTATGTTTTCTTTTCCAATTTTGATTACTTTGTATTTTAGTTCTAGAGTTTGAAAGATTTCTTCTTAGGTCAAGTGTGCTTGTCTTCTTTTTTAATTCATTTATTATTATTATTATTATTATTTTTGTTTAAAATAATGTTTTTCATCCCAGAAAGCTTTTTATGTGTTGGGCTTAAATCCACTCAACTATTTTAATTGTGCAAGTTGTTATCTGTCTCCTTAAACAGCTCAGTTTCATCAGTAGACTATTTATATTCCCACCCCCAGCTCTTGAGTATGTACACACACACACACACACACACACACACACACACACACACTTTTTCTTTCATTCTTTCTTCTTCATTTCTTCATTGTCTTCCTAAAGTGTCAGATCACCAGCTGCAAGGGGATTTTAAGAGGCAGTGGTCTCTATGGGCTAATGGTGCAACAGCAGATAGGTATTTAGAATTCTTGATGTAATATATCTGTTTTCCTTGCATGTTGGGTTCTCCTGGCCTCATGAGTGGAGAAGACTTTGCCCTCTTACTCAATTTTCCTAAGCCTTTGTAGGCAGGGATGGCCCCATATACTCCCATGGACAGAAGACAAACTTCACTGGGAGTTCTGGGATTCCCCACAGGCCAGGTGCTTCTCAGGTTTCTAGCTTTCTCCTCAGCTTGTCCTCAGGACCAGAGCAGGAAAAAACCTCAATGGCTCTTTACCAAAGCTCTCTGAGCTCATCTGATCTCAGGAATTGCTTTCTGAGAAGAGACAGATGAGTTGGAATGAAGTTAAAAAGAAGAAAAATGAAAATCTCCATTTTCCCAGAATTCCCTGCTTCCTCTTGAATTAAATTATTTTTCTTCTCTGGAACCATTAATTTAACTAATTAATATTTACTTAATAATATTGGTCTGGGGGCAGTTGTCTAGTGTAAAGGTGACCATAATTAAAATATTATTAGCATTATGAAAACAGAGTAAAGCAAGTGAAATATGCTTGAAAATCAATTGAACCTCTGTTTTGGAGAACATTTACCAAAGTAATTGGGTTTTGGAGTGAGGAAGGGGAAGAGGAAGAAGAGGAAAGAGAAGGAGGGGCATTCTAATGATTCTTTCTGAAATACAAATAACAAAGAGCTTTGTAAATTTTTTAAATTATATAATAACCAAAGGCCAGTTATGCCATGTTCTCTTACAGGACAAAATTCATTAAAATGTGTTAGGTGAGGAGTGGGGAATCTCAGATTTCTTTTCATAATTACTCATGAATTAACGTTGTTTTTAAAATATTTTTTAAGTGGGAGAGTTTGGCTTTCCCACAGTGAAAATAGAATAGATCGAAACCAAATTCTCTGCTTTCATCTGATTGGTTAGAAAGAGGCTATTTGCCAACTATTGGCTGGGGATCATCCTCAGTTTCTAGAGGCCACCTGTAGCTCCCGGCCACGTGACCCTCTCCATAGGCAGTTTACAACACGATAGCTTGCTCCTTCCGAAAGGAGAATCTGTTAGAGCAAATCTGTTAATAAATGTAAGCGTGAGGGGACGACCCCTCATTTTTAGCATATTTATTAAAAGCAAGTCATAGCTTCTGCCCATACTCAAGCGGAGAGGATCAAGGAACGTCAGGAACCAAAGATCATGGAGGGTGGGGGAAGTCAACTTAGAGTCTGTCTGCCACACCTCTTATATTATAAAGATTAACTTACTAGTGTGTTTACTTATTTTAGATTCTTTAACTATACTAATATTGAATAATGAGTGGTGAAGATGTTAAACTCGTGCCTGGGTTCAAGCCCCAGTTCGAACATTTTCAACTTTGTACGATCTCGGGCAATATTCATAACGTCTGTGTCTCAATTTCCTCATTGGTAACATCTGTATGGTAAGAGTATCTACCTTATAGAATTGCTTTAAGGCTTGATAATAAGAAGAATATTATAGCATATAAAATAGTGCCTGACACATATTAAATGATCATGAATCTTAGGGAATACAAAACATAAACATGTAATAGAAAAATTTTTAAAGGTAACTTTAAAATAAATATAAATAACATTATAATGAATTCTTTCCATATTCCTGGAAGTGGTTTTATATGCCTCCTACGGTCCACAGACTTCACTTTCTAGACCACTGTATACGCTATGGTGCAGGTTATGGAATCCTGGCAAAAATCCTATTTATGAAGTAGAATAGACATTCATTTACATAAAATTACAGAATTCTAAAGCTGGATGACAGCTTCTGAATGATTTTCCCCAACCTCTACTGTTCTATGGATGAAATATCAGCAATCTAGAGATATTAAATGCTGTGCCAGAGGTTACATGGCTCCAGAGTACTGGAAGAAGTAGACAAAGGAATCTCCTCTGGGCTTAAAGAAAGGAGTAGACAGTCCTGCTTTACCCGGCCAACAGTGAAAAAATCTATACCCAATTCAACACTCTTGTTATGTACCAGGAGGTTCCTGAAAATATTTTACCAGTTTGGATGAGGGGTATTTTAGATATTCTGATGTCTGACTTCTGTACTAGATAAAAAAGCATCCTTTCTAGAAAATCCAGGAATAAGTTGTGTTGAGTTGATAGGTACAAGACATATTTATTGGGGATAATCCTCATAAAAAGAATAATTAAATACTACTTAATCATAGTGGCATGAGAGATGATAGATAATATTACACGAGTCCAACGGGCATTGTCTGATGATTGGAGTCTTCGTTTAGGGTCCTACATAATTATACTTTCCTATCATGGTAGAGGCTTTGGTGTCTTTTGTTAATCAGTATCACTCGAAACCACTCTGGGACATTCAGCCAATCAGACTGCTCAGTTATTGTGGTTGAACGATCTTGACCTCATGAATATGAATAGAGGATGTACACAATAGAGCAGTACTTTTAATGACAATGAAATTGCCATGAGGGAGGAAAGTGTGGATTTAAAAAAAAAATAATTAAAATTGCAATGAGAAAAATCGTAATTAGCTGTGAGGATTACATATGTTTATAAAAATGTTTCTCACTTGTCTTTTGGACAAAGAGCCAGAGTGTCATTTTATACTTCATTTTTTTTTTTAGGTATGGATGTCCCAATTGCTGACAGCTGGACCTATGAAGATTCGTGGAAATGTTTGGAAAACAGAAGCAGAAGATGAGAGTTCAGACAGGATCTTAAACTCAGTGTCACGAGGTTTAACTAAAGATGTAAGACTTAAATGGTGCCAATCAATATGCCATGGATCAAAGGCAGTGCAACGTGAAGAATGTCAGTCAAAATCCTCGAACACTGTGTCACGGCACAGCAGTGTGAAGAAGGAAGAGACTATAAAATGTATCCTATTCACTCAGTTCTCTTATTCCACTTTCACACCTACCAAAAAGTCCTATGCTTTTGCTTACAAAGATGCATAAAATAGAGCAAAATGACATAAATTATCATCATTTGAGAAAGATAAAAAAAGAAATACAAGAGTCAGGGCATAAACGAAAACATGGATGAAGTCAATATACAAACATGCATACCATGAAATTTTACATAGCGGGGCCTTAGTATGATCTGAATTGATTCACCAAGTCCCAGACATTCTGAGACTCGTGTAAGGAAAACAAAGTCATCATGGTGTTGTTCAACAATTAGTGCCCATTTGAAAAATGCCACCTTGCTTAACCCTGGAATCAATCCTCACCCGTTGTGTCCTCTATCAGTCTCTCCCTGATTGTCACCATTGTACCATGCAAACATACTGCACTGTCTAGTGAACCTGAATTTTTTGAAAAATATACAGGGCTTCATGCAGTAAGTGAAAGTCATATTGGATACCTGCTTGAATCACAAGTCGGGGGCAAATGAGGATCGGACAGAGTTAGATTAGTTAACTAAATAAGGGAAAACGCATGAGGAAGACATCACTGGCGTGTGCTTCAAAAGCGAAAGATTTGAATATCAAAGGATTAAGTAATGCCCTTGGGAAAATCGATGAAGCTCTTGAATATTTCTGCAAAAATGACCTTCTGTATCTTACTATGAAAGTCAAATGTGAAAGATGTCTTACTAAGCCATCAAATAATTTTATCAGAGAAAATATCAAATATATAATCAACATAAGATTTGTTTTTTGTTTGATAAGTTTAATGTATAATTTCTAAGCATGTTAAAATTAAAGAAAATCCATTTTTTATCATTTTAATTTTGGGTTTTTTTTTTTTGAGATGAAATTTCTAGCAACCTCTCTAATGTTACTTACCACTCTCCCATATCCCACCTCATACTCGATCATCATGATCATTTACTAGAAAATTTGGTGTCTGATTTAAAAGGTCCTTTTTTCAGTATTAAATATTGCTAATCCTAATTGCCTTACTTGTGAGAATGGAGCCCCATTTTCCAGTAGCAAAAGCCAGGAACAAAACACAGTCAATTATATGATTCACATGTCCCTGAGATAAAAGCAAGTTCATTGCTCAGGTCTGAAAAGTTACATTTTATTCCTGGGACCAAGCCTGGAATCATGTCACCAGGACACTGTGAGAGATAAAAAGCATCCTTTAACAACAACGACAATCATGATTTTTATGGGGTTATGTTTTTATTGTAGCTCATAATGTAACCTAATAGCTTCTCACCAGAACCTAATTATTAGGTAAATACAAGGCTGATGTGTTTTTGCCTGAATGACTAGCAGTTAGGTTATAGAGTTTGTAAAGCAGTGTTTGCCAGGATGTGTTCCAGGAACACTAGTTCTCAAAGCTCCTCCGGAACAAAAAAAAAAAAAAAAAAAAAAAAAAAAAAAAAAAATGGGTTAGGGAAAATGGTCCATAATTAAACAAGTTTGGAAAAGACTGTGTGTTATTTATGGAGATTCCCAGGGCATGGAGATTCTTAGGGCTGCTCTGCTAAGGGCTTGGGTAAATCAGTATAGCATGGTGTCAAGAGTCCAGACTCTGGAACCCAAAGGCCTGGGTTTTATCCTGGCTTTTCCACGTACTAGCTTTGTGACATGGGGTGTGTTATTAACCTCTCCATGCTTCAGTGTCTTCATCTGCAAAACGGGAATAAAAATAACAGTACCTTTTTCATAGGTTGCTGTTCTGGTTAATTCATCATGTGAAATGACTGATACCAGTGACTGGTATCAACTGTAGATATCAGCTGTAGCTTTGTCCTGCCTGGTAGTCAGCTTAACATTATCAAATTTTGTGTTTCATACTATACTTGATCGCTGAAGTCTCCTTTCTTCCTGAGAACTGCTATTAACATGCTGGAAATAAGCTGTGCGAAAATTCTCAAAAGGTAGTTTTTAAATGGATATGCATAACCATCATAACCATTTGTAAAACTTTTTTCAAAAAGAAAATACCTACCCTCCACTCCAAACCAAAATACTGATTCAATGATGTGGAGTGGACATGACTTTCTGAGTTTTAGAAAGTTCTCTACATGATCCCAATGTGGTTCCGATCATCACCAGGAGCAGAGGTTTTCAAAGTGGTGCTTGATGCAAATTCTTGGACCATGCTTCATATCTATAGATTAGAAACTCCATTGTGGGTCCAGCAATCACCTCAAGGTGATTGTTTGAGAACCTCTAATATGGGGAAATGAGAGGAGCTGATTGCTCTTCCATTGTCTTCCGCTGAATTTCTCTTGGCTCATATTTCAGAAAGACGTGATACATTTCATGTAGATTTCAGTGACTCTGAAATTATTATTACCCTGAAAAGAAGAAAAGCAGTTTTTTCAATCTTACCAATTAAATTTAGAGACAACAATTTTAGAAATCAGCTGAGCTTGGATCAGAATGAACATTATACCTACAAGGGCCAGCATCTAAACAGAAGGCCTCCTGGAGTGGTTTTGTACACTGTCAGTTTAGCTCATCTGGAACCATGGATCTAAGAACACCATTTCCAGCGTCGTTCTGGGTGAGGACAGGTCACAAAAGAAGTGTGCATAAGGTCAGGTGGGCTGATGGGAAGCAGGAGCCTTCACTCTCTGAAGGTCAATGTAAGGCGGCAGGTGTACTCGAAGCCCTTGCACGTTGTGGCATGTCGTTGGCGTGCCTTATCCACAAAGTCCAGTGCCTGTGCTCATAGCTGCTCTGCCTCCCTTCTGTTCTCCAATGCTGGACCAGATGTGTGTGTGGCTCCCCAGTGAAGGTTTTTTGTTTTTCCTGGTGAAGATTTTGAGCACCTTTTGTATTCATTCACATCATTCGATTTAAAGATATAGGTCCCAGTTCGTCTCTACTCTCCTCTGTTTCACAATCTCTTTTCTTCCTCATTGCTTGCCCTGATGATCTGTGCTGACCTAAGGACCCGCCCAGTGCACCAGCATCTGTCATTCATATACTCTTTGACCAGCCACCTTGGTAGTTGTTGGTTGGTTACCTCCTGTCTTTGATCCCCCAACTGCCTGCCTCCAGACTTGTACTTACCACATGCAATTACTGAATTTATTACACAGGAGTGTATATTGTATGTGTACTGGTGTGTGTGTGTGTGTGTGTGTGTGTGTGTGTGTGTGTTTTCTTATAAGGTAGGTCTATACAACTCTAAGTAAATAATTTTATATCTTTAAAAAAAAGAAGATTAGCTATCTATAAACTTCCCCTTAAGACAGAAAGTTTTCTAAGCCAGAGGAGGAAGAATAAACAGGTTTTAGCTTACTCTTACTAGTGAAATTACTAATAGTAACTGAGCTGTAGTGGATGTTCACTATATGCCAAGCTTTCTGCGAAATGTTTTTCATGTATCATCATTCAAGTCTCACAAACCTATCAGTTGGTACTCTCATTTACCTCCATTTACATATGAGGAAACTGAGGTTCAGAAAGTTTCCATTACTGACCAGTTTCTGAGTGTTTTAGGGATGTTTTTGTTAGACTTCCTCTCAACCAGATGAGAACAGAGATCTGACTCACATAGTAAATCCCATTCCTTCAACTCCATGTTCATTAGATAAACTTATCATGATTTGCCCATTCTTAGACATCCTTTCTTATTGTGAAAGTAAAATATTTATTGGAGGGAAATTGGATGATTCAGATAAATGCAAAGAAGTGAATAAATTCACCCAGAATCCCATCAATTAGGTATTCCTTTAAACATGGCTTTCTGCTGCTTCTACTTCTCATAAAAAATAAAATCCATTTTTATAGGTTTTCTGCTCCCGCTAAGTCTCATTTTAAATACACGTCTGTTTCTGTTAAACATAAGATGGTTTCCATTTAAATTTATGTAAAAATGGACCCTTTGGTGTGAATACAGTTGTCTAATATTTGCAATACATTCATTTAGTTAATGGCTAACATGCCAAGGAAAGAGCTTCAGACACAATAAAAAACTGGTGGTGGTGGAATTTGCCTTTAATGATTTCTGATCAGTTTTTACTTGCTTTCCGAAAAAATCTTTTACTCTTTTTTTACTGAGATGCCACAAAGTCACTGGGGCAAAGACTTACTGTTGTTAACATGCCCTTCAGTAAAGCTAAATTCAAGTACGAAAAGCTCCTGAGGTTCCCTCTGGCATAAAAGTCCCCTTGTTCCCTGGGCTCACCTTCATAAATGGCTCCTTTATGGGAGGCACTAACTAACAGGCCAGCGAATGGCAACGACACATGAAAAGACTTCTTTTTGCACTTTGTGTCTTCAAGTGATATAAAGATAAGTGGGTTCTAAGTATATATAGATCATCATTCATTGTGAGTTTTCACCCCTTAATATATAGTCTTACGAATGATGAACTCCACAGTGTCATTGTGGCACTGTGCAATTATCTAAGAGGAAAGTGAGAGTCATCCTGTTTTCTGACTAGCACTCAGAGAGTCAACTAATTAAACAAGTGTAAATGCCTTTAAGTGCGAGATTCAGGCCCAAGCTGGGCTCTGTCACGATATCCAAATATAAGAAAGTAAAAAAAAATAAAAGGAGACCAGGAGAAACAAAAGGAAGGGAATTTTAAAGAAAACATAAGTATGACTCCATTATATAAAGTATCTAAAATAGTTAAACTCATAGAAGCAGAGAATACAGTGATGATTGCTAGGGTATAGGAGGAAGGAGAAATGGAGAGTTGTTCTATAGTTATAGTTATACAGGATGAATAAGTTCTAGAGATCTGTTCGCCAACATAGAGCCTATAATTAACAAAAAGTGTTCTGCACTTAAAAAACTTGTTAAGAGGGTAGATTTCATACCAAGTGTTCTTACTGTGTGTGTGTGTGTGCGCGCACACACACACACACACACACACCAAGCACACACACAAAGCAAGTAGAAACAAGATATCTGTTGGAGGTGATGGATATGTCTATTACCTTGTTTGTGTTGATGATATCACAGGTTTATGCATATATCCAAACTCATTCAAATGTATACATTAAATACATGTAACTTTTTGTCAATAAAGTTGAAAAAACACAGAGAATTTTACCTTCTGCATCTAAAGACAAGAGTCATGTGAAATCCATACTGGTTTGGCCAACACGAATTGTTGGAGTCTCTTTTCCCTTACTACTGCTTAAGTATTTACTTTGTTGAGCATCTCTCCATTCAAGGGTCATAGGGTCTATACAGTCTAAAAATGGGGAGTGGTATAGTTTATATATTATCAACATGTTGATTTGAATCTAGTGACACTAATAGAGATACCTATTTTGTTTCTAGGTACTTAGGTTTTTAGTCAGTACAAGCTTCTTACTAATGGAAAGCTCAGATTTAGCTATAAAATTTGCTGGTATAACAGGAGATTAATTTAGAAAATTTAATATATGATTTTTCCAAGAAAAAGAAGGAGGAGGGGAGAATGAGAAGAAGGAGAAGGAGAAGTTGGTGGTGGAAGGGTTCAGGAGGAAGAGGAAGATTAGGAAGAAGACAATGGAAAAGAAGAAGAAAAACTCTATTAAAGCAATTGAACAAAACCCTTAAAGAGCATAATTTGAAACCACAGAAAAAGTATGATACTAAAAAAATGGATAAGGTAGGTACAATTAGGCAGCACACATTCATCCATGTTCCCTCATGGAGGCCTCCTGAGAATGAGCTGAAATTGCTTTGACCTATTGATTGCATAGCCCCTAGAAGTCTGAACCCCATACTAGTTCTATATCTATGTGCCCCCCACCTCTTCTGCCTCTGGGACTCCACTTTTCCTTTCAGTTCTTTTCTCTCCTCATTACAGCTTCCTCAAAGTGCAATCTAGACCCACCTTTGATTTCTACAGTAACAATAACAAAATCCCTTGCAAAGATTTTTTTGTCCAGTAAATTTTACTAAACATTAAGGGCTACCAGAAAGGCATTATATTTTCAGCCCTTAAACATTGCTCCTTGCTCTGTATCTCCTCTTCACTTCCTCTTTCCTAGATGCTCACTCTATTATATGGAGCAATTTTAGTCCCTTTCCTAAGCCTGGGCACAATGACACTGACGCCTCATATAGGGCAGTGGAGTGAGAGGGAAGGAAAGATTCACTTTCCACCTTGAGCTCTAATCAATGCTTTCCCTCAGATAAGCCCGTTTTCTCTTGAATATAATTTTTATTGAGGTGTATTTTACAGCCTATAAACTACCTAGATCTTAAGTACACAGTTTAATGAATTCTGATAAACTTATCTAATGGCTACCTATGTGACAATCACATGGTTACTCAGCATGTATCAGTAGTTTCTTTCTTTCTTTTTTTTTAAGTAAAATTTCATGATATGAACATGTTATTGATTCTGCAGTTGATGGACATTTGGGTTGTTTCTAGGTTTTTGTTATTATGAAAAAGCTGATCTGAATACTTTTGAACAATTGCTTTTATAGACATATGGTTTTATTTCTCTTTGGTAAATATCTAAGAATGCAATTGCTGGCTATAGGGTAGGTGTATGCTCAATTTCATAAGAAACTACTAAACAGGCTTCAAAAGTGTTTTATCATTTTACACTCATACCAGCAATCTAAGAGAGGTCCGATTGTTCCATATCCTCACCAGCACTTGGCATTGCAATCTTGTTACTTTTGGTCATTCTGATGGGTATGTAGTAGTGTCTCACTGTGGTTTGAAGTAGCTATTTTGATACTAGCTATTAAAATAGTTATATTTTCTCTACCTTGTTACAAAACCAGATTTTAGATATTATTAATCACTGCTTAAAATAATCCCATTATTCCCAAATTTTGTGAGCAAGTAATTCACCCTGAAATTTTCCTTTTATCTGGATTATATTTGTATTTTTGTTTATGCTTCTGAAATCACTTGCTAGTTTTGAAACAAAAGCTCCAAATGCAATTTTCCCTTTATCCAATAATTTTCAACTGACTTTAAAAATTATTTTTCAAAATTCTTCTCTTTTAGAGGTATGTGTGAATACAGCTACAAGTGAAATGATATGACAAATAAATTTATTTCAAACTAACATGGAGTTGGATATGTGACAGAATGGCCAGGGTACGGATAAAAGAAAATTAGACGTGGATTCCTAATTGTTGAATGTGAATTTGAGCAAATGAGGATTCTACTTTTACATATATTTGAAATTTTCTTTCATGAAAAGTTAAAATGTATTTTAATGCAAATGTGACTCAGGAGAAAGCCCTAAATCCATACAGATACTTCTACACTTGCAAAAGTAGAGATTTAATATGGCCTTGTGAACACATCTTCACACACAAAAGAAAGGTATTTAATTATGTATGAGTTCACCTATAAAGAACAGTCAATTGACTTCATGAAAGACCAATAAAGAGCTGGAATTTAAGACTTTAGGATCTGCAGTGAATGAGTCAAATTAAATACACTTCGAAATAAATGAAAACTCTAAGTTTAGCAAGACACCAAACCTCAGTAGTTTCATAATTAAGAAGTCAATATTCACTCAAGACTCTCCAAGTTTCCTGCTTTCCAATATCATAGGAAAAACAGCAAATTTTTTTTGTAGCTGTCATTTAAAAGATGCTTCCTTAGAATTTTCAAGCATTCTTTCCTGTCCTGCTTCTTCTGCCTGTCTAGGTAATTACTGTTATCATGTTCATATATTCTTTCTGAGTTTCTAGGTATACATAACCAAGTCCAAATACACAGTTTTGTTTCTGCTTGTTTTACACAAAAGACATCTTACTATACAAATTATGTTTCACATTGCTTTTTTTAGCTCTTATCTATTTTGAAGTTTGATTTCATTCTTTACTTCTTTTCATTGTTTTTCACAGCTATATAATAGTCCATTATATGAATCTACCATAATTTATTTTACCAGTATTTTTTTGATGGACATCAATATTGTTTCTGTTATTTGACTACAACTGTGATGCAACTCTGATGCAATGAAGTACCTTGAAAATATGTATTACTCAAGTCTGAGTATATCTATAGTATAAACTTTGCAAGGCTTAGGCACTTTCTACTTTTTTTTAGATATTACCAAATATCTCTGTGATTCTGTTTCCCCACAACTTTCTAACAAAGTGTGCTCTGAAATTTTTGGATTTTTATCACCAGGATATGTGAAAATAAAAAATGGTGTATTTTTATTTTGCTTTTATTTTATCTTTAATGAATTTGAGCATCTCTTAGTATGTCTAAGGACTATTTATGATTTTTTCTGCCTGGTCATAGACCATTCCTTTTTGAATTAAATCACTGGTCCTTCCTAATCAATGTTTCATTTTGTAACATCTGCAAAATTATATATATACACACACACATATATTTAATCTTGCAATAGCTCTAAGTAACTGGGCTAACTTGCCTGAGCAAAGTTGTTTAAAATAACTTGAACTAAAAACAAGAGCATTATGGAAATGAAGATAAACAATTCTTCGATTTGACATAAAATTCTTTCCAAGTTTTAAATCTATTTGAAATGTTCCTCTTCTTTTGTGGTCATAGGCTTTTTTAAAGCACAGCCTGAAGACAGAAAAATGTATTTAATTGTTTTATATATAAAAAAAAAACTGGAAAAAAAAAAGAGAGGCTCTTCTTACTCAATCTTTATTACGTGACTTGAAGTAACAATTGATTAAGTTTAATAAACATGTCACCTCCATCCCAGAGCTATTCAAAGAAAGATTTGTGAAAGGGTTATTAAGTGTAAATAGTATTAAGTGAGTGACTAATTTTTAAGGGGATGATTAATTTGTGTAATTATCTGAACATCTGCCTCTGTATTTTCTTGACCTCAGTCTAGCCAGGATTATGGATTCTTAAAATAAATGCACAATAAAATGCAGCATTAGTTCTCATTCAGTAAGCCATAAAAAGTACAAACAGATTTGTTCCTTTTTTTTTTTTTTTTTTTTACTGCATGCCCACTCTTTGTCTGTGATACATAAGACTTTGTTAATGGTTAAGATTCTCGATGGCAGGGTTCAGCATCTCTGCAAAAAATATTTTTATTATCTCATAATAGATTCTTCATTTGGCTATCATAACTCTCTTAGAAATCTAATACAAGTGCTTTCAGCCTAACTTGGACGACCCTGTCAATAGACAGATATGTCTGTGGGAAAGTTTGGTTAACTTTTATTCTCTGCCGCAGACATTGCTCTGAGCACAATCTCCTGTATACACTTTAAGTCACTGTGGCTTTGCTTATCAAATGAATCAACAGATGATCCATCTTGAAACTTGGTGTTTGTGCCTTTTCGGTTGTTTTTTAGAGCAGGTACCAAGGCTGTGGAAACTCTAGAGACAGTTATTTTAAAAACTGCTACTACATCTGCCCTTTATCATTCTTTAGGCTTCTCATCAGCCATCTATGAATTCTCAGAGATAATGAGCCATGATTCTGTGCATTCAATCCCTTAAGTGCCCCATAACGTATCATTAAGGCTCATAGAGATGATAGCTACATCCAATTTACTTACAGAATCGCCCTAGTTTATGGTGGCTTTTGATTCTCCAATCACAAGTGCCTCTCACTATGGATCATATCATGTGACTCTCTTTATTGAAAAAAGAAAAAAAGATCTATTAAAAAATCCACCTAAATTATTGAGAATATTCTGTCTTCTCAATGTCATTGATTTAGGAACATTTAAAATGGATAAACCATGCTGTTATAAATATACTCTTATATGTCATACAATGATAATAGAGGACATTAAAGAGTTCAGTTGAAGTCAGGAAGCTCATTAATATGTGCTGATGATAATGTCTATTTCTATGAAGAGATCACAGATATTGAAAGTATAATGACCACCAGGAAAAAGCAGTCTGCCCTCTCCCACTCCCTGGATACCTTTCCTTTCTTTTCTGTCTCTTTTGCACCCTGCACACAAAGAGAGCTCACTGCTCTTTTATTTTGCACAGAGGCCACTATAATTTTTCTTGACATGGCAATTACTTTTTAATCTGGTTAGCATAGACTGTAATGGAACCAAGTTGTAAAACATCCCTTCTTGTTTACTCTTTTAGTTTGCTTTTAATTTATTGCCTTGATTTCAATCCCCTTTATAAACCCATTAAAGCTCCATTACTCACTTTGAAGTCAATCACTAATCAATTCCATTTATTTTTGTGTTATAGGGAGTAGGGAGAATAGTTACACAGAATGTCTGTATTTCATTAAGTTTTGTGATAAAGATTAGATTATTCTAGGTTTTATTGTCTAAGGAAAGGGAGAATTCTGTGCAAATAAAGGGAAAATCTCTGGCAGACAAGGTAACATCCGTAACCTGGTTGATGTTGTAGAGGGTAGGAAACAAGTAGAAAATGTGGCATTTAAAACATACACTGGCTTCACGAATTTAAATTAATTGGTGAAGACAAATGAAGAACTGTTGCTCTTATTGGCTGGGATTTCCTTTATAAAACTGAATCAAGGAACTCGAAGGTAGAAAGAACACATTTTGATAGCAGTTTACAGCTTGAAAAAATGCTTCAACATGTATGGCTTTTTTCATATTTTCTTCAATGTGGCCCTTGAAATAGGTAGGAGAAAGGATTAATTTTTCTACTATGTAGGTGACGATACTAAGAACCAGAAGAGACTGAAGCAATTTGCCTAATGTCTCATAGTTTCTAAAGGAAAGATCCAGGAAAATCCTAGATCTTGGTGCTTTAGTATATTCTATTCCATGCCATTCTGAACAACAACAACAAAAAACTTTCAGGAGTTTGGTCTATGTGTAGCTCTTTTTAGTTTCAAATGGTGGCTCTCAAGATTGCTAAATGAGATTTTCCTATTAGATTGATTCTATGAAGGCATACAGGAATTCTGTGATACTTTTGTTATTGACAGTGGTGTACTGGTAAATCATTCTCAAAAAGAGACAAAACCAAAAACCTGATTTGTAGCATTTGCCAATTCTGTGCTGTAAATTCTATCACCGTGCCTGATTTGAAGCTTACCCAAAGACACTGCTGAACTCAGCACTGGGAAGAAAGGCACACAAATGGTTCCCCCAAAACAGGATGAGCCAACTCCGGCACAATAGCACAGACTCCTCTCTTCCAAATGGGGATCTTCTGGACCATAACTGTGAGATCTGCTGTCCCGAGGACACAGATGCACTGTTCCAAGGAATGTGGCACATTTGAAAAACAGCAAATGTGATCATTCAGCAAACATTTGAAGAATATCTACAACATATGAGGCTCTGTTTTGCGTGTTGCAATAGTATTAGGACTAAGTAGGATCTGGTCTGCCTTTAAGAACTGCTTAATCTAGTGAAGGTAAAAGGCGTGCACACAATTAACAAGGTTTCAAAGGAAAGTCTGCCTTGTGCTATAATGGCAGTGAATTGGAACAGGGTGTGAATTAGGGAAACTGATGAAGAAAAAAATCCATTGAAGTGTTAGCAGTTGTACTGAGCAATAAAAAATAAGTAGTTTTTCAACAAAGTTGTGAGATAAAGAGAATTTCCTACATTGAAGGACAAATAAAAACAAAGGAAGAGTTCTAAAAGCGTTGTTTGTAAAAGTACAAAGGCTAGGTTAAACAAAAGGACGAGTGAGAAAATTAGCCTTGAGCAATTATCTCAGCATAGTGTTTCTCAGAGTATAATCTGGGCCTGATAGTGTCTGAATCACCTAGGAAACTTTTATTTTAAAAAGTCTACAAATCTCAGGAACCTACCCCAAGTCTATATTTAGAATCTCTTCAGATCACCATACACAGGAAAGAGGATCACTGTGTATCAAGAACAGGAAGTTTCAAAGAGAATTTTAGTAAGAAAATGTTATTTTAGAGAAAAACAAAAATGAGATTCTGGGAGAAGCATCAAACCCAGGTAGGCGAAAGGACTTACTGTAATAGGAGATCGAGTTGGATTTTTGCAAGAGATGATGAAGGTTGAAACTAGGGTGGAGGCCAGAGAAATGAAAAGGATCATTTAGATCGGAAAAATATTTTAGGGCGGGGGTTCTCAACCTGGAGTGTCTGGACATCCGGAGTGTAACTCTGTGGTATTGTGGGGGAGGGGAGGGGAGGGGTCTATTTATCCTAAAAAAGGCCTATAAAGTTTTATACATTTAAGTGCATATTCTATGGAGAAGGTTCATGGTTTTACAAATTCTCAAAGTCATCTATAAACCACAAAAAATTGAAAAACCACTGTTCTAAAGGAAAAATCGACTATGGTGGAGAATTGATTAACTGGTTTGGAGGAAGGGAGTGTTAAGGTATGGGAAAGAGAAAAACAATAAAAAGTCCAATAGTTCCCAACCTGAAATCAGTAGGAGATTGATGATATTATTAGTCGACATAAGAATAGTGAGAAGAGGATCTTTGTAGGAAAATAAAACAAGTTCTCTTTATACAGAACAAACTTAAGATATTTGCACTTCATCATTATAAAAATGTCCTGGGCTCATAGGACACAATGACAAATAACAATATTTTATTCAGTGCTAAATATTTATTGGGTGCTAAATATTTCATCAGGCACTTGCTAAGCCTGTTATATAATCCTTATTTAATTTTCACAACAACCAAGTAGTTATTATTATTCTAACTTTACAGAAAAATTAAGAATAGGTTTAGAATATTAAGTGATTTTACTAAGGTCAAGAACCTAGTCAAATATATACAATGGAATATTATTCAGCCATAAGAAGAGATGAAATACTGCCATTTGCAACAACCTGGATGGACCTTGAGATAATCATGCTAAGTGAAATAAGCCAGACTGAAAAAGTTGAAAATCACGTGATATCACTTATATGTGGGATATAAACCTAAAAGCAACAAATGAACAGGACAAACAAACAGAGGCTCATGGACATGGACAAGAGACTAGTGGTTACCGGAGGGCAGGGGAAAGGGGGGAGGTAGATAGGATAAAAGGGGTCAAATATGTGGTGACAGAAAGAAATCTAACAATGGGAGGTGAACACACAATGTAAATATAGATGCCTTACCATTAAATGTACAGCTGAAACTTACTAGATTTTGTTAACCAATGTCACCATAAAATAAACAAACAAACAACAATGACGATAACAACAAAAACCTGGTTAATGGCAAAGACAGAATTCAAACCATGGGGTCTTCCCAGTTTTCCTGGGGTCATATTCTGACTTCTCTGCTAGAGCTTATACCTTAACATTCAGCAGTTGAAAATAAGATTGTTTGACTAAAGAGATAATGATGTTTTCATGGGGAAGAAGCTTAGCTACAGCATCTACAGACTGGATTTTGTTCACACACTTAAAGACAGTTTTTTCTTGGACTAAATCAGAAAAGAGATAATTACTAAGGCAAGAGATGATAGTGAAAACATCATTTCTGCAAATCAGAACTATCCTAAGTATTCCAGCTTCTCTTGAGATCAATCTCTGCATCAAACCCAATGCTCTTACTCTATGCTATTCACTTCTACTCACCTTCTCCTCCTATTAAAAAAGTCTTTAATTTGATTTGAAAGCCCATAAATTAAACTCACTGCAGTCAAAGTATTCCTTTAACAGGTCCTGCATGAGATTGTTTAAACAAGGTGATGGACACATGGTTTTGGCATAACATTAAAATTTGTACTTAGTAGAAACACATAAATATGTAAATATGACCTGTTACATACGTAAAGCTATATTTATTTCCAGGGTTGTTTTCCACTGCCTTATACTGCCTGAGAGGCCAGAGTAACATGGGATCCAAGAGTTTCATTTCTTCTGTTCCTTTAGATAGAAGGCTGCCTTGGCTTAGGGTGAAAAGAATTGGGATAAAGCACAGCAAGACTCTGATTGTATGTTCACTTACTTTTTTACTTAACTAGATTGTCCTGGTGGGATTGAGAAGAGAGGGGACGCGTTCTTAGTAGTCATGTGGAGAGCTGAGAGTGATCATTGTAAAGGAAATAGAAGTCTGTTTGATTCTCAGTATACCATGTGGATGAGGATTTTGCATTAATAATCGGGAATTATAGAAATGTAACAGGTAGGAGAAGGCTATGTCAACATAGATCAAGAAAGATGTTTAGATCCCCTGTGCAGTCAAGAGCCTGTATTATGAGAACACAAAACCAGGAGAACGGAACGCCATGCTTTTCCTCTCTATTGATTTTATTTCTCAAAAAATATATATACTGACATTGCTTTAATAGAATAAAAAATGGACTAAATCAAGAACTCCTTCAAATCAATAGTGTTTCATATTTGAAAGGACTTATTCTTCAGAAATACCATTTAGTCTTCCACCAGCTTTGAGAGAACAATAGCTAGGTTTTCTTTTGTTTTCTTTTGTTTCCATTCCAGATTCTCTTTAGGGAAGCTTAAAGGGAATCTCTTCTGGGGAAAGAGACAGGAGCTCCTCCTGTGGGTTATAGCAATCACACGTCTAGTCTTGGATCCTCTTCAGTGGTGTCCTCTCCTACAACCCTTGATCGGTCATCTGGCCTCAGATTTGTCCCTGCCCTCCTCCTTTCCCTTTAATGAATGTGAACACAAGTCCCCACTGCTGCATACTCACGTTTCTTTAACTTATCCCCCAAACTATGTCTTGCTTAATCAATTTTTTACATCAGTGCTGCTTTTACTATGAGTGTCTATTCCAAGAATCTACAATGACTCTATTGCATATGGCATCAAGTCCTCTGTTAAGTTTCCAAGGTCCTTTCATTTGTTCCCATTACACTTCTCCAATCTTATTTTCTACTCCCTGTTAAAAAGAAGCAACAGGCCCAAAATGGAGTCATATGGGCTAAACCCACGACACCAAACCAAAACTTAATACCTGACTCAATTGCAGTTTCAATCTTACCCAGAAAGGCAATCCTAACTGGTCAGTCTAGAATTTTCCAGTCAGTACCAACAAGGTAATTCTCCTAATATACTTCATTGTCCCTTGAAGGATGGTGACCTTGCCTGAAATTATCCTTTGTTTTTTTTTTTTTTTTTTTTTTATGATTCCTTGGCTTATCCCTTCTCTGTCTTTAAAAACTTTCTCCTCAGTCTGGAGCTCCTTTTTATTTGCTAGGTGAGATGCTGCCCAATTCATGAATCATTAAATAAAGCCAATTAGGTCTTACATTTTACTCAGTAAAATTTAAAAGATCTCCTACACATAAAATCTAAGTTTTGCCAGAAAGACCTCCTGTCTACACTGCCATTTTCTTATCCCCTAATTCTACTGTGTCACGTCAACTATTTATTTATTTTTCATTGCTCTTCAGACTTGACATTCCATTTCTTCATTGTGATATATTCAAATGCTAAGACTTAAAATTCAATTCAAGTGTTACCTCCTCAACAAAGTATTCTCTGAGCATGCCAACCTTCATTCATCTCCTTCTCTGAAAAATAAGAGCACACTTAACATCCACACCAAATGATTCTTCTCCCTGATCAGACACTATTGTTTATCTCTCTGCAGTTTCTTTGAGTAAATTAGCATTGTCATCCAACCATGTGTTAAACTGCTCAATGACAGTATAAATTCATATCATGCTTCAATATAACCTTCACAGGAAAGGGCACTTAATAGGAACTCAGTAAATTCTTAATGCTTGACACATAATCTACAGATCCATAATTTGGACTAATGCAATTGATTCTGTTCAGTATGCCAGGTATATTGTGATAGAGGGTTTTCTGAAGATTTTTTGTTGGAGCAGAAAGAATGCTTTTCTGGAGATAACTCACATGGCTGTCCAATATTCTGAAACATACTCTGACATGTCTACAAAGGCATGTCATGCCTAGGGAAATTTTTTCCCCTCTAGGCCAACACTGAAGAACAAGTATGAGAGTCGAGATCCTCTGTAACACAAGAGAGGCACACTTATTCATGAATATCAGACTAAGAGTGTTTCCAATCCTATCCTAGATACCACTGAACCAGAGTCATGATGCATGGGGTAAATACTTGCTCAATTATTAAAAGATTCGGGAAGAAAAATCCTCACCATCGCTAACTATGCCATGCTACAAAAGGAGCTGGAAGGTCAGAGAGGTTGTAACCTGCAGACAAGTCTTCTGGACACTTCAACGTAGATCCTTTCTCTCATGAGGCTTTTACAGAATATTTGTGCCTTGACAGCTCTCAGAATGGTGATTCCCAGAGGCAAAATGAATATGTGGTTGCAAATGAGAAGCTAAACCTCTTCTTAGCTTTTCTGCTTTCTTTTGGAAACTCTTTTTCATTTAAATAAACAAATTAGACATTCTGAAATTCAAAGGCCTATACAATGAAAGCCGTCTCTGTTCATGATGGATTAGTCTGATGTTTAAAAAGAAGGCAAAAAAAAAAAAAATGCAAAAGAAGCTGCCACCATTAGTTACATGAGAAATAGATCACAGGTGACACTGGCTTCTGTTTCATCTGTGGGAGGTTAAGAAGAAATGCATTTGCAGAAGAATGCGTTTCACTCCAGGTATAACTGGTGGGAGGTTTCTGGGCTGTGTTTGTATATTATTCTTTTGAGAACAGTATACTCTCCCTGAAATTCTAGCTGCCTAGAATATTTTTTACTTCAAAACTCAAAATCAGGCTCAGATTTATTGAGACTCCCTCTCACAGTCTTCATCTATAATATGTTTTCTAAATCATCATACCCTAGAAGACAATGGTGGGTCACTTTGTTAATAAAGGCCCAAGTGGTTTAAGTGGACGGAAGTCTTGCGATGCTGCCTGCAGATTCTGAAAAGAAGTTAATTGTTAATTTACCAGGTATGGAGAATATTCACTTCTATAGGGTATGCATGTCTAGTAATTGGTCTGAAATGTGAGGTCTAATGATTTGTGGATTTAATTCAGTGTATGGTAGCACAGACAGAAAATGTATACGAAGACCTCTATAGGGTAGTTATTAACCTCCCAAATACTTTGACATCATCTGGAATGGACTATGACAGCTTCCAGCAACTTTCAAGGTCTGATGTGTTCCGCCTTCTGTCATCCACTCCTAGTGGTTAAAAGTAGGACCTGAAGAACTACGGCCATCTTTTCAATGATCTTCCCTTCTTCGAGCCGCCCCCCTACTGCCTGAGCACTTCTTCTAAAGAAAATGTCTAACTAGCTCCTCTGCAATCTACACAGCCCTCCATTTCTATTAAGGTCAGATTGTCTAAAAATGTATTTAGGGGCAGCGACCTTCTGACCCCCAAACTAACAGCTTTATTTAGTTTGATGGGGCAATTTCACCTTAATTCGCCCTAAGAGTTAGCAGCACATTGCTACTACTGGCTGGTCTCTCGACCATGCCCTGATTTTTATGTCTTCTTGTCTTTTTTTTTCTATTGACTGTAGAACCAGAAGTTCTAGATTCAAGTTCTGCTGCCACCTTCATAGGTATGAAACTTGCACAGATGATGAAGCTCTTCTCGATCTTAATTTCCTTAACATGGGAAAAATAAAATTGACCTAGTAGATTTCACAAAAGGTTTTGGAGATTAAATGAGTTAATGCTAGGGAAAGAAGACATTATGTGCCAGGAACGTTATTGGTTAGGTTAAGATACTACTCCTGACAGATGTGGTCAGTTTTGCCTAAGGAAAAAAAAAAACATCCCATTTGGAGAGATACAATGGATTTATACAGAGATGGTAGTTTGTTGTGTTAGTGTTTTCAACCTCAGCACTATTGATATTTTGGGCTGGATCCTTCTCTGTTGCGGGGGGCATCCTGCATTGCAGGACACATAGCAGGATTCCTGGCCTCTACACACTAGATGCTTGCAGCAATATCCCCCAAAGTTGTGACAAAAAATGTTTCCACACATGGTCAAATACCTCACCCCGCTTCTTGTCTCTAGGGCAGGGAACAGAATCGCCCTGTTAAGGACCACTGTTAGAGATTTCAGAAATATATATATATATATATCCATATCACTGTCCTAATATATTGAACACAATTTTCTAAAAAGACACAATCCCTGTCTCAGGGATATTATGAATGAGGGGATCAGATAGGTACGTAAGCACCTCTCTGTACTGTAATATATGTCAAAAATGTGAATGCTATGAAAGAAGCATAAATTCAAGGCCTCGGAGGCACAGAAGGAGTCATCTAGATTTGGAGAGCGGAGGTTGCATTCAGTGAACAGCACAAAGAGAAATTCGCTTCAGCATCATTCTGGAGATCAGAAAGACAGCCTTTGGCTCTTGGCTGGCTCACTATTGAAGGTGAACTTCAATACAGTTGTTGCTAAGGGAAGGTTTTTGGGAGACTGAATATTTGAGAGTTTTGCACAGAAATTAAACTTTAAAATAAGGAAGGGCAGAGAGAAGAATCAGAATGAAAGGAAGGACCCAAAGGAAATGTCAGACTTTATAGGACTCTTTTTTTTTTTTAACTTGTGCCAAACAAATTGTCTCTGCCCATTCTGGCAGTTTCTTTTGCTTTTCTTTCCTTTTCACTAGATCTCTTTCCTAAGTAATGGCTTTTGTAATGCTGCAATCCGGATTCTTGAAAGTATCATCTTGCTCCACACAATATGGTGGTATCAGAGTGAATCTAAATTACTGGGAAATTCTGGCAAGCCAAAATAGTGGCTCTGTTTTATTCCACACAAGTAGATAGATGATCAACACTGAGTGTGCAGAGTGAGGACAATTTGGCAACTCAGTTTTGCTGTGAGACCTCTACCCTTGTCTACAAGAAATTAGAGAGGTAGTCAGTTTAACATTGGGGCCAGATTACACAAGCAAGTGCATAGCAATCCATCTGGTTGTTGGGGCAAAGATCCAAAGAACTGGAAGCTGGTGAACATGCCATATCCATAGTGCCCAGCCTGGGGCTTTTGAGGTCATTGCTACATGATACCAGCCTTTTCTCCCCTCCACCCGCTCAGAGAATGCTGAGAACGCAAAGGAGGATGGAGATGGCATGATGTAAAACACAATCGCTGTAAATATCTCAGCATGCATCTTGCTGACAGTGGGAAGTCCAGCTCTGGAAGAAACACTGTCAGCAGTAGCATCTATTTATGTGAAGGATTAAGCTAGAAAATGCTTATTCTTGTTGATAATTTTAGTCATTCTTCCAGAATTTTAAAACTGCTTTCAATATGCTTTTTTGCTTGCTTGGAATTTCATACTTATAACCGATTCTATTGACTGAATCTAGAAGGTTTGGATTGACAGACAGTTAACTCCTAAATCAAATAGCAAATGAGTAGTTAAAGATATTAAAAACAAAAAACAAACAAACAAAAAAACAACATCAACAATCCTGCATCAGGTGTTACGAAACCTGAGTTTGAATCCCAGATGTATCAACTATCAGTTAGTTAGTTGACCTTTAAAAAGTAATCAGTTTTATTCATGACACCCTAATATCATTCTATTGGTCCTATTTCTTAAAATCTCTCTAAAGATAAGATAGATTACTATGTATAAAAGCATTTGATGACTCTATAGCTAGGTAGAAAGAGAGGAAAAAGAAAAAAAGAAGAAAAAAGCCTATGGCTTTCAATACTCTATTTTAAAGTCTTGACCGAGTTAAAACACTCTTTTTTCAGTTTTATTGAACTATTATTGACAAATAAAATTTAGTACGTAAATTTAAAGTGATGATTTGATATACACATACATTGTGAAAAGATTGCCCCCATCTAGTTAATTAGTTAGTTAACACACTGTCACCTTACATATCTACCTTTTTTTTTCTTTTGGTGAGAACAGTTAGGTTTTATTCTCTTATCAAATTTCAGTTACACAATACAGTGTTATCAACTATAGTCACAATACGATACATTAGCTCTGCAAATGTTATTCATCTAATAACTGAAATTTTGGACCCTTTTACCAACCTCTCCTGATCTAACCTATTTCCTCCACCCCCTAGTCCCTAGTAACCCCTTTCCACTCTCTGTTTGTGGGTTCAATTTTATTTTTTTGTATTCCCCATATAAGTGATACCAGGCACTCTTTATCATTTTTCGGTTTATTTTGCTTAGCATAATGTTAATTATGGTCATTCACGCTGTCACAAATGACAGGATTTCTTTCTTTTTTAAGGCTGAATAATGCTTTGACGTGTGTGTATACACATATGTAACATTTTCTTGATCCGTTCATTCATCAACAAACATTTAGGTTGTTTTCACACTTTGGCCATTGTGAATAATGCTGCCGTGAACATGAGCACACAGATAGCTCTTTGAGATAATGGCTACAGCAAACTAAGAGCTTCTGCTCAGTGAAGAAAACTATCAATAAAATAAAAAGGCGACCTGTGGAATGAGGGAAAATAATTGCAAACCCTGTAACAAATAGGGTCAATATCCAACACATAGGAGGAACTCGTATAATTTAATAGAAAAAAATAAATGGCAAAGGATCTCCTAAATAAACATTTTTTTCCCCAAGGAAGATATATAAATGGCCATCAGGTACTCAACATCACTAATAATCAGGAAAATGCAAATCAAAAGCACAGTGAGATATCACCAAACACCTGTTAGAATATCTCATCCAAAAGACAAGAGGTGACAAGTATTGATGAGAGTGTGGATTAAAGGGAACACTTGTGAACTATTGATGGGAATGTAAACTGATGTGGCCACTATGAAAAACAGTGTGGAGATCCCTCAAGAAATTAAAAATGACCCAGCAGTTCCACTTCTGAAGATATAGCTAAAGTGATCAAAACGCTCTTTAAAGCGAGGTGAGAAATATTTCTGATAGAGCTACTATATCCTGGCTAATGGCCATCCTAAGTTAAATAGTGTTTAATACTTTCTCATTCTATGGTCTTTACATTTGGTGGGGAGGATGGGGGGGTGGGGTGGGTCAGTAACTTTCCTTTCGTGTTCTAAGAGCTTGGTTAATAACAAAAGTATCAAGCTGACCTAAATCTACAACTTGGCTGATGGATCTTCACTGATGGATGAAGGGGCTTTACCTTACTTACTAAGACTATCTGGGGAGACATTGTTAGGAAGTGTTAATGTTTTATGTGTTTCTTTTAAAGGGTGGACAATAGCGACAGAGCTAGGGTGGTAACCTCATTGAATATGATTGAATGAGTCACTTCTGACTGACACGGGCTTGTTAAGGTGGTCACAAAAACAATAGGACAGGCCAGTTTGAGCACCAACTGTTTTTGAAAGTAATCACCTAGAAAGAGCATTTAAATGTTATACAAGCAAATCTAATAATTATATCTTGTTTGTTCATATTTTATGGGAAGGGGAACACAGAGCGATACAATTGGTTTGCAACAGTCTAAGAACTTAGGGATCTTTTTCATTGCTTGCTTGCTTGATTGATTGAGTGTTGCGGTTGTTTACATTTTTTTATGATAAGTGACAGAGAACATATTTTTTCATTTTAGTTTCCCATTAGAAGGGTTTTCTGCCATCAAGCCAACAAGGTCCAGATGTAATTTCACTGATGAGGAAGACATCTCTGCCAACTGAATTCTTATTGATTAGCATCTGATTTTGTTTGTCAGCAAAAAGAAAAACTTATTCTTTAATGGCATGTTTTGGTACATAACCAGAGGGTGCGTGTATGTATGTGCGTGTGGAGGGGGAATGTGGACAGAAGGGTCTCTTTCAAAAGCTGATGAAAATATATTACTATGTATGGTCATTTCTGCTCTCAATCATAAAAATAGTATCCATAATCTTAAAGAAACCAACATCTTGCCCCGGATATGAAAGAAATAGTTGGCTTGAGGTTCTTTATAGTTGGAAGCTATCATGGCCTGGGATGGGGGACATGATGTGCTGACGATGGGGCCAGTGTCACTCACTGTCCATACAACTCCCTGCCTCCTGCTCTGAAAACTTAGAGGGGTCTTGCACAAGCCAGTCATTCTCACCAGGCCGGGGGAATGACAACTCCTAATGACCAATAACAGCAATTTTAGGAGACGTGGAAGCATGAAGGCAGTTTTCTCACCAGGAGAATCTAAATAGGATTTTGGGGACAAACAGAGCAACCTGGAGTTTTATAAACAGCCAAGCACTGCAGATTATACTTACAGAACACTCCAGCATTTACCAAGAACATTTTTACATATTATTTTATTTGATCATGACTGTAATCTCATGAGGTAATTATTACTATTATCTCTGTTTTAAAACTGGAGACATCGTGGGCCAGAGATATTCAATGACTCATCTGATATTATGCAACTTGTAAGTTATCGACTTAAGTTTTGAGCCCACGTCTCTGGCCCTAAGTTCAGTATTCTGTCCAAATACATCAATCTTTCTATCTTACTTTACTAAAGAAATATATTTTCCATGCTTTTCAAGTGAAACCCTTGTTTCCCAAGGTAAGATTTTTTTTTCTAATAAGGACCCTTTATTACTAATCATATAAAAGTTTAATAATTTATGACTGTAAATAATGTAATACTTAAATGTCATAAGGAAAAGGAGTAAGAAATACTTATCACTAAAACAGCTGGATTTTTTTTTTAGCAACTGGATATGATTCTTTCACATTAAACCATGTGTCCTTACATCATGAGGGAAGCAAAAAGGTGTATAACATGATTAAGTAATACACAAAAATGTCCAGGAATGACTTAAATGAAACAGATTTTCTTAAGCAACTGACCAAATTGATCTATCAAGAGTGAGTGCCCACTCAGTCCTCTATGGAGTCAAGAGTGTTTCTTGTCAATTGTAGCTATCAAGGAATTAAGAGGTCAGAAAGCCCTCACAGTACAAAGATGAAATATTGAGTAACGAGAGATAAAATAGGGAAATTGGCATGAAAATATGGGACCATCCAGTCTGTAGATAAGCCTAAGATTTTCTGAAAGAGCCCACCTGCTCTCAAGTGGTAATAGGAATTTAGTTAGCTGAAAATGGGCAAACTATCTCCATTAAGCAAATGAGATGCTATTTCATAAAGCAAGGTCATGAAGTCATGTTACTGATTTGCACTTCAATATCAGGCTTTGAATTCTTTTCCATATAAATTTCACTTCAGTATTTCTATGGAACTCTTATTGAGAATATTATGGTACATCTCAAATTTTGTCTCCTATTAATACAACATAAAAAATGTTTTTGGCATTTAGTTTTGAGCAAAAACAAACAAAACAAAACACTTTTTAAAACCTACCAGATTATATAAGCTATAATATTTCTACCTTTAACCTGACTGTTAAGATGCATAGACCTAAATATTGTGCTTAATTACAAGACATATTTAAACTATAGTTAGCATATTGCATCTGCATTTTTTCTCAACTGAATTTTCCTTCTAAAACAACTTAAAATCTGTTTCGAAGGAAGCAGAGTATAACTAAATGAAATAAATGTATTTAAAGTATTACTTTCAGGAGTAAATCTTAATTAAGAGATAGTATTTATCATAGAATAACTATATAGTCAGAAAATGTAAATATAGTAGAGTTATAAAATGTGAGAACAAAGAAACAAGTAACAAGGTTTTGTTACCTGTAATTATATTGGTGATGATAGTATGAATATTATAATTTAGATAGCATGAATATTATTATGATATCTTTTAGTATGTAATAGAGAGAAAAGTTAATAAGTAATATGGAATATTCTAATTATATCATCTAATTATATCATCAAGTGTCCTAGAGAACCAGGATGTTTGGTATGGAAGAAAGGAAACACCTATGTAACAGATAAGAGGATAAGTGAAAAACCCTGTAGTCCTGAATTTTAACTGGAAGTATTAGTATATATTTATGAAGGTATTTATCTTTAAATAATAATAATAATAATGCATAAATTCAATATCAATCCAATAAAAGATCCCAGCAGGATTTCGTGTGTGCCACGTGGAAGTAAACAAGCTGATTCTAAATTGCATATGGTAAGGCAAAGGAACTAAAACAGCCAAAACAATTTTGTAAAAGAACAACATCGGAAGACTCACATTATTGATTTCGAGACTTACTATAAAGCTATAAAGTTATAGTAATCGAGCCAATGTGGTAATGGCAAAAGAATCATGGAATGAAATAAAGTCCAGAAACAGACACACACATATACGAGTTAAGTGATTGTTTTCAAAGTGACAAAGGCAAATCAGTAGTGAATCATTTTTTCAGCAAATGGTAATGGAAAAATTAGATACACGTATGCAAATTCAAACTTTGATCTATATCTTATACTATATACAAAAAATAAAAGCACAATTAAAGGCTTAATGTGAAAGCTAAAACTACATAATTTCTGGAAAAGTGCATAGAAGAAAATCTTGGCTCTGCAGTATTTCTATTTCTATTTCACCTCTAGAAACAAGGGAGATTTCAGTCTATTGACACAGCCTCCTGAAATTTGTTGGATGTCTGATCCATAAGTAATAGAAAATGGTGTTTCTAAGAGTAGTACCCTCTGACTCTGGGGACTGTCCAAAATGGTTCCAAACTTGCTTCTGCTTTTACGATCCAGTTGCAGAAGGTATAATCTAGCTATCGATTTGGCAGAGTGGAGAAAATCATATCCTCCTCTAGCTTTTTCCGTTCTTGCAAATGGCCCTACTGGCCTAAATGACCATTTGGAACCAGCCTACTTTTCATCCTGTGACTTAGAGGAGAGAGCTCTTTCTGCCCAAAAAAGGGAGAAATGTGTGGCATTCCTCATCCCCTTTCTCACTGATGATTTGTTTTGCAGCCTCTCCCTTGGTAGTGCTCTGTAGCAGCTGTTCCTTTTCTTCGCTGTGTATATGTCTCCTTTTTATCTTGGCAGACAGGGCAATTTCTTTGAAATAAAGCCCCCTTCTCTGTTGCAAGTGACCTTGAGACATTCAGAGCTATCATTTTCCAGCTGTATTAGTGACTCCAAATTCAATTTCAAGGTTCTTGAAAGCTTTCCCTTGTCCACCTTGTGTTCACTTGCCTCCATTTAAGTACCCTACAAGGCAATTGCTTTGAGATCCTTGTATCCATTTTCACATGTGTCTAACTTAGCCAAACAGAATTGCAGCAAGTGTGGCTTCAATGCCTGGGGCTTGGCGGTAATCCAGGGCATCATGGTTGGGGCCCCTGTCATTTCTTTGGATGCCGTGAGTAACCAGTAATGGGAAAAGAAGGAAATATCATGCTAGGACCCTAGAGTCCAGGTCACGCAAATTACTTAACCATGTATAGTGGAGACTCAATTACTCACAATGTATAGGACCAAGAACACTTTTTTCCCATAGCATTTGAATAATAAGCAATTATAAACATATTTTAAAATGCAGATGCATGCTTCTGATTGATGGGTGGGATGGTGTACATAGCAATGCCATTGAAACATACTATTTATGGTTGTCATCAATTATATTGGTGTTTCTCAAGGAACAGCCTTCCAAAACTTAGCTTCCTCATTTGTAAAATTTATGTCTAAGGCGTTTTTTTCAGATAAAGCCTTCTAGGCCATCTGCTAAGTGAGTATTCAAAAATGTATTTGATTTAGTTGTTCATAATTCCTTGTCTTTTATCCCACAAACCCTATCCAAAAAAAATGATAAAGAGGTTTCATATCTACTTCCCAGGATAATCAAGTGGCCATGGCTGTTTGGGTTGCAAAAGATTCTGAAACTGTGCTTAGGCACAGAATGGAGGAGCAAGTGAGTCTCAGGAACACCATCCTGGCCTGTGGCCTTATTCTAACGGCATTTTCACACCCCATGTCTGGTCTATCTGATTCCTCTCCTTCACTTTTCTTCCTTTGGGTGGAATTCAGACTGCCTGAACAACAGTTATCTCACCGACAGAATTTAAAAGAAGTTCACAACCTTCTATCTGTTTGGAATTTTAGCAGACTGTAATTACAAGGGAAACCGACAGGGATTAAAAATAGAACTAGGCGTTCAAATTAAGCAAAAACTCAAACAATAAATTATAGCCAGTCTTTATTGGAAAGTAAATGAGTTAATCCTGTGTTCTGATATCGCTAGGAATTCCTTCTTGCACATTCATGGGAGAGCCATAAACTCTTTTTGCCCTTTTTACACTGTCTCATTCCACTGAAAAGAAGCACCCACCCTTAGTATCACTACTTCCTGAGCATGATAAAGAACACTAATAACTACTACTCAGGAGTATGTTCAAGAATCTCAGTATTTATAGGAGATTAATTTATATCACGAGTGAAACTGTAATGCCAACAAGTTTTTCCTTCAATCTTAACTACCAGTTTCAATTTCAGGATTGTCTAACCAGCCAAAAGATCAGCCAAGATCCCCAAGAAGTAGTCACTGTCCTTGGCTGGGAATAATGTTCCCACCCTTTTAAACTAAGTGTCACACGCTTTCTTTGTCTATCAAGGCCCTTGGAGTTTGAAATTTCAAATGGTCACTCTATTTTATATAGTGAAATTCAATGTTTCGAGTTCTTAAAAGTTATGCCCTTTCTGTAGTGTCTTGTTTTCATGGATTTAGCTAGCCACTTTCGGAAGCTCAGGCCCATCTGTACATGTACGGTGAGTGTGCATGTGTGTGTATATTTGTAGATGTGTGTATGTGTGTGTAAATGTGTGTGTGCGCATAGGTATTTCATGGGGTGATTCTCAGTGTCCCTTAGTCAGAAACGCAGAGTAAATGTTGGGAGGACAGGGGGTGAAGATAGGGGAGCGAGCCCTGGGTCATCCCAAGTTGCCACAGGCTTGACTGTGTCCTGCTCCATCTCTTTGCCTTACCAGGATTTATTCTACCTCATTCTAGTGTCTCTGCTATCAAGTGTGGGAAAAGGGCCTCTTTCTACATTTCAAGATGCCTAAGATTATGAGTAAGTTCCTAAAATTTTCTTTAAATACAGAGATATTAAAATAACAAAAATAATAATGCAGATACCATATGAGTTTCTTCAAAATCGTCTTTTTAAGCCTTGGTATTTGTCATGGGAGAGTATCCATACCTGTTTTCTGACCTGAATTAGCAATCCCTTTTAATGGTAGGCCTCGCATCTAAAGTTGAGCATAGCGCAGGGGAGATCATCAGTAAATGTCACTGAATTATGAATAAAGTTATTCAACAGTAGTAGTAGTACCATTTTTAAATGTTATCTCCTTGGACTCACAGAATTTCAGAGCTTCAAGAGAAATGAGAGTTTATCTTGCCCAAACCCTTTATTTTAAAAAGAATCTCAGACTTAGAAAGAGAACCTTGTTTCTAAGCCTTGACATTATAATGGGGAAATTACTTAAAAAGCTATCTCACAGTCAGAAGTAAATCTGGATCTAGAGCTCAGGTGTCTTAACTTCCGTTGAGCTTCTTATCCTCCCCTCTCCCCAAATCTACATCCTATTGAAAACAAGAGCTACAATTCCATTTTTCCTGGTGATGTTTCTTTGTATTAAAAAGTAGGAGACTCAAAGGGAATCTTTTACGAAAATGCCTGTGCCCTAGAAAAAGTGAGAGCTATTATTATAAAAAGATATTATTTTCCTTCCTTTTCCTTTAAAATCATTTTTTTAAAGAAACATCAGTCCCAAATGTCCTATTCTTTGGTCCCTGGATGTCTTACACCTTTGTGAAAAAGGTGCCATAGAAAATGTTTTCCTGTGAGGTCTTTGCAGTCAGGCCCTCACCATCTGCCATGAAAATTAGACAGTGGAAATAGAAAGTTACTTCCTTAAAAATGATGGTACCATATCCTAAATATAACAATCATATCTGTGAATATTCAATATCCAAGGTACATAAAATTCAGAAGTACCGGGATGAGGGTAATAGTGAGTTATTTTTGTTTAAACTCTGCATTTTCCCTAAAGATTCTGCCTTCTGACAAGATTAAATTGTTCGGGCCTTAATGATTGTCGTGAAGGAAATGGCTGTGATCTCACAGATGCCATGGAGAGACCCATTACTCAGTGAGAAAACAAGCTACATGGGCTGCAGGCATACATTCTGAATGTCAAGCCCGGATACAGGAGTCATTCTCGAAACAGAAATCAAAGGACCTGCAGAGAAATGTCCGTTGCCCTGAGAGGCAGTTTGTCATGGGAATGACAGATCAACATCCATGTGGTCAACTCGAGTTTTCCTGATTCAAGGACATTGCTAGGAACGATCACACATTCATGTGCGCCACCAAGTGTCTCCTTAAGCACATCTCTGTGAGACCACTGGGCAAGAGCTTTTTAAGGCCAGGACTAGATATTCTTCACCTTTTCTTTACAACCTGGCGCATAGTGAGTGCTCAACAGAAGTGGTCAGAACGAACCAATTTTTAGAAAATAGAGCTGGAGTCTAGGCTTTTGGTTGTCAACAGAAGGCAATTTTGCCACTATCCCCAAAGAGGGTAAATGTCTGGAGACATTTTTAGTTGTCACACATGGAAGAACAGGGTGCTATTAGTGACTAATGAGTATGGGCCAGGGATGCCGCTAAACATCCTAGGCTGTGCGGGAGAGCCCCACAACAAAGAAACATCTGGTCCAAACTGTCAGTAGTGTTGAGACCGAGAGACCCTGTCAGAGGCTGTTAGAGGGGAAAGGGTGGGTGTCCCTTACACCTTAGGTTTCTTTTCCACTGGAGGTAGCTCCATCATCTTAACACCCATGGCCTCACACTGTTGCCTGACAGAGAAGACAGGGCAACTTTTCAGAGTGCTGAGACCTGGCTGAAGACTTGAGTATGCAAAAACTGGCCCTTTCCTCACTTCTTTCTTTTCAGGAATGGGCAGCCCACAGGCTTTTCTGCTCTGCTCTTCCATACCACAAGCTTTACAGCTCAGGCCCCAGAGAGGCCTGAGGGCACCCTGCCCACCTCCAGCCTAAACCTGAGCAGGTGCGTCTGTCTAATTTGGCGGTTCAGTATCAGGGAGCCTGTTGTTTCTGCACTGCATGTATTAAACTCTTACTTGTTTCAGAATTCACGTAGGGAAAAAATGCAATTTCTAGGCACCCAAGTTCCCCAAATAACCCCTGTTCGATCTTCATTAAGACTCATGAACTTGTTTTATTAGGAACATCCTGCACTATTTCACCCTGGGGTGGGGGTGCGCATTTCTTCTCAGTGGACAGTCGCTTCTCGGAGAAGGCTACGTCTAGACAGATATGCAGTGACATGGTCTCGTTAACAGGAAATGGCCCTAAATGATTAGAAAGCGGGGGACCTAAAGATATGTTTGAAGTCATTGTCCAGCCAGCACTGCTGTGACAGTGGACTTGCAGATACAAGCTGCTTTGAAAATGAAGGTTTCTGATTAAAAACTGAACCGGGTTCTATAACGTGCAGGATGCATCCTCACTGACAGGCTGGGGTGGATGCGATATTCTCTCATTCAGAACAGGTATGGAAGGTGGCATAGAACCATTCCTTTCTGGGACATGACCCACAGATGTCCTCACTGTACAGAGAACAGAAGGTTGTACATTTTCATTAGATGCTCTAGGTCTCAGAGAAGATTTTTTCATATTATCACTCTTCTATAATGATAAGCCTTGGGAAAAAGCATTTTTTTAAATGCTCTCAGCAAAATGGACAGAGAAAAATGGCTCTAGTGGTTTCATTTCTCACGGCTCTGCTTAAAGTTATTCCCCCAGACACATTTGTTTTATTTTTAGTGTTTTCCCTATAACATCATTGATTGTATCTGATTCATAATTAACTTAGAAAATATGAGTAGGACTTGGGATTTCCAATTAATACTTACATTTATGAGAGAATATTGATGATTTTGTTTACTTAAGTTAGTATTTCTTAGTGATCTTGGAGCAGACATCAGTTTAACTCTTTTTACTAGATGAAATAAAATCGGTATTTGATGTTAAGCAAAAAAAGATTTCCTTTTGAAAATGTCCTACCCCATTCATTATTATTCATTTTATAACTTTCGTTATTTCTTCTGAATGTTAAGATTAAGCTAACATCATCCGTGTCCCCAGTGTCATCATTACTGTGGTAAGAGTTTTCATTCCTTGCATCGCAAGTTGTGCTCAGTACTTCACACAATATTTCCTTGAAAACTTACAATAACTCTGTAAAATGTCTGTAGATTTTGCAGACATGGAAACTGAGCCTCAGAGAAGTTAAGTAGTTTGCTCAAAGTCACATAACAATAAGGGACAGAGTCAGGATTCA
Source organism: Eidolon dupreanum (assembly GCA_028627145.1). Lineage (NCBI taxonomy): Eukaryota > Metazoa > Chordata > Mammalia > Chiroptera > Pteropodidae > Eidolon > Eidolon dupreanum. The sequence goes on along the minus strand of CM053503.1, from coordinate 158,619,574 downwards.
ATCTGAGGTTTGTCTGACTCTTTACAGATATAGAATCATATTAGCAAGACACAAAGAAATTCAACCAACGTCAGTTAAATGAGTATTCTGTGGCATGCCCTGTGCTAGCTACTTCCAGAAATAATAAAATGGCAACTGCAGAGTCCCTGGCTTTAAGAAATGCCCTGAACAAAGAGATAGAAAATAGTGGGTACTGAGGTGACTAGCGGAATTTCTCAGAGTTTTTACCAGTGTCTCTCTTCATGCAGTAAAGACTATTTTGTGATTCAGAGTATCTGTACATGTAACCCCAAATGACTATAATGGGCATGGCATACCTTTGAAGTCTTGTTTTATGTTAATGTGTATTCTACTCCGTAATTTATACACGCTGTTTTAATGTAAAAATAAATTCTATAATTATTTACCATTGATTAGAATGGGTACTCCCAGTAGATGTAGCACTTTCTTCTTGAAATTTCATGGACCTTTGTCACGTCACACTGCTGTAAACTTTACAACACATATTTCTTGGTTTGAAAGGCAAGAAAGTGCTTGATAATAAATTTCCACAATATACAAGGCAGGGTTTGGGGAGAAACTTAAGTAACTAATCACAAAACTTCCTTCTATGTTAAGCACTATTAATCCATTCAAAAAATCTCTGATCTCTATGGTAATGGAACTGCTCTGTATCTTGACTGCAGTGGTGGATACATACACACATGTGATAAAATTACATAGAACTAAACACATGCAAACACACACACAAATGAGTGCGAGAAAAAGGATAGAAATCTGAAGATCAATGGACTGTACTAATGTCAATATCTTATTTATTATAAAGAAGTCATTCACACAATCATGGATGCTGTTAAGGCCCAAGAGAGCTGATGGTGTAGTTCCAATCTGAAGGCTTGCAGGCTCAAGTCCCAGGAGCTGTCAGACAAGTGGAGTTTTTTCTCACGCAGCCATTTTGTTGTATCTAGGCCTTCAACTGATTAGATGAGGCTCATCCACATTAAGAAGGGCAATCTGCTTTATTCAGTCTACCAATTTAAATGTTAATCTCAGCCAAAAACACCCTCAAGGAAATACCCAGAATAATGTTTGACTAAATATCTGGGTATCCTATCACCCAGTCAAGTAAAAACATAAAATTAGCGATCACAGTCTTAAATTTTTAAAAATAAAAGTAAAAAATAAAATATCTCAAAATAAATGATTTAATTTTAAAAGTGAAAAAAAAATACAATTTTAGATTAAGAGAGAGTAAATCTGGACGTGATAGAGACAATGAGATCCAGGACTTTGAGCGTGATGTCACAATTGAATAAAACTCTGGCAGTCTTAGGATGGGAGTGAGTATATTTTTCAAGTGTGAGGAACACGAATAATTGTGACCAATAGTGTGATCAGTGGTAGATTAAATTATTAGCTCCATCTCTTCTCTTTTCTCCACATCTATATCATTTGCCAGCTCCTTCAACTAGAGTCAAGGATTCCCTTTGCTCCTTGTCTTCAGCTTTGACTTTCATTAGCAGTGGAATATTAGCAAATATAACACAAACAGAGGACTGAAATGTTTTTATGCAGATGATTTGAATGCTGCTGACGCCTTGTTGCCAACCCCAACTGAGCCTAGCCTCAATCAATTGATCTCATGGACCTTTGGGAACGTGAACAAGGATAAAAGGTTGTTGTTAACCATAAATTTTGGTCCAGCTTGTTTCACAGAAAACATAACTGATCATTCTAACTTAAAATACTATATTTTATTCCATAAATACATGAGTACCGACTCAATTTCAGGAACTGTGTTACCTTCTGGGGATATGATCATGAAGAAAATGGACATGCTACTCGATCTCACAGAGCTTACAATCATAAATCTTATGTTCTTTGTGTCAAAAAGAAAAAATAAGTCTTTTTGTATGGCAAATCATTATTCTCCACCATCTACTAATTAACCTCAAGTCTTGAAAAATATTCCTGGCCATAATATTTCAGAAACAAATCTGTGATGTAGAAACTAGACAATGTGCTGTTTTAGTTTAGCTTTGTTTTCTCAAAGCAAAGCAATATATTTTGGAAATATGATGGCTGAATGCAGTAAATAGTACAGTGGTTTTATGAGCATATGAACATGTGTATCTATGTGTGTATATAAAAAATCTTAAAGAATGGCACTATCATCTACTCAGTTACCCAATTGAAAAATCTTCAAATTACTTTTGACTCATCTTTTCCAAGTTTTTCTAATATTCATTCAATATGTAAACTTCTTTCCTTCTCTATCATACTAACTAAACCATCACCATCTGTCCCCTGGATTTTGAAGCAAGAGCATCTTAACAAATCTGTCTTTTCTCAGTTTTCTCTCGTCAATTCTACATCAGAAAAAATTATCAAAAATATAAAACTTGCCTTTAACTCCCATGCATGATGTCCTTCAATGTTTTCCTATTTCTGTAGAATGAAGTCCAAGTTTCTTAGTACACAAAACAGCAGCTGGCATTACCTAATCCTTGCTACTTCACCTCCTACCACTTTCTGCCTCAGACCCATATACCAGTAAGTAGACACATCATTAGGTCAGGAATTGAGGTGATGCAAGAAAGTATCTAGGGTAGAAACTTATAATACAGGAAGTTCTAATCCTCAGGGTCGTACAAGTACCCCTGAGAATAAGTGCCTCCTTAAATTTTGTTGCTTAAGCCCTTCTCTTTTCTCACTCTGGTCTCCACCTTGCACTTCATGTTGCTTTATATCTTCCACTCCTTGTCTCAGACTGTTGCCTATGACGGGACACCATTTTTACATTACTTTCTCTACCAATTCTTGTTCATATGTTAGATTTGGCTTAACTATATATTTCTTAGAAAACATCCCTGCCTTCCAGGCTGGTATAAGTTTACTCATATCCTCTGTGCTCTCGTAAGAGCTCTGAGCTTACTTCTTTTTTAGCATTTGCTATATTAGTTAGAAACTGTTTATCTCCCTTATCTCTTGACTCTAAACTTTCTTAAGATGAATTCTTTTGTTACTCATCTTTATAGCATAAAGGGATAAGTCAGTCATCCTTGAAACTCTTTCTCTTTCTAGTTCCCCATATCTAATCTCTCACTAAATCATGTGGCCAGTACCTGCTGTCTTCACTCAAACCACAAGGGTATCATCTCTTGCCTGCATTATTAAAATACTTTCTCAATGAGCCTTTCTATGTCCACTTGCACACCCCTCAGCCCGTTACTTTCATTCGTTCTTTTCATTGCAGCCATGGTAATCTTTGCAAAATGTATAGAATTATGTCCCCAAACTTTAATGGCTTCTTATTGTTCTTAGGACAGGAATTCACATCCTTGGGTTGGCCTAAAACTCTTCTGCATGGTTTGGCCCTCTCTACCCTCTACAGTTTATCTCATTAAACTTGAGCCATTGTTCTTCATATTCCTGCCATCTTTTAGTTCTAGAATATTCCATGCAGTTCCTTACCTAACCGTCTGGACATGGGCTGGTCTCGCTGCTTCAGATGTTTTACCTTCTCCATTATTTCACCAGATGAACACTTCTTTCTCCTCATGTCAGTCCAGGAATCATTATTTCAAGCCTCCTTGACGTCTTAATCTAGGTCAAATTGTCCATTAATTTTTCTAGTTCCAGCTTTCTTTTCTTCAAAACTTTCATCTCAGTTTATAATCTTTTATGTTTCTAGGCAATTACTTTTGTTTAATGGCATCTAGTTTTCTTTGTGTCTGTAAAAAACACACACACACATTTTATTATGGAAATTTAGATCTGTACAAAGTAGAATATAATGAACCCCCATTTTTATCTCCTTGCATTAACAATTAACATGTGAATCTTTTATCTTTTATATCCTTTATATTGCCCTACTTCCTCCCCAAATACCACATCTTATCCTTAAATATCATAGTCTGTATCTCTAGAGAATAAGACTCTTTCTTAATAAAAAAAAGTCCAAAAAATATTTTCATATTCAGAATTCCAAAAACTAATGAGTTTCTTAAAATTATTAAATATCCTGTCAGTATTCAAATACTGTATAAGATTTTGATTTAAGTCTAATTTCTCATTGTAACGAGAACAGAGACAAATAGACCAGCACAATGCATGTCATGTGACTGGATAAGTGAGTGACTGACTGAATGAATGAATGGTTGCTTAATAAATATTTATGAACTAAAAGGATACCTGGGGAGTAAGTCCCAAAGAAGACCAGTTAAATAGGCTGCTACCCCTTTCTTTATTTCATATGGGCCAAACCTCCTCCTTAGGTGGCATTGTTGGGCCTTGAGGCAAGATGGTGCACTAGGATAGACTCAGAGCCAGGAGAAGTGTCAAAACAATGCCTCTCAGACTTGCTACACTGTGCTTTCACTCTTGGGTAAGACTAATGGATAACAAGGTGCTTTGTATCACTAGGAGATTTAACTTTCTTTCTTCCCATCCTTTTCCCTTTCTCATTCCCAAAGAGCACTGGACATCTACAAGTGGTATCCCCCAGTTGAAAGTGGATGACATGGGCATTATAGGAGTTGTCATTTGGTTAGGAGTCCCTGTATAGACACTGAAACATGGATTGGGTATGTTATTAAGTAGCACAGAGTTTATCTGATCTCACCACTGGGAAAGAGAACATAGTCAAATTTTTCATCTAAAGGGAAAGAAAGCTTTGATGCTTATTCTACTTTCTTGCATTTTTATTTTTAAATATGTAGTTTATATAATTTTTCATTTTAAAAATAACACTTACCCCTCATTTTGATTTTTACTCCTTCATAAGCTGTTTTCCTTGTTATTATAAACTTTGGTATTATCTTTTACTCCATAATATTCCATTAAGTTCCATTTCTAAACTTTGTTTAGTGAATATTTAGGTCGCTATCAATTTTGAACTGTTATAAATAATGTTTTGATAAACAACTTTATACATAAAGCTTTTTCTGTATCAAAGATAATTTCCTTAGGGTAGATTCCCAGAAGTAGAATGACTGGGTCAAAAAATATGAATAATCGTAAAGCATATATATGCATATTACCAAAGTGCTTAGAAAACATTGTTATTCATTTATAAAATTAATTTATCTTTAAATTAAATTTTATTTTGAAATATTTTTATTGTTTTTCTATTGCATAAAGAGTACATTTTCATTATAGAAAAATTAGACAATACAGATATGTAAAAGAAAGAAATAAAAATCATGAGCAATTCCAGTACTCAGAGTTAACCACACATTTTATTCCATACACTTCCAGATACTTTTTTATGCGTATAAACAATGGGATTATTTTGTGTATACACATAGATCGAGCTCTATAACGTCTCAAAGAAGAAACATCATAGAGTACTATGAATAATGAGGACTTACTTCTAAGTACATAGGGACACACAATAACCAGGAAAGCTGTTTCATCAGGAGTATAACCATTCCACATTCAAGTACTTCCAAGACAAGGATTTGGCCAGGATCCTCTTTGTTCATCTAAACTCAGCTCATCAAATGCTTTTAACATTTGGAAAAACTTCTGGAAAGAGAGATTCAATTAGGTTTGTTTTCTACTCTCCATATGGAATATTTTTACATCACCTTTGGATAGAATTTCTCTCAAACTACCTCCAAAGGTTCTCTTTCATACCCAGCCACATGTTCTTGCACTGAGGCCTTCAATCAACTGTGGAGAGAGTCATATGTTTTACTCCTACCAGGCAATTTATGAAGTAGATAACTAATTGACACCACCTTTTACTGCAGTAAAAGATTTAAGGAGGATGTGTATTTTTAAAATATCATTCGCATTGATGTTAGTATAACATTGTTTTGTAATGCACTATATTAAGTTAACACTGAATTTTCAACACTAACTTAGGATTCCACCATATGAATGTGCCAGAAATTATTTAGCCAGTCCCTTGTACTTGAATACCAGGTCACTTCCAGACTGGGCCTACAGATTTTTTAATGATAAAAGAAAATGTTTGTAAACTATTCTTTTTGGTTTCTTTCTATTTATTCTAACATGGCTTTGCCCATCTATTTATTTTGTAAATCACTTTATTTCGTATGTGCATCTTAAACCAATCTAAAATTTTTGTTTTTAAATAGAAAAATTTAACATTTTTACATTAGTTTTAATAACTAAATATATAGTGTTTATTTTATTTTTTTCTTTTTAATAAATTAATTTATTTAAATCTAAAAACAAAAAGTCAAAAACAACACTTGTGCCCCTCTTATTTTCTGCATAACTGTTTTGTTGTTTTCTATGCATTCTTGATTGGTTTTTACCTTTTAATCTTATTTGTTACATCATTTAAATTTTATTTGGAAAAGATACATTCTCTGATTTGGAAGAATACATTCTTTTTTTTTTTCTGCTAGTTATTTTTAGAATAAAGTAAAAAACGAAATCATGTATCTCTAACAAATGAGAAAATAGCATCTTCTGATGCTTTTCATAGAGGCAGACATTTAGAAAAGAACTAATTCCTCTATCATCTGAACTTATCAATCAGATTTTATAGGTATACAAAGATTTTATAGGAATAAAGAGATCATTATGCACAGATACATTTTATTTCTCCTTGCTCAAGAATTTTAAGAAAATATAAGATTCCGAGAAGGTTAATGTCTTTGTTAACTTTTATAACTATTTTTTCCAACCATTATTTATATACAAATTATGATTTACTGATTTTAGTTATCATCATCATTTTATATATTTTTATTATTCTTTAGTGCAATAATATGATTAACTTATTGGTCAGCAGTATCATTTCTTCATGTAATTTAATTAGGAAAATATTTTCAGGGTGCTCATTTGTCTTAGAATGGGAGAATTTCTTGATTTGTCCTAATACCTGAATTGGTGTTCTGTAACAGCTAATCTATTATTCACTGCCTTCACATCATGTATGGAAATCTAGTCTTCTCTAATTTTACTTCTTTCCTCTTTTATTACTTAATGTTCTAAGGAATTATATTGATAATATACATTTGATAATTAAATTTTTGTTTGTTTCTTATAAGTTGGTTTTATATAGAGGCATTTAATCTCATGCCTCAGATGAGTCCTAAGAATCAAAAGAGACAGACCCTCAGAGTCTTTTCAGATGTCTTGGGATTTTTTTCCTATATATTCTTCATTTATGAATAGTAGAGTATGTGTTAATGTGTATGTATAAGTGTGTGGGAGAAGTTGTCTTTATATATCTAATTCTAAGAGCTTAAATGTTTTTTTTTTCATAGATTTTGTAAGACTCTATAAGAACCCAGTTTATGCTCAGTTTTGGGAAAAGGAACATTTACATTTGTAGCGCATGTTTTTTTTTTTTTATTGCATCTTTTGTTTGTTTATGTGTGCAATCATCTCCCTGAATCAGAGTTCAAGTTGTATGTAGGGATTAAATATCCCTACAGTCAGAGACAGACCTGTCAGGATCTATTAAAAATTTTTTTCTCATATTTTTTGTCATATTTGAGGTCATTTGGGGCATTCTTCTGAATATTTTTTTCTCACTCTATTTTTATATATACTATTTATACACAACCTTTATATTACATAGATAAAAACCTATTATTCCTTTAATGAAGAAACACTGACATCCTTTCTTCCTTATGATGGTCCCCTCCACCTCCAAGTTTAACAAATATTTGCCTACATTTTCCTGATACTTCTAATTTACATAAATACTCAATCTTCCTGCAAGTTATTTTTGTATATGAGATAAAAGTCCTTTGTTAGTTTCTCTCAGATAGGTAGTCAGTTGTTCCAATGCTATATTGAATAATCCATCATTTTTCCATTGGCCTGTAGCACTACCTTTATCATGCATGTCTCCATATGAAATTGCCTTTATTTCTGCACTTTAGATTTCAATGAGATCTAATGACATCTAGATTTCAATGATATATTTTACTAATTATCTGCCAGTATCAATCTCTTTTGATTATAGTTGCTTTTAACTTAGGGTGTTATTAAGTTTTTCTTAAAGTATAGCTAGTCTTTTAGTAAAAAGTTCATTTTACCACATAGAACTTATTATCATTATTCACTTAGGTTTTACTCTACATTTTACAAGTCATTATTCATCCTTGTTTCTTATATTATCTCCCCACATCTTGAATTCTTGATCTGAATAAATTTTCATTTGGCCGAAGTCATTCCCAGGTCTTTGCGAGAGTTCTTTGGTGGTACGCTTTGTGAAGTTCCACATATCTGAAAATGTTCTCCTTTCTTTGACAGGTGAAGGATATCATCACTAGTTATAGAAATCTTGGAATTTACAAGTTATGTGTGCATTGTTCCGCTGTCTTCTTAGCTTCTAGATTTACAAAAGAGAAATATGATATGTCTCTGATATATATTTTTTAATTTAAATAACCTTTTTTTTTTTTTTTTTTTTTTTTTTTTTTGTCTACAAAGAGGTCCAAATCTGGCCAGCTGCTTCTTTCTGTAAATCAAGTTTCAATGGGAGGCAGCCACAGCCATTCATTTATACATTGTCTCTGACCACTTTCACATGCTACCATGTCACAGTTGAATAGCTGAACAGGGACCATATCGCCCTGCAAAGCCTAAAATATTTACCACCTGACCCTCTACAGGAAAAATTTGCAGACCCCTTTCTTCACCTAACACACAAGAACAACTCTCACAAGAATGCGCTTGACGGAAGAACAGTGGGGAGGGTGTTTTGGAGCTTGGCAATCTTTGGGCCGTGCTCCTGAGATGCACCATGAATCTGAGCTCCCACAAATATGGAACACCAACCTTGTCAACCTTGCTCCGAAAGGACAAACATATAGCCAACGTCTGACACCCAGACTGGGCTGCACCAACTCTAATTCCAAACAGCCTACCAGTGCCAATTTCGTTCTCTCTGAGTGAGCTAGGAGCCGGGAGAGAGAAGACGAATGCCTTTTTGAATGACTTTATAAAATCTGTGGCAGATCAGCTGTCATGTCATTGAAGCTGCTTATTGCCCGAGAGTAACACTTCCTGTAGGGCAGTGCGATATTACTAGTGGAAGAAGTTTAATTTATAAGCAGTCTAATTTAATCTTCTCTGTTTAGACGCGCTGCAATTTGGTGCTAGAAAGAAGCCCTCTGAAGAGCTTTGTTGTCTTAGCTGACAGTTACATGGCTTTAAGTTGCCTTACCTTCGAGCCTCCTCATGCCCATATACATGACAGATTTATATTCTTTTTCTCTTTAGGTGCTATTTCAAATCAGCACTTGGGTGATAGCAACTTAGGCAGACAAGGTAGTAGCTGGTCTAATTCTACTTATGCCAAATTACATTTGGTACAAGAGAGCAGGACATTTTAAATCATGGAATCTAAAAAATACAACTTCTTTTAGAGCTCTTAATTGAAAAAGATAATATATTTATTCAGCAACACCCAGGGACTCAGGAAGAGCTAATTCATCTCACCAGAAGAAGCAATTATTACCAAAGACCAGTGTGCGTCACTCACTCCACATAGGACCAGACTCATGGAAAGGAAATGGGCTTTATGGAATACTGCATTTAATCGAAATTTACTTTGTGTTCCATCTACATAAATTTAACTTGCATAAACCACGGAGCAAGCAACATGCATTTCAAGACCACTCTCTAGTTCACTGTTTCCATATGTGTCTAGAAATAGTCCAACAATCTTAGCAGAAGAAGAAATCAAGCCCGTCTGTTTCGGAGACTCAGGAAACTCCCCTTTCCTATCACTGAGTGCTTTGAACAGAGCTCTGAAAAAGCAGGTTCATTCGGGTCGAGTCGAGCGCTCTCAGATCCTTACTTACTTTATGTGACAGACCCTGGCACAGTACTTACTTAGATGCCAGACATTGTTCTGAGCACTTGAAAAACTAAAACATTTATTTCTCACAACGATCCTATTAGGATAAGTACTATTATTAAAATTTGTTTTACAGGTGAGAAAACAGACACACAGAGAAGTAATTTTTCCCATTATCACAAAAATAGAAAAAGTCAGGTTAGGGATTTATACTCAGGAAGCCTGGATCCAGAGCCCAGGTGTTAACCACTAAGCTATGCTGCCTTTGTGCCAGCGCCGTCAGCATCCCTCACCACCCAGGGAGGTACTTAAGTCTCCTGGCTTCTATGAGGTATCCTCAGCTAACCGTGAGCCCCGATGATGAGCTCTCTTCCCAGAGATCTCCTGTAGCATTCATCTGTCCCTCCAGATCTCCACCGAGGATTCTTGTCTTGTATTATTGAATAGCACTTCAGATATGTGTTCTAAATTTCTTCGGGGGGACACTAACCCAGCACTGTGACCCATAAGTACCTATGTACTGAATTCTGCTTTGATCCTTATTGTTCTTTGAGTTATTTAGACTCGATAGATATTTTATTTACTAAAAATGGAAGCGTCCTTTTCAGGTGTATTTTACCTGGGTCAATTTGCTTGTGTAGTGTTATAGACAAATTCTAGAAAGGTAAAGTGTTCTCAGGCCAAGATCATTTTGATGGCTTTGGGGCTTCTCATTTCATGGGCTCTTGCTATTTTCAAGTGAACATTTGTAGTTCTGATTACCGATAAACCAAATTTTACAGTTTATAATAATCTTGTTCCCCCTTAGCAAGAACTGGAATTGCATGTATTCTGAGGCTAGTATATAAGAGAATGTCACTTAGCTAGAGAGAGACTGCTCATCAGTCCGCTTTCCTCTCAATACACGCTCATTTTTCATGATATAATTATTATTATCACCACCTTGCAGGTGAGAAAACTAAGAACACTAATTGTGTAGTTGCTATTTGCAAATAATACTTTGAGAATTGTGAAGGTCTCAGGATATAATCCTAGAGAATATCAAGGTTTTATTATAGTTAACAATTTATTGATTGATTCTACCATAGACTATGAATTTTCGAACACTTTTATAGCAGTGAAATTTTCTATAAAATAAAATGTTACATGGAACAACAAAATATAAAGCAAAAAGACAAAGCTCCTCAACTTGGCCACTATGGACTTTATAGAACACAGTCTAAAAACCGCTGTTATAGATCAAGGACAGTGAGTAGTTTTCTGTGTTATTAATTAGGCAGGGGACAGGCAAGAGCTGGGAGTGGGCACACATTCCATTTCTGATGGCTTCATGGGTATGTACTTTTTATTTTCATTGACTACTTTCACATGCAAAGATACCAAGAGCAGAACTTGTTGAATTTGCTTAGGATTCTATTTAGATTGTCATTTATTCTATTTAGGCATTTATTTGATTTCTCCTCACATTAGATTTTTTTTTATAGCATAACATGAATTCATGCTCTCATTTCATTGCGAGTAGATTCTGAAAAGAATTAATAGCAATCCAAGGAACCTCCACTCAAGACGACTTATAAATTCAACTTAAAATACCCTTCCATGCTCTCTGCTCCAGACATTTCATAAAGACTGATGAAAAACAGAAAGGGGGTTAGGGGGTGACAGGAGGTGGAGCTGAACCTGTTGGCTGAATGGGCTCAGTAGTTGGTACATAGTAGTTGCACAATAAAGATGTATTGGGTTAAACCAAACTGAATTAAATTTACTTAAATTGAACTGAATAGGTAACGGTGCAGGGATTCTTCTTTCAGAGCATCATGGAAGAAATGACTACCATTTCTCCACGGCTGGTGCAACCTAGATAGGAACAATTTCAATGTAACTACAGTTTATTCAGCTATAGTAGCTATGCTTGCTGAGGAAAACAGTCCTCTTCCTAATTTCATGTGTGGCAATAAAACTTGGGAGGAAAAAGGACTTAGGACTCTTTGTCACTTAATGATATTTATTTATTTATTTATTTATTTATTTATTTATTTATTTGCATATTTCTACATCTGGGAGCACATATTTCAAAGCATTTATTATTATGGGTTCTTTCATTCTTTTCAAAATAAGTTGAGCAAACATTTTCATTCCAGAGAAAGACATTTTTGGTAAGTTTTGAATATGCAGCACAAAACTCTTACTTTTATCAGAATCTTCCAGTATTTTCTGGTTTGCCTTTCACTCCCTATGTACATATTTCCTTTAACATGTCAACTTTTCCAGGTGACAACTGCCCTAAAGAGGGCAGTTTCCCACAGCGATGTCAGAAATGATGTGTTCTTTGGTTGCACACTGCTAAACGTGGACTTTTAAACACTGGTCTTTTTAGTCTATTACATGCTCACAAACCTTTGTTTTGCTGTCACTTGTGGGGGGGGGAAGTGTACAAATCAATAGGGCCAGGATTTTTTTTTTTTGTCTTTGAATTAATAGTGAAACCTTTCTCTTCTCTATTCATTTTACTTGTACAACTCATAGTCTCTCTTAATTCCCCGTAATGGTACCAGACAGCTGTATTGCATGGTGCCTCAAGTTGCAGTAGGCATGGTGCTTTGGGCTCAAGTCAATCATAGCCCTACAAATGAGAACAAACCATGCAACTCGTGCTAAAATAGCAAAGCAAATTATTCCTACTTTTAATAATGCCACTTTGCACACAAAGCACATAATGGCCTTTAAATTAAAAAATTAGTTACATTTCCTTGATAGCTTACATTCTTATTAGCACAATTGGCATACTTGGCTTCTTTCTAATTATTCATAAAATAGCATCTTACATGAGGTGTCTCATTTTCCACTCATTTTTCAGTTAAAAAAATATTTATTATTATTAAATGACATATGCCCAACTATTTATGTAAAAGGAAGAAAAAAGAAAAAGAAAGGAAAGATGTTTACTAAAGGATGGAAACTGGTAATTATGCTCTGCTAAGCACATCACAGACGCCCAGCTGGCACAATTAAAGAAATAGCTGATCAGTTCCAGTTATTGATTCTGCTAACATGTTTGTTCACGGTTGCTTCTTGTCTAATTAGTTTTTTCTGCTTTCTTAGTCTAAAAGCAGACCTTTCCAGACGGGGCTATTTTCAGACATTAGTGAGCAAGGCTTCCTTTGGTTGCCTTCTAGATGTTTTTTTTTTTTTTTTTAATGCAATAGTTTGCCTATTCATTTAGCTAGGAGATGGCCTGAAAACTAGACTTTCCTCTGAATTCTTTATTGAATTTCAAATCTGAATTTTACATGCTTCTCTTTTTAAATGGATGGCTCCATGGCATTGATACAGCCACATTTGAAGCTGTTGTCATCAGGGGATGACGTGTGATTAGGGCTGTCTCCACACACTGGGACAAACCGAAAATGTCTAAAAGATGTCGCAAGTCCTATTTGGTGAGGCTTGACAGAAGCATTCATTCTCTCCTCTGCCAGAAAGGAAAAATTGAGCTCAGTGCAATTTTCATTTCCTAAACATAGATTGTACAAGAAGTGAAACTCTTTTGGATATTAACAAAATAGGAGCAAAATACAGCATCAATTTCCAGGAACAAAAGCTTGTGGTCTCGGTCCTAGAGAATCGATCAAATGCTGCTGTGTTGTAGCAACAAAAGCATACGATATGAAATCTTTGCCTTTGTCAAAGTTTGTGGAATAAAGCTTTAAAATACAACGGCAGATGCCCGTGTGAAATGGCGGCAGAGAGTCTGTGGCTCGGCAGAGCAGTTTCCCAGTAAATCCTGCCCTGGTTCTGTGGCTGTGCTCGATGGCCATGGCAGCTATCACAAAGCTCGGGGGCACCGGGACGCTGTCAAGATTTTAATCATTTCCATGCAGGGAAACAATAAATGTTGCTCTTTTTAAATACTGCTAATATTTTTCCAATGCAAGATGTACCAGCAGAGGAGTTTGTTTACTGAGGTATTAAAAACGAAACAGAAAGGACCTTGGAGTGTTTTCACAGGGATTTCTATTCTCCTGGTAGAAGACGTTGGGGCCAATCCATTTTTATCTGGTATTTTTACTGTGATTGCTGATTAGGTTGTCCTGTTGCTATAAACCTTCAAATCGTGGAAGATGAGCCAATTTTTCTTCTTCAACAAAAGAGCATCTTGCAGATTATAATATTCCATTAACTTTGCAGTTTTACTTTAACACAATATTGAGGCATTGGGACATTTTGATTCAAATGATAGAAAATTAATTTTCACTTTTTCAAATTACATTTGCAATGGAAAACTACTGATGACATAACTATTGTAGCATAAAAATGACACAAGAAACTATGAATTCTATTTCTTTTGTGGAAAAGAAAGTAGACAATTAAAAGTTTAACACTGTATCCATCCTAAATGTCCACAGAAAACTGGAATTTGAAAAAAATGAGAATTAAAAAAAACATAAAAGGTGTTAACCTTTAAAAATTCTACTTAAATTCATTGGATTTAGGCATAAAAGGATGTAGAATAGGAATGAAAATAAATTACATCAACTTAACAACAAACAGTTCCAAGTAAAGAAATTTTTAACAAAGACAGGTTTTAAAGATGGAAATATAATGCAGGGATCAGCCAGCTACAGTGCATGGGCCAAATCTGGCACACTGCTTATCTTTGTAAATAAAGTTTTATTGGAACACAGCCATACTTCTTTATTTACATACTGTCTATAGCTGCTTTTGTACTGCAATCGCAGACCTGAGTAGCTGTCACAGAGAAGGTACAGCCTGCAAAGCCTAAAATATTTACTATCAGCTCTTTACAGGAAATGTTTTCCAACTCCTGGTAGAGTGCATAAAATATTTAGCTATTATCTTCCTTAACAACAACAATAACAACAACAAAATGAAAATAAAGTGGAAGCTCTTTTTTCCTTCTCTCTCTCTCTCTCTCTCTGGCACAAAAATATCCAAATGTGCAGGACAATAATACTGACTTAGGATACCAGGTCATTTCCAAAGGATATCCCAAAGGAAATCCCAAAGAGAATCAAAATATAGGGACGATTGAGACTTTGGAGCATCCCTGAAGAAATAAATGTGCTGGTGAAGTTCAGATATTCAGAAAGAACTATAACAAATAAGAGATCATGTCTCCACACTTTTTATTCAGTTTATTATTAATTGGTAATGCTTTAGCTTCCATCCTTACTAAGTTCACTCATTTCTCTACCAACACCTTCCATAGTTTTTATTACTACCTGGTTTTCTTCCCTTATACCTGTTTAACTCTGTTACCTCCACTCAGTCACATTGTCCGTGTCCTACTACCTTACTCCTCAAGATTAATTTACTTCTGATGTCACCAGCTCCCATAATTATTAGTCTCTGCCTCCTTCTTGTCTCTGCCCCCATTCCCACCTCAAGCATTTAGTCGTTTCAGACTCTCTTCTTTTTTTTTCCCTTCAAAAACTCATTCAAGGGAGAGGCTACAAATGCCTTCACCAGGGTACAGGACATAATAAGATTAAGATCCTCCTCCCTCCCTCCCTCCCTCCCTCCCTCCTAAAGCCTTTGGTTTTATTACAGGAGGTACATTAAATATACCTGTTGATACTTCAGGCTTCCGAGAGTGGGAAACCCACCTTGAGGGATGCTGTGCTCCAGGAAGGTTGGCTGAGGGTCACCGAAGATGAGGCCTCCTAAATGCTTCTTAAAGGACTTAGCCAAGCTACTGCCCGCATCTAAGACTTTTCGACAACCTTATACTTTCTCAGCTACTCTTGCTCCCAGCCTGCCACGTTCCTTTTTAGGTGGTGCCAGGGACCAAATTCTCCAATAAACTGTGAACTCCTTGAGGGTAAAGATCATCTTCACACTCACCGCTGTATCTCCAATACTTGGCACAACATTGTGTCTAGAACTCAGGCTCATTGAATATTTGAATGCATGAGCATGTTCTGCTGCTCGAAAGACCCTAATGGTTGCTCTCTGGACTCAGAGTAAAAGCCAAAGTCTCCAGTAGGTTCCAAAAGTCCCCGCTGGTCTGGTTCCCATTTTCCATCTGACTGTCACCCCTTTGCTCTCTACTCTAATCGCTCAGCTTTGGGCACACAGGCCTTCTCACATTGTTCCTGCTGCCACCTCCGTGCTTTGCAGTTCTTGTTTCTTCTGTCCAGTTTTACCCATGGATTACTGCCCTTATTTCTCTGCTCAAATGTCATTTTTTTTCCCATAACCCTCCATTCTCTTAAGCTTGTTTTACTTCTTCCTCTAGCATTTGTCAGCTTCTAAGATAATATATAATGTATTTATTTTTCTTGCTTTGTGTCTTTCTCCACAAAAGTAGCACATTTGTTTGTTTTCTTCATGGTTGTCTTCTCAAGATGTAGGACAGTGCCTAGTACACAATAGGACCCACTAGGCACTCCATACATCTTTCCTGAATGAATCAAGGAACAGGCTTACCATCACTCCAATTTTCCCCCTCCCCTTGACTCTTATTGTAAATACATATAAGCAATGGCTAATTTGTAAAAACATGCTTCTCTTCCTGCCCCTCCCCTGCACTGTGCCTCTCATTCTACAGGCTTCTTCTCACCTTCCCTCTGAAATCGTCTTGGATTAAAGAGAAACGCTTCTCCCATCTCCAACCCCAAATGCGTTAAGAACCTTGTTACAATGGACTCCTTCGAACCCATACAGCACTGCTTCCCTCTGCCTGAAAAATCACGGGAACTATAATGTGAGTGGTCCTCTCGGCTCATCCCACCAGGTCTCAGATGGCACAGACCTTTCAGCAAATCTAGTACATGTAGAGTCTGAAAAGGCCACGGCGTTCTGTGCTTACAGAGCGAAGAACCTCTACAGAGTGATAGTCATTGTGTAGCCATATGACAGTCCCGTCTCCTGACATAAGGACTGGGAACTGGGATGGCTGTCGCCCACTTTGTTTCTAAATTGCCAAAGGGCAAAAGAGCGTTTCTTAGGACCAGGTAAAACTCCATTGCAACTAGCAAGGTGCTTTTTTTTCCAGTAAGTGGTCAGTATGGAGACTGACAGACAATAGAAATGAGGACACAAAACAGATATTAGGTGATGGCTTCCTTATTTGTTTAGAATTATATCATCACCACATGTAGGTAATGGTTCCAGTGGGAATGTGGCCCTATGCAAAGGAGAAGTTTTTTTGACAACATTTGCAATAAGTATACCGAGTGATGCAAATGCAGAGAATGTATGTGTATAGAGAGAACTCAAATACTTTTATATCTAAATGACTTCATACTCTTTTCTAGTAATACCAGTATGCCAAAATTATTCACAGAAAAGCTTATTTATCCATTTGTATAATTTTTAATTTTTATACCAAATTAAAGGATGTGCTTTTCCAGAATTAAATATAAGGTGCAGAATTTCATGTCTCATAATTTCTGAAAAAATTTAAATTCAATTAAACTAATTCAGCTCTTATTTGTAATACCATTTATTTCTTTTTCAATTGGAAAAAAAAGGACCACATTACCATGGTTCTTGGTGAAAAATAAAACATGAAAGTACAAATGATTAAAAGATCATGTGAGTGTACTGTGATGGACTTGAGAACTCATGTACATAGGGTAGCAACTCCAGCCATATTGCCATAGAAACTCTCAGCTTTCCCACTTCTATATCAGTTCTTCTTTCCTCTAGCTATTGCAGGCTTTCTGATTCACTTTCTTTCCCAACCCTTATATCCTCTCCACTGCTCTAAATACCCTTCTTATCAACTTGTCAGTGATGGCAGGAGAGGTGAGGCAGAATGACAAAAGCAAAGGTTCTGCCCTGTTTTCACCATCATGGCCATGCGCTACCCTCTCCATTCAGGCCCTTCCTCTTTACCACTGTGGCTCCTTCTCATCCCTGCCCCTGCTCCCCCACTATTCCCCCTGGATCTATCCCAGTGTCTCAGTGTGCCTCTCACATTATACTCCTTATTCCAGAGTTCCTACCTTGATTTCTACACACAGAGCCTAAGGAGCTCCCATCCCAAGCCCTAAGTCTTTATTGTTGGGTCATAGAAAAGCCCACCAGTAGCTTTGAGTCTACAGACAACACAGAAGGGTTAAGTGGTGTGAAAAGGAAGTTCTGTTCTCACTTCTAGACCTGCAGTCAGAAGTAGGTATGCTCCTAGTATCACGTTGGCTCTAGCAACTCACTTCCTATAGAATATGATTATGCTTGGTGTTTGAAATATTCAGCGTCATACAACAAAGGCACCTCATTAAGTAAGTGAGAACGGCGAAGTGGGGTTAATCTCCACAAATACTCATAAGGCAAGTTCATAAGGAAAGGGAGAAACTTTGCAACTGTTAGAAACTTTTTTTCCCCAATTCTACTGAGATTTAATTGACGTTGAACAGTGTGTCAGTTTGAGGTGTACATATGATGATTTGATACACATATCTATTGCAAAATTATTACCACAGTAAGGTTAGTTAATACCTCCATCACCTCACATAAGTACTGTGTGTGTGTGTGTGTG
Organism: Eidolon dupreanum; assembly: GCA_028627145.1. Taxonomy (NCBI): domain Eukaryota; kingdom Metazoa; phylum Chordata; class Mammalia; order Chiroptera; family Pteropodidae; genus Eidolon; species Eidolon dupreanum. Next base: position 158,601,272 of record CM053503.1, on the reverse strand, counting down.
TGGTGTGTGTGTGTGTGTGTGTGTGTGTGGTGAGAACACTTAAGGTTTTCTCTCCTGGAAACTTTCAAGTATATAATACACTATCATTAACTATAATCACCATGCTGTACATTAGATCCCCAGAACTTATGTATCTTAAAACTGGACGTTTGAACCTTTTGACCAACATCTCTCCATTTCCCTTCAAAACCCAGCCTCGCCAACACTATTCTGCTCTGTGTTTCTGAATTTAGCTTTTTTAGATTCCAGATATAAGTGAAATCATATAGAATTTGTCTTTCTCTGTTGTTGCAAATAGCAGGATTTCCTTATTTTTCATGGCTGAATAATAGTATTAATTTAGGTGTTTAACAACATAAAACTCCCTCTTAGAGCTGCTTTTGCTGCATCCCATTAGTTTTGGAATGTTATGTTTCCATTTTTATTTGTTTCAAAATGTTTTTGATTATTCTTTTGATTTCTTCTTTGACCCATTGGTTGTTCAAGAATGTATTGCTTAATTTCCACATATTGTAAGATTTCCAGGTTTCCTCCTATTACTGGTTTCTACTTTTATACCATTGTGGTCAGAAAAAGACACTTGGTTTAATTTCAGTCATCTTAAATTAGCTAACCCTTGGTTTGTAACCTAATATATAACCTATCCCGGAAAACGTTCTTTGTGCACTTTAGGAGAATATGTGTTCTGCTGCTCTTTAGCGAGATGTTCTGTATATATTTGTTAGATTTATCTGACCTAAAGTACAGTTCCAGTCTGTTTCCCTATTGATTTTCTACCTGGATTTTTTTATCCATTGTGAAAGTAAAGTATTAAAGTCCCCTACTATTATTGTACTGTCTAATTTTCCCTTCTGATCTGTTAGTATTTCTTAATATATTTTGGGTGCTCCCATGTTGGGTGCATGTCTATTTACAATTTTTATATCCTCTTAATGAATTGACTTCTTTTTCATTATGTAATGGTCCTTATTTTTGTTATAGCTTTTGATTAAAGTATGTCTTATCTGCTATAAGTATGGCTACCCTGCTCTCTTTTGGTTTCCACTGTCGTATGATATCTTTTTTCCATTTCTTTACTTTGAGCCTATGTGTGTTCTTGAAGTTAAAGTGAGTATCCTCTTGGCAGCATGCAGTCAGGTCTTGTTTTTTAACCCATTCAGCCACTGTATGCCTTTTGGTTAGAGAACTTAATCCATTTACACTTAGAGTAATTATCGATGGGTAAAAGTTTACTATCACCATCATATTCATTATTTTTTGGCCCATGTTTCTTTCTTCTTGTTTTTCTACCTCCCTTTGTGAATTGCTTTAATTCCCATCTTTTTACCTTCTGTGTATCTATTGTAGATTTTGCATTGTAATTACCTTGAAATTTACATCAAACATCTTATAGATGTAGCTGACTATTTTATGCTGATAACAACATTGATCACATACAAAAACTTATAACTTTTTATGTGTTTTATGTCACAATTTGTTTTATATTATCTATTTATTTAAAAGTGATTGCAGTTATAGTTATTTTTAATGCTTTTGTTCCTTAACCTTTATACTAGAGGTATGTGTTTAACATATCATCATATTATAGTATCAAAGTAATCTGAATCTAACTACATGTTTACCTTCACCACTATGTGGTGTATTTTTACATGTCTTCATTTCTAATTAGTATTCTTTTATTTCAGCTTGAAGAACTCCTTTCAGTGTTTCTTGTAAGGCAGGTCTAGTGATGGCAAATCCCAGAATTTAGAGATTAGAACGATTTCTCAAGTAGGTACTTTCAGTGAATCTTTTTTGGATTACAAGACCGAGATCTAAAAAGTACTTGATATCCCTTCAAGGTAGTAGTTCCCAATAGGAATAACATTTTAAAAGTTTTTCACTAATGGATTAAGTGAATAAATTGCAGAACGTTTATGCAATGGAATATCACATAGAAATGATACTGAGCAAGCTACCATTACACAAAGCAACATGGATGAATATCAGAAATACAATATTGAGTGACAGAAGCCAGACACAAGAGTAGAGAAACTCCCTAACTTACTGCTTCCAGCTTAAGTGAATCCTGGGTTCTAGTAAATCCTAGCTAGTTCTTCTTTCTTGCTTCCTGATCCCTTCATAATATCAACACACAAACACTGCTTCAGTGAGGATATTCAAGGCTTGAACAAAGACAAATCCTTCTTCTTAATCTAGGTTAGCCAAATAAAATAGAAGAAATAACTAAGTGATCCATTATCATAAGGGAAGAAAACTTTACGACTAAAAAATTTTTAAGAGACAAGTTCATGAGTTTTAGATTACAAAGCAAAGAAGTAAAGTTTCTGGTGTCCGGATGCATGACTGGAAACTGCGACTCATTGAGGAAGGGCTGCAACTGATTGATAAGAGATCAACTGGGCCAAGAAAAATGGAATAGGAATAGAGAAGAAAGGTCTTACTAAGAAGTCATCTGAATACATAGAAAAAAAAAAACACGTTGAGAAAATGAGGCTTTGAGCCAGGTCTTAGGTTCTAATTAGAACAATTTATTAACTGTGTAACTTGGAGCAAGTTACTTTACCTCTCTAAACTTCTATCTGCAAAATGCAAGAATGTTTCAACCTTGCAGAGGTTTGCAGAGGATTAAAAGAAGCAACATAAGACCTGGCATGTACATAATGCTCAGTAAATTTAAGGTCTAATTATTTCTATAATCACTAATAATTTTATTATTATTATCATCATCATCATTATATGCACAACTTAGTAGGGATATTGCCATTAAGTTATACAATTCTTCATAATTCTCTTTTACATGATGTATACAGTGCTTGTATGCTCAATATTACTGAATCTTAGGAAGATAATCCATATTTAAAAGATTTATTGACTGAGGTATTATTGTTCTTCAATCTCTTCAATAGATTATATGCTAGGTGTCCTTATCCGCACACATGCTATGAGTGACCCTCAGGAGTTTCCTATCCTAGTATGCAAATATAAAACTGAAATATGCCGTTTAGCCTTTGTTTACAAGATCAAATAGTTGTTTGGGGTTCCTTATGTCTCTGTGACTCTATGCCACACAAATCAATTGTAAAGAAAAACAAGGACAATTAGTCACATAAAACAAGGAGCAAACACCTTGCTAGAAATAGATTAAAAAGAAAACTTTACTGAATTATATTTTCTACGATGAAGCTCACCACGAAGCTGTTCAATTTAGCAGTTTCTTATATTTCTGCCACCATCCTATACCTTTTAATTCTGTTTTTAGTTGCTTTTATAAAAATATATTTAGTGTTTGTATAAATAGGCCTCTAAAATATGGAAATCTTATTTATAGACATGGCTTTATAAATACCTGTGATAATGCTCACAGTCTAAGCTCATTAGGAACAAAGAACCCTCTGGCTTGCTACAAATTAAAATTCCTAATCTTACTCCCCCCAGCCCCCCAAGAAGGTGCTTTTTTTTTTTTTGCAGTCTGAATTTATCGACTGTTTTGGATTCTCGCATTTCCATAGTCATTTGCATAGTACAGAAAACATATTACATAACAAGTCAGTCAAGCTAAATTATAGGCAGTTCTTTTCAATCAGGCCACTGCAGCTCTGTGTTGCTCAGTTCAGCTCCTGTCTCCTACTGCTCAAATGTTGCCATGGTGACCAATTTTTGTCTTGTACATTCCCAGGTCCCGTGCGGCCCCCTTATTCATAGCACTTTACCGTCACTACAGTGATGGCTAGCTGTTACCTTATTATCTAATCTCCCCTTAGTAATACATATCACCTTTAAGTTACCTGGGTGAATTCTTAAAACCCGAGTATAAATGATATGTTACATAAACAAGAAAATAAATTCATATTAAATAAAATGATGATGGTAATAACAAATAAATAAGACTCCTTAAGTCATCCATTAGCAGGAGCTCTATGAATTTACTTCCTTACTATTCTCTAGCTATATCACCGTACATATCCTTGGAAAACCAATTTGTTTCTTTTATGACAAATGGAATAACAAGATTGCAAAACTGTTGAGCTGAATTTGATCAATCATGTCGCAATCCATCTGATTGTTGAGCTTTCCACTATTATGACAGCTGAGAAACACAAATTATTGGGATATTGGAAGAAGGAATTGAGAGGTACCGAGACAGTCTAATTTACTCATATGCCTAAAAAGACGACATCATATGGATAAACTAAATTTCACCTCTTTTCCTTCTTAAATATTGTAGGCTGAATGTCTTTCGAATAAAAACACAACCTTAAAAAAATCACAAGAAACCAGATCAAAGACATAAATAGAACAAAATATGCACAAGAGATCTCATCCAAGATCAAAGATGTGAGTGTAATTGCCATGAATAAGAAGTGCAGAGCTCACCAGAACAGAATGTCTTCGGCACACAGACATTGCTACTTTAAAAAAAAAAAAAAAGTAGAAGAAAAAGAGAGGAAAAAAAAGTCTTTGGGAAATCAAACCCTCCACAAAGCAAGTAAAATGTCTTTATTTTCCCCTTGGCAATAAGCAAAATTTCTACACCATTCCATTGAAATAACCAAATATGGGGCAGTGGTCGCCGAGTCTGGAGGAGGGAGGCATGTTAGAACCTTTCCATTTTGTGGGCTAAGCATCTTTTATGTGTTTTTCGCCGCCAAAATACACCCTCAAAACTCCAGTCTTTAAAAATGTTTCACTGTGAATCAACCTGGTACAGAGTAAGTTTGACGAGTGTGAAAGATTGAGGTAGTAGCATTTCAGAGAGCAGCTTGACCTGTTAAAATAAAGTAATTAATTTAATGCATATGGGAAAAAGAAAAAAAAAGGTAGGAGGAGTTCCTTTTATTAAATATTTATCACTGGAGCCCTGGACTGATGCCACTCAGTGAAGCAATCATTAGAGATGGGACATTAATTGAAGTGAATATTAAGTAGTACTCTACACTAAATAATAATTGCTGATTTCTTGGAAAAAAAAAGTTCTTGAGATTCTTAGACACTGCTCTTTTAGAGTGTCTTACTGCATGCACTTAATTTTAAGTTATTCACTCTTTTTCAAATGTCTCTACTTCTGACCTTATAGATCTTTCATCTTGTTCAAATCAATGAACCTCATTCCTTTCTACCATGCTACAGTAATAGAGTGTAGGAGAGAGAGAGAGAAAGAGAGGGAACATGGAACAGAGTGAGAGAGAGAGCACTTGAAAGCAGCTGGGTATCAGAAATGCAAGTTCATATCTGCAAAAATGACAAATTAATAATCCATGATTCTATTTAACCTATGGGGGGAAGATAAATTTATGATCTAAGGTAAAGCTTGATCAGATATGTTAGCACTGAGTGCAAATTTTCTGAACTTGATTCTTGGAAACAAACAAACAAACAAAATTAGGAAACAATGCATTTCCTAATTATATTTAGCCTTAATATGTACATTAACATATACATACATTTTTACCCTTAGAATCAGATATAATAATTATAAATACTTTTTTTAAAAAAAAATAATAATACTGATTTGGGGCAATCTATTTGTATAGGGTAAATGCCCTCTGAATTTATTTTGAGATTATTTCTTATATTTGTTGTGTTGTTATGGAGTGTGGTATTTTCATATCATTCTAGATCCCCAAGTATTATCTGACTTTTATTCTGACCAAGGTCTTTACATGTTTAATAATCTAATTTCCTGGGCTCATTTCACCTCAAAGAAAAATGCAGCCTTCGCCTGCATGAAACAAAGCAACATTTAGGGACATGGGATTCCTTACCACAGGGATTTCCATCACAGTGTAAAGTTTAAGAAAACCACTGCTTCACTTAGTGGAATATGCAAGGGGCTACGTGTGGGATAGGAATTCAAGATGCTATAAATCTAGAAGACACTGGGGTTTATGTCTCCTTAGTCCTAAGTATGATGAAACAAACAACAAAAACTTGTCCACAGAAGGGAAGTCACCTCCCAGTATTGAATAGTCCCACACTATTTTTCAGAATAAGAGTGGACTATTGAAGAAATGAGTCCCCTTTCTATAGCATCTAGAGTTTCTAAGGGGGATGCTCTTTTCCCCAGCCCATCCATTCACGTCAACATTGCTATAGGTGGGCTGCCTTGGAGACTTCTATTGACTCCATTTTCAGGGACTTTAGAAATGTCAGGATTAAAAAAAAAGTAGACACTGTCCCATAACCAATGTTGTACTATCACTGATCACAAACACCTTTGGGACTATTTTCTTTATAAGCCAGTAAAATGGTCTTATAAAATGGAATAGTATTTCTCTGAGGGGCACTCACATTGAAGTAGTGGTTCTCAAGGAGACATGCTGCCATGTTTGGAGACATATTTGGTTGTCACAACTGAGCGAGGAGTGCTACGTACGGGTACATAGTAGGTAGAGACCAGGGATGCTGCTCAACATCCTGCAATGCACGGGACAGACTCCTCTCCCAAGAAAGAATTATTCCACCCAAAATGTCAGTAGTGCCCAAGTTGAGAGATCTTGCATAAGACAGTTTCTATACTTTTCCCTCCATTATTCTTTGAATTCTAGGAACATTTTTACCAAGAGAGAAAGTTTCTATTTTCTTTAGGATAATCAAATCACAGCTTTTCTTAAGTAACAATCACATAGTTATGATCCATTCACAGTGATGCTTATGATGCCTTGAATTCATGTATTGAAAATTTTAAGTTTTATAAATATCAGCTTGATTTTTAGATTCATAATTTCGCAACTGGGCTTACGCCCAAATCTTTTGTTGGGACGAAGTAATTTTCCACACTGTTGTTTCACTTTTGCATCCCTCTTGTGACTAGGGATCTGATGCCCAGGAATGGCTTGAACTGTACTTCTACATTTTTATTTGTGTGGGGACTTGTTGAAAGCCAGGTATACTACAGATAACATTTTTACCTTGGAAATTATTTGATTTTTACAAATTACGTTCTTTACAAAAACGAAGTGATTTTCAAACTCCTTTGTACCCCATTTTCTCCAGTAGCACTAAAGCAAACTTCTCGTAATTTTCTCAGAAAACTCAAATACATTTTTTGAATACAAGACTTGCTATATAGGAATTTCCAAATATATATCCTCTTTTCTAGTCTTTTTGACTCGTAGAGCTCTGCTTGTTCATGTCAGAATTCTAGACTATTTAGAGTTGTTGAGAAGACTGAGCTTGCCTTTGCACTTTTAGTTGGCATCCGATTCAAATCCAATACCCTCTTCTGGGTGTTTCTGAGTTCAATGAAAGACATGCACTAGACACCGTTATGGCTTCAAAAACCAGCCTTGATCCACATCCTGTGACAGGATCCACTGACGGTCATTTAGTAACATTCAATGGACTCATTGCAAGTCATTTACTTCTAAGGATTCTAATTAAAAGAGATCGAGCAAGACTTTAACCAGAAAATTCTTTTTATCCATTGTCAAGTTACCTTTGGAGTTTAGGCTGCATTTATTTAGTAATATTTTATAATCCAAAGTTTCCATGCAATCATTCAAAAATATGTATTGAATGCCACTGCTTAATAGATAGGTAAAGAACAAATTTTTGCTAGGCTTACTTCTGAATATAGGAGTATTATCTTGAAAAGTGAAAAAAAGAGAGAAATCTAGGAAATTTTTTATTTTTCCTAAAGTCAATGTTTTCTAAAATGTCCTGATTAAAGGAATTACCTAGTTTATTTATTAAAAGAAATCTCTTAGCCCAACTAAGGCCTCTGTGGGAGAGTTCTAAAAATCTGTATTTTTTTAATAGTTCTCAGAAAGTCATACGATTTGGTAATTTGGGAAATGCTTCCTTAGAAGAGTACACATGTGTGGGAGACCACAAAAGACACCATATTAAATTATTAACAGGTTGGATAGCTTAATCAAAATCAGAAGGTAGTTTGCCACATGAAGAGTACTTAGAAAAGTGTCTGACATATCCTACGCTCTTAATAAGTGTTAGATATTATTGTTCTTCCTTGTCATCCTCAGTGTAGATAAGAATTATGATTTCACAAGGTCAGCCTTCAAAAACCATTAACCCTCTCAGCCAAAGGCCCCAAACACAGTATTTATTACATCCTTGACTGCTTTCCTCCTTTCACTCAGGCATCCGACCAAATTCCTGTCGTTTTCATTAACTCTCTTATTTTGACTGCTTTCTTATCAGTCCTTTTTAACTGAGTATTCTTCCTGGTACTGACTTTTCCAAGTGCCATTTACTTCTTTATCTGTACACACAAGGAGCCCTTTCTGAGAACCTGAACATTCCACTGATAACCATCAAGGCACGTGCCTTTATCGTACCCTCAAAGGCCAATTTACCCATAACCGGGAGTTATTTAAAATAAATTTGAGATTTCCAGGGATGTGTGTAGCTTCCCCCCTCTATAACTATGTTGCTTTGATCCACAAATATTTAAACATTAGCTTGAAATGTTCCATTTGAGTGGTCTAACACTCCCATGTGTTGCATGGATCATGGAAGATTTGCTGAAACTGAGACACCCAGATGGCACTTTTATTTTTTTTTTTTATAATTCAGTAGAAGTGTGCCCATTCACTGACTTATTCCTAATTACAGTTTATATTCTGTTTTGTATAATGCTTAGACTCAAACCTAAGAAAAGGACAGAAAAGGGTGTGTATAATCAACCTGCTTCCTTCCACATTCCTCATCATTTCAGCTTTTCTCAAGGAAAAAAATATCTGTTGCATATATCAGGCATGTAAAAATCTATGTCACTGAGCTAAAAGAGAGAAAAAAATCTATTTCTTTGAACTACGATCAATTCATCCATGTTTAACCTCTTAATTTATATGAATATTTTTAGGCCAAATTTTGCAATTGAGAGATCTTCTCACATTTTGTTAGAAACTCATGTATGTATACAAATGGCTTTATTCACAAAGAGGATTTTTTTTTCTTTCTCTAAAGAGTAATTCAATTCTGAGGTGGACAGAAAAAACAGTTGCCTTTATTTTATCCACTGATTCTATCCTTTCACATTTTAATGAAATAATATCCGTGCTACCTCTGGAAATTCCTAAACAGCCACAAACTACCATTACTCTGTGTTAAAAGAGGTTAAATTGCCCAAAGCCGTAATTTCAAGTCTTAATTGAATGCTAGCAATTCAACCATGAGCAGGATCCCCAGAAGAATGGCGAAGTTCTCTGTAGGCTTCACACAATGGGAATGCGTGGGTAGATGCCATCTGCAGCTCAGGGGTGGAAGAACAAAAAGGCATTTGAGGAAAAGGGAATTTCTTACAGATATGATATAATGGGAAAGATCTGAAAGCCATCCATCATGACTGTGACATACATCACATCCAACAACAGCCAAAAGCCACGAGATGTCACGTACCGCCTGCAGCGTGTCAGGCCTTCTGGCATCAGCACTTTTGTGCATCCTGCCACCTCCCCTTTGTTGCCCACTTGTTGCGGGGCTTGGGGAGGCCCAGGAATGCCTCTGCTCACCCCCACCCCAACGTTTGCTAATGCCGGCTTTATTATCGCACCCCCCCAACAGGCACTCAGGGCATATTCATCCCATGACAGAGAGTGACAATCAATGCTGAACAAGGACACCGATGCCACCAGATGTTGCGGGACCTCATAAATTCGGTTAGCACAACCACGTTGTTCCAAGAGGGTCAGAACAATGTGGGCCAGGCGAGGACACATGGCCACTCAGAAGCTCCCGTGCGGACAGCTGCTCAGAGACACAGAGATGAGGCAGAGGCTTCCATTCACTTTTTTTTTTTTTAGTTTTCCTTACGGGTCTTAGTTTTAACTAATTATCTCAAAATTTAAAATTCAAATTGGTTAAGATGAACAAGTAAAAAATATAAGCTATGTTTTCATGTCACTGTGTGATTGCAACCTGTCATTTATATCCAAGTGCTGTTTGTTTAATTTCACAGTACCATGTGGCATATGGACATACACACACATTTAATATTAGAATAAATTATTACATTTGTATTATATTCTCTTGCTTTGCCTTCTGTATAATATTTGTTTTATATCTCATCTTTCTGATAAAATTACGAGCTCTCCAAGTGTAGGGTCCATGGATAGTGGTCATTACAGGGCCTAATTCAATATTGGACACATAGTTACTGCTTCATGGCTAGTCAGGTGCTTTTAAATGGGCTTCTGTTTTTCATATTTCCAAAGACTGTATAAGAAAACTGATGACAATATACAGAGTGAGAAAACTGAATTTGGACATTATTCATAGTAAAGAAATCTAAAGCTAAGCAGTTAAATTTTATCACTTGAATTGAGGATATTCATAGCCTGCAATTCCTATGCTTATTCAGAATGTTTTCCCAGATTAATATCTTAAAAATTGTGCCAACACTTCATGTTCTAGGCTTGTTTATACCATGTGTAAATAGCCCATTTGCAGGTGCATCTATGTGTGTGTGTTACTAACTCACAGAAATCCATGAAAACTACAAATAGAGG
>CM053503.1:158500933-158590300 GCA_028627145.1 Eidolon dupreanum | reverse complement strand
TATATAATGTTTATGTTTGCCAAAAAGGATGCATTATTTTATGCCTACATTAGATTTCCTAACGTTGAGCAGGTATGACAATGGGTGGGGAGATCATCATGATCACAGGGAATGGCATGCACGCTGCTTTAACAGTTTCAGTAAAAGCCTGTAATTCTAGAATAATTTGTAATATATTGAAAACAATCTGAACTGTTGTATGTAATATACACTTCCAATTCCAGTTAGCTCCAAATGCACAGACAGATGGAAACACGGATAAAGTGAAAGGTAAATTTCATAATGAGAGAATTTAGTTAGTGAAAACTCTTACATGTAAGGGACTTGAGATTATACTCAAACAAATGAAAAGAAAAAAACTGATAATTCCAAAAACTTAAAAATCTAGTTTTCTTACTAATTGTCTAAGATATTCCCCTTCAGCTGCAATTATTTAGAACTACCATTATTGACTGGCTTCAATATCCAAACAACTGACTCAGATAACTGACAAATTTTGTTAGTCTCGCACCCATGGATAATGTGTTCTAAAAATTGTGCGCAATGTCATTCTAGAATTCTCTCTTTGAAAGAAGATCAAAAAAGCACGATATTTTATTTTCCAACTCTTGTCTTTCTTTAAATAAAATTTATTTTCCACAAAAATTAATATCCATTTACGAGTCAAACATCAAAAAGTACGAAAGACGTACAGTGAACCGCCTCCCTTTCCTTACAAAGATTTTTAGAGTTGGTTTCCCAGTGTCACCATACTTTTTGTTGTTATTGTTCTACATCTTGGGAAGTTCTAGGATGAGGTGTTGATAGAGTGATGTTCATTCTAGATGTTCTGTCTTCTTGTTTGAAGGACCAGACCAGGGCCCTTGATCTTCTCCAATACCCTGGCCTCTCCCTGGCTTCTGCCTGCCTGACTGGCTGAAAACTTTCTCTATAACCTCCTATCCTAAAAAAAAGGACATTCTTCCACTGACCTTGCCATTTTCTAAGCTGCCCTAGTCCTTCCAGTTGTCAGTGCCAAGGTACCTCACAGAGTAATCCGGGCTCATTGCTACCATCTCTTATCATAATCTGCTGACACCTTAACTTTGTGAAATCTAATTTCTACATCACCACCATCAACCCCTCCCAACACACACACACACACACACACACACACACACACACACACACGACTTGAATATAATTTCTCTTTCCAGATATACTCATCATCCTAACTGACAGTTCCTTTCACACTGGCAGCTGAGTGACACCTGGAACATCAGACCGTCCCCTCCCGCTGCATCTTCCTCCTTTGGGATGATCACATTTGCCCAACCTGGCTTCCTTCTCGCCTCAGAATGCTGCCTCTCTTCCTTTACTGGTGCTTCTTCTTCTTTCCAGTCTTGTTTATTCCAGAGCTTTTTTATTCCAACCTCCCATTTCAGATATCTCACTCGCTCTTGCTTTTTTTGCAAGATAAGACCAAATCTTCATCCTGAGTTCTCATCTCTTTCTGGAATTTCAGTTCTGCACTTCCCTGGCCTCCTGGCTATCTCCACCTGATTGTCACAATACTCCCTCAAGTCCATTAAACTCACACTTTATTTTCCTAAACCAGTGTTTTGCAGTTGAGGGTGATTTTGCTGCTGCCCCACAAGCCCACCTCCTGGGGATATTTATCAGTGTTTGGAGACATGGTCTCACCAGTGAGGGATGCTACTGGCAGCAAGTGCTCAGAGGCCAAGGCTGATGGATCGGGCAGCACACAGGACAACCCCACAACAAAGAATGATCCGGCCTAAAATATGAATAGTGTCCAGGCTGAAACCCAGCCCTGACCCGACTGCCACTGAAATTTCCCCATTTCTGTCACTTAGTCGCTTTGTCTGAAGGTCCTGGATTTAATCCTGACTTGTTATCCTTCTTTTCTGCTTTCCTCATGTTTTGTACTCCAATAAAAATCCAGCGTTTCACTTGGTTTTCTTTTTCCCTTGGAAACTTCTGGTCATTGATTCTTTTCTTCATTCTGAGTACAAACACCATTGCATGCATGCACTTGGGTGAAGAATTATAATTCCACTTGTCTCAATAGCTCTAGCCTCTTTTCCCTCCCATCCTTATACTCTACTGCTTAATTAAATTTCCTCAAATACTGTTTTTTCCATATCAAAAATTTTCAATGACACCTTTCAGGAACCTCCTTATTTTAAAATACCTTGAAAGCTGAGTCCTTATCATCACCTTTCTTTTATGCCCTATGTAAACCCTCCATTCCAGCCAAACTGGGCTACTCTTTATTCTAATTTTTGTTCTAAATGTAATAACCAATTAATTCCACTGTATTAGTAGCTCTGTTAGATCACAAAATAGTTGATTAGTTAATCATTAACAAAAACTGATTTATTGTTTTAAAGACTTTTATCCTGGACATTGGAGAATTCTAGAGCCAAGTTAATTATAATCAGTTCTTGTCTCTGCCACTTACTAGCTTAAAGAAGTTATTTCCCCACCTGTAAAATACACTAACAATGATTACTTCATAAGGCTACTGTGTAATTTAGAATAATCCTCAGCATATAGTATATATGATAATTGCTATTATACCAAAAGAAAAGAGTGCTATATTCTTTTCTTTATAAACTCTCATTTGAAGGCCATTACTACTGTATAGCGTTAAATAATATTCTTGTGCCTGTTGGTATGGTAGTCAAAGTGATACACTCGCCAATGCACTAATTGTTTGATCAGTTGCTGAGTAATTTCTGAAAATACCATCAAAGTTTTTTTTTTTTAAATGTATATATATATATATTTTTTTGTGAGGCCCTAAAAGATTCTGGAAACCTAAAAATTCCTACGAGATGTAAAAACCTCAGTGTACTCACTATTACCACATCAGTAAAGTTCCCTTTGTTGCCAGGGTTATCAAGTTTCTGAAGTTCAGTGTTCAACTTGTTCGCTATTAATTAATTTGTGGCTCTGATCTACTTGAGAAAATTGTAAAAAGCAATTAAGAGCAAACCAGACCCAAGAATAAAGAACAGGGTTTTTTTTTTTTCTGCTTTTTATCTTTTCCCAGAGTTTCAATGTTTTTCGCAGTAGTTCCCCAGGGGTGGGTTGGGAGGTGGAGCCATTTGTGAGTAATTTATTTTGAAATTTTGGGGGGTGGAGGGTCTGCATTTCTCCCTAAACCTACTCCTTTTTTGCAGAGTTGCTGTGCCTCCCTGTTCTCTGCCCTCTTTCCCCTGGGCGGTCCCTCACCCCCTGAGTGATAGTAAAAGCAGGTACAGTCGAAACAGATGGGACAACATGGATATGTTACTACGTGACTTTATTGCCCGGTGTACAGGCTCCGGATCCATAACCCAAATCCCTTCCTTTTGTGATCTCGTCTGTGCAGCAGTATCAAACTCTCCCAAGCCCTCTCCCAACCACCGCCCCCTTAAATGGAGCTCGTAGACAAGAGAGGATCTGCCAGTAATTACTTCTTAATTCATTTGCATGTGGATGTTCTCATTATAATGTCATTAGCATGGGGGGGGGAGGGAGTCTGGTTGCCGGGGCAACCAGGAGTGGGGGCAGGTGCAGTTCAGCCTCAAATGGATTCTGTTTGGTCAAACTCCACCTGTATTGCTGGCTCTTATCACTCTTTGGTTGCCAGAATGAAAACATTCCACAGCTTTACCCTCTTTATTTTGGCTGTGCCTCCGGAATTTCTTGGTAACCTGTGCAGTGCTGCCTGATTTTGCTAATAACTCCTTTTATTTTAGCTAGCCATGCTGGAGACTTCAGTTTCCAGTCTGTGCTGTCCAACACAGTAGCCTCCCTCCATCTGTGGCTATGCAGCCCTTGAAACCAGATTCGTTGGAATGAGATGTGCTATAAATGTAATAATACAACAAAGGCCTTCAAAGACTTCATATGAAAACAAATACTGTAAATTATTTCAATATTTTTTTAAATTTGGCGTACATGTTGAAATAGTACTATTTTAAATATATGGTGTTAAATAAAATATGTTGTTAATTTCACTTAGCACTTTTTATTTTTAATTATGGCTACTAAAACATTTACAATTAAATATGTATGGCTCATGTATATGTTCCACATCCTATTTTTACAAGCAGCACTGTCCTACATGATAGACTCCTCTTCCAAATCTCCCTCGTGATCAGAGCTGCCTTCTGAAGCCTTATAGAATTTACAGTCGATGTCATCCTGTGCAGAACTTCCATGCTTAATTCTTTCTGGATTGCCTAGCAATTTGCTTGTTTTAGCCACATCATTTCGTAAAAATTCTTAGAGGTTAAGGAATTCAATTTTCCCATCAAGACAGGAAATTCCAATCAAAGCGTTGCTGATAGATGCTTAACCAGGTTCTGTGTGAGTCTTTTTTATGGGCCACTACAGAGCAGCAGATAGAGAAAAACACAAATCATAAGAAAGTTGTTCTTTATGTTGACAGGAAACCTGCTTCCTTCTAAAAGCTACCCCCCATCTTAGTTCCGCCCTTGGAGCAAAGTAGAGAAAGGGTGCTCCTCTCCCACATGACAGCCCTCCTTTTACTTGAAGACATTTGTCATGGTCTGCTACACTCAGCGTTTCTTTGTTAAACATTACCCATTCCTCTCAACAATTTCTCATAAGTCATGGCCTCGAGGCTCAGCTATCCCTGTTGCCCCACTCCGGATTTTTGTCATTTGTCAATGTCCCTATAGAAATGTGGCATCCAGAAATAACACCCAACCTCAGATGTGGTCCATACTTAGTAGAAGGCGGTAAGAGTAGCTCATCTCTTCTTCAGGACCCTAGAGTCTGGTTTATTTAGTCTGCTTTTGTCTTCTCATTTCCAACGATATCCCATTGTTGACACGTGTGGAGCTTTTCATTCACTTAACCTAACAGATCTATTTTTACATAAACTGATCTGAAGTCATAGCTTCTTAATCTCAGACTTACATAATTAACCTTTTTAAATTGAAACTCAAGACTCAGTGTTTCTCTCAATAAAATTTCACTTGTGGGCTTTATCCCACTGTTCCAGTGTGCCAAGAAAATTTTAAATCTGGTTCTTACTCAGTAAATTAGCTATTTTTCTCGGTTGGGTACCAGTCAAAGACACGATTAACTTATTTTTGATGTCATCTTAATCACTGATAAGTGTATTGAACTAGACAGAGCCATCTTGTTCATTAAGAAATGAGAGACTTTGTCAACTTTCTTTCTGAGATCAAAATACTCTATGGTGGTATCTGATCTAACAATTCCTCCATAAAAAATAACATTTGGCAAGTATTTTTTGTGTGCCTGTTACATGCCAGAAATTTTTTTAGGTACGGAGGTATGACTTAAATTTGGTGAAATAAATCTGGTGTTTAGTGATTCCCTCTGTGTGTTCCCAAGCTATGTTTTTAATAATCTGTTAGTTCTGTTAGGGTAATTTGCAAGAGATCCTTAATAATCTTACTGGTTTATAATTTCTATAGTCCAACTTTCTTTACAATAAACAGGATGCCATTCGTCGCTTGTCCATTTTTTCAGAACTCATTAATTCTCATTAAGAACACATTAAGATTATCAACCATGATTTCACAATCATAGAAGTGAGTTATTTTGTTTTCCTGGGAAAGAGTTAAACTGTACTTGGAGATTTACAGTTATTTAGAGTTGCTCTCTATTCTCCTCTTTCCTTTCTCTCACCCTGGGGAAAACTGTAGCCTGGCATCTAACACTGGGCCTAATTGTTGACTGCTTATATTTTCAATCTTTTTTCTTTCTTTTCCCAGTTTGAAAGCTTCTCTCTTTATATCAGTGAAAAAAAAAAAGAGAAAGATTAAGTTAAATAGGTTTTCTGCCTTCTCTCTTTTATTATTGCTATTAAAGCATCTTTCCCCTGTCATGATCAACAAATATGCTCGTTATTTATTTTCTGAAAGCAAAAGGTGTACTGAGTTTTATATATAGAATTTTCATCAAAAGAGAGAGAGAAATTCCAAGAAGCTCTCTTAGTTTCTACACCAGGGTTTACAAGTAAGTAGATCATTTGGAAGCTTAGAATACTTGTCTTTCCCTTGTATATTTTGTTTTCAACTTGTAAAGATGTAGCCCTTTAAAATGAAAATTTATACAGATTCTCATTAGACTTTCTATAGAAACAATTGATTAATTTCTAGTGTGGGACTGGTCCTTTTGTTTTGGGTAGCTTCTGCAGAAGCATATGATATCTTTCCATCAACACCTTTTATAAAATGGACTAATAATATATTGTTAAATTCATTATTCATTTAATTCTAAGCTCAGTGTTTGCATTGTTACCTAATGCCACATATGTATATGGCGCAGTGATTGGCAATAGTTGTGTAGTTATTGTGGTCTAGTGTCACACATTGAAATCTTTTGTAGAGCAATGCTGCAGAGTCCCAGAGGCAAAGTTCTGAACAGGTGCTTTTGAAGAAGAGGATGATAAATTGTTACTATGTATGTTGCCAAGAGGTAAGTGATTATATATAATTGAATGACTCTTGAAAAGTACTGTAATCTATGAGTTTGGTGTTCTGCATTTATAAATGTTACATCCACACTTAGATTGTATCTACTCATGTAATGAGAAGGCAAACTGTGAAAGAGTAATTTGTCTAATTCAGTCAAAATTATCATATCAATCATTTGGATATTTCAAAAGAAAGTTTTAAGTGCCTGAATTATAGAAATAATTACTTCATTTCTCCATTCCCTTAACTGAGCATATGAAGAGATAATCTGATAGACTGTTTTTTTCTTCGTTTAAAAGAAAGACAGTCATTTAAAATTGGGAACCACCTAATATAATCTCTGAAAAACCTTTCACAATTTTGCATCTGGCTTCTTTTGATAAATATTATCTTCTTATTCTTATAGCAATTTTTTTTCAAAAAAACCATCTTTTTTTCAAAGTTATGTGTCGGAATAATGCACATTAAAAATTGTAGCGTAATATTACAGATTCTTTCCTTACAATGTTGCAAAAACAGCCTGAATTGAATTGGATCATATTGGTTTACTTAACTCAGTTAAATCAGTAAACACAAATGCAGGTAGATACTGATCGCAATTTTATTCACGTCTCGGATTTACAATAACTTCAAATTATTTTGATTTGTTTTTCCACCAATAATTTAGTTTAATTTATCACTATACAAAATCTGAATAGGTTATCAAAGTATTGAAATATATAACCCTTTTAGGAAGCCTGTGATTCCCAGATAGTCCTTATTTTTGCACTCAATGAAAGATTTTGTTACAACATGCAAGAAAATTTCCTAACTATAAGATAGCAATGGATTGACTAATTAAAAATGCATCCATCTGTTGGTAGTTTGCTGTCTTGCTATTTGAAACATGCAGATCTAAGTGGGTTGTTTTATTTATGAAGACTCTCTAACTGAGAGAGTTATGGATTCATAAGCTTGCATTCATAAACACAAAAAGGTTAACATTATAACAAAAGTTAAATATATAGAGTATTTTATATTTCTTTAATAGGTTTGAGTTTTAACACATAATTTTGAAAAACAGAGCTTTAAATATAAAATGTAGAATAAATTTTAGCTATTCTCCTTATAGAATTTTTACAGAACTTAAGAGGATTTTACATAAAAAAAGATGCATATGACCCTTCAATGTTTACTTTGTTTATGAATAGTAGAGACTTACTTCGAAGTGATTGCATACGAAGCTTTATACTTCCTCAAAGAAAAAGTGTGGCGATTGCTAGAATTGTATTACATTAAAGTTGAAAGGTACCATGAAAATGATGTAGATCAGAAACTGAGGCTTAAAGAGATGTGATTACTTGTCCAACATCAAACAATCCATGTAATCCGGGACTCTTGCTTTCTTATACGACATTTCTCTTATTGTTTAACAAGTTCATGTGGCACCCTGAGCTCGGTTATTTAATTTCCTTGCTCTGATTTGTTATATTAAAAACAGAAAATCCACATTTCATTTATCAAGATTTTATCACTTGTGTTTGAGAGAGAGCAATTTTGATTGACATCTGTATGTCAATGTAAATTCCAGATATAAGAAAAAAGTTATGGCTCATACTATGTTATCACACAAAAAAGCACGTGCGCGTGTGTGCGCGCGCGCACACACACACATTTTGCCACAGATGAAGCCTAACATATAAAATAATTAGGATTCGTCTCTGCAACATGGTACATGGGAAGAAAACAGTTCCCTATGGACTAACAGTGAGTCTAACCTTGAAGTTAAGACTCATAACAACAGAAACAGTAATCTTTGACAGAAAAGTACCTGTGAGGCTCTTTAAAAACATCCCAGACAGTATGTTAAATAATAGAAACCGATGGTCCAAATTTTTTTAAAGTGGTTTGCCGCAATAATCTAGTTCCTCACTCACTGGACACCAAATCAAGGTATAATAATATTAACAGCAAACAATGATTTTTGTGTCAGGTGCTCTGTTTATGGCTGTACATAGAGCATCTTACTTAATCCCTATAATAATCCTGAGGTGGGCACTATTATTAGCCTCGTTTACAAATAAAGAAAATGAAACCTAAAGAAAATGACTGTGCGTAAGATGAAGAGCGGAAAAAGTGAAGGCTGAGATGAGGTAGCATACTGGGTGGACACTTGGGATCCTTTAATTAAGAGGTCTCTCTCTTGCTTTGGGCGTCAAGCGTGAAACTTGAATTTGAGTCTCAGTAATGTTACAAATCGCATATCATAGGCAATTGAAGCCACACTCAGATGGTCAAAACTGTCAGTGTTAAATCTGTAATTGGATCACTATATGAAAAAATAGGTTTTTATATAACGCTTAAATCTGACCACCTTTCTGAAAGGTCAGTTAGTTCTAAATTATCCTTGATTCCTGAAAAAAAAAGTGAGACCAAGATAAAAATTTAAAAGCATTAGTTTTTCTACACGACAATTTAATCACCAGTTTGAATCTTCTAAACCACTTAACTTTTAAGCAAAGTTACTGACAATTAGCTAAGCTATTTGGGTTTACATAAGGTTTTATTCCTCTTTTCGTTGGAAGCAGTTAAATAATCAGCCAAAAGAAGCAAAGGTCGGTGGCGTTGAGGAACAATCTTCACGCTCCTGAAATCAAATGTCTACTGCAGAGACAATGAGTGATGTAATTAGATACTCTGTTTACAGAAATGGGCACATTTGCCCATTATGGCACAACACAGGGCCATTCATTTTGGTTTGGCAGCAGGCAAGTAATTGTGTGAAAATCTGCATTTATTCTCCACATGGCTATAATGGATGGGCCCCATGAGGACAGTCAATGCAAATCCTATGTGATCACAGAAAAGAAGTCAACCTTCTGAAGTTTTGGGAAATTTTTCACCATGAGCTAGTTCGATTTTATTGTGTAGATTAATTACAACCTGATTTATTTAGAATACATATACAGAAAAACACCCCTCCACACGCATTATGACTACCTACTGAAATATATTTTTTATGGTTATATTTCCCAAATTAAATACACTGAACATAAATGAAAAAATGTATTTTTCCATGGTGAAGAAAGAATTAAGAAGAAATTCAATAATATGGACTTGAAGCAAAAATCAATAACTTATTTTGAAGTTAAGAGGTAACTTTATACAGATGCCAATTTTTAAGTTTATTTTTTCTTTAACAGTCAACCATCCTTCCCCCTGCCCCCTTACAAATTGCTTTTATTCTGAGTTAGAAGGCAAGATGGTATTAGTCTAAGACATATTCTTTAAAAATAATGAAACTTAGTGGCTTCGCCAAGGGTATTCCTGGATTTGTGTGAATTTGTGCATATGTGTGTGCCTATGTGTGTGCAAAATAGGTATAGAAAATCTGCAGGTACGCTTTGTATTGAAATACACCAACTCGATCCATATTGAATTCTAAAGACTAATGCTGTTCTTGGCATTATCTTACTAAAAAGACAATTTACTGAAAGTCTATTTTTATCCACAATCAAGTGTAATCTATGGGGGGTTTCCAGAATTTTAAAATATTAATTCTGAGTACTACTTCATTTGTTCTCACCAATTTTATCATTTTGAAAATTAATCAACTGTCAAAAAAGTTGAACTCTAAGTGATATTAGATTTAAATTATGCATGTGTGTTTTATCAGAACATGAAGAGCAAAACATATTACAATATTATAAGGAGGCAAATTATCTTTGAAGAAGAATCTATGTACACTGAGAATAATCAATAATATGGCTTTAATTTTAAAAGTTAAAGACTTTACTATCTTTGCTGTTCAGATGGGTGGGTGCATGTGTGTGTGTGTGTCTGTGCCCATGTGTGAGCACGTGTGTGTTGGCATGTATATAATTTTCCAGAATTCTTTACATTTAGATTTGTTCTATTTTTTTATACTAAGTACCAGAAGAAACATTTTTTTTGAAGATTAACTGGGTTCAGGAGAGAAATAATACAATTATATTCTTGGTCATTATTAGCTTTACACTCAACAGGTTGAAGGGACTGGGGACTCAAACATTTGTGGAACATTCCCTATGGATTTGCCAAGCATCTGTGTTAACATGCCAAACAACCTCCAGGGTTATACAGTTATTTACTCTTGCTTATTGGTTACACTCTTGCCTCTGAACAACTGACGCTTGCCTTTTGCCTGGTAGACAAGAAACCCAATTGTTACAAGCAGCAACATTCCCAGAGAGCGAAATAGACTACTTACATAGGATGGCGAACAATATTCAAATTTATGTCATTTACTCTTTTCTCTTTTATATCTTCTTAGCTCCAATACAACAAAACTAAAGACAGAAACGCAATGAAATTAAAATGTGAGTATAGCTAATGCAAAAAGTAAAATATAATACATTACTATTGTAATGTATTCTATGTGTTAAGTGACATGTACCTTCACTGAAAGAAGCGACTATATTTCATTTCCTGTGAGAAGGTAAAAGTTAATCTGTTTATTTTTAGAGACTATAAGGGCTCCTAGTTATTTTAGCATAAATTTGGAATATTTTGTTTAAAGATCCCATGACTTTAACTGATCAGGAATATGATGTCAAATTTAAAAGACTCATAATGAACTAGAATGTAGATGACATCAAATAGAAACAAAGTAATTAAAATAAAGTCTAAATCTAATTTCAAGTGCTCTTTCTAGAGGTCCACATTTTAATTTGTGCTAATGACCTAGCTGACTTTTCAGGGACATAATCTGCTATACAAATAGAAATGTCTCAATAATGTGGGTTTGTATTATAACTGCCTTTCGATGTTAAGACATTAAATTATACAGGATGCAACCTGTGCAAAGTTATAAGCAGAACGTTCCTACAGCTACCCTCCAATTAGCAAGAACGAATACTCTCGAGTAATTTTATGAAGAGATGTTAGTACTTACAGGTCAGCTAAGAGTCAGTCAGTCCAAGAAAGGGGATGCTAGACACATCTGATCACTCTCACTAGGAGAGAAACTAAGACTATTCGGGGGCGCCAACCCCTGATAAATTTCAGCAGGGGTGCGTTATTCTTTGCCTTGACAAGCTTTGGAATGCTTGGCCTCCAGGGTAACTTCACATTACATTGGCGCTGGGCTACAGATGCAGGGGTTTGGTATATGCGTTTGCATTTTTGAGTGTGTTTGAGAAAGCAGTTTCTGAAGGGCTGTGAACCAAAACCCTCCCACCAGTCGTCTCCCACCCCCAGCTTAGGAAGAATTGGCTAGGGCTCCCCCACTCTTTCCATCTAAATGTAATGCTGAGCTAGTAGGCCTCGGGACACAAAGCTTCCATCCAAGGCTGTCACTTGACTGACAGCAAAAAGGTTGCAGGGAGATGGACAGCTGTGTGTAGGTGGACATGGAAAAAACAGAGCAGAGCAGATTAAATCAGAATACAGCAAGAGGAAGGATCTAAATCACAGACCTTTCCAGATTTAGAAGGCTTGAGGAGGCTTAAAGCCAGTTAATCTTATTTTTAATCAAAGTCATGTTTTTAAAACAAGCGCTCAAGTTTATAAATAGATGGGTATCTATAACACATAAATACACATTGTAAAGTGGTACAAGAAGTGTATTGCTAAAGAAAACTGTAAGTGGAAAGACGCAAGGCATCCTGAATTTACTCATTACTTTTGCAGTTCAACCTTTGGAGAGATTTCCGAATTGCAAACGTCATTCTTGAAGTAACTTGACCAGGGTGGCAGGCTAAGCAGTGTGGACACAAGGAGGCATTTATCAAAGTATTTTTAATGATAACAATCCAAGTGAAAACTACCAAAGTTTCGGATGCAAACAACGCAACATACAGAGGTAGTAGTGGGGCCCAGCTTCACTGAGCTGCAGTAAACTGACCATTTAAAGGAACAGACTTGATTAATTTTCTGCCAATGTTTAATTACCTTTGATAGGCGTCTAATGTCTTGCAAATAAGCAGGTCGGTGTTGGAGCGATGAGACTTAACTCTTGATGTATGTCGGAATCTCTCTCATAGT
The DNA here is from genome assembly GCA_028627145.1 of Eidolon dupreanum. NCBI lineage: Eukaryota > Metazoa > Chordata > Mammalia > Chiroptera > Pteropodidae > Eidolon > Eidolon dupreanum. The sequence continues at coordinate 158,577,827 of CM053503.1, read as the reverse complement.
CACCTGCGCATGTTTGGGTTCAAATTTGTTTTAATATTCTACATGTTAATCCTGAATGTCAAAGTGAAGCATCAAATCTCAGGAAGTAAAATCTACCTATAACATTTATAATATATAATTATTCTATATAGAAGAAAAGATTGATCTCAAACTGGGATTACTCGGTCTCTAATCTAGATAGATATGGTTGAGTGTGTCCTTCTTCGCAGGCTATTTTCATACACAGTCACATATTTAACCAATAAATGTCATCGGATACCGTTCTCTGTGTTTTAATGCCTAATTTTTAACTCTTTCTCTCACTGTTTAGCAAAAAGAAAACCTGTGGTGTGTACATATGAATTGAATAACAAGAAAAACAAATGATTAATTCGATACATTTTAAATGTCCGTTTGAGTCAAATGATCTGTTGCTAACTGAATTGTTTTTACTTCCCTACTTCAGATAACTCATTGTTTGCCTGAAGTTAAGCCAGTTTATTTGTGCAGAGATAGTCAAGGTCTGAGGAAAAGTGATTCCACATACAACTAAGTAGCAGAGGGCTGCTTACAGAGCACGTGTTGAAGCTGTGTGATGTGTGTACATGCATAAACTCTTGAGTGAACTTTTATCTTAAATTCTTTATTGTTTTTAAATATCGTATGTCCAGAAAGCCCCCAAATCATGCCAGTTCTAACCAAACCATGTTTATGAATCTCACTTTTGTATTTCTTTACATAGGGAGTTTATTTCTGTTCAATGGATGTTAATATGATTTCATTAATTTACAGTGGAGCTCAAGTAGGATATGATTTAAAAAAAAAAAAGCCTATACTGTGTTTCTTGGGGTTTTGACTGAGTTTCCTCTTTAGATCTTTCAAATAAATGATCAAGCATAACCTTTTGCAGGCAAAAGCTTTTTCCTCTTTGCTAATTGACATAAATGATTAGGTTAAAGAAATAAAATATAAATATAACCTTAAAAGTAACGTTTCCTCTATACGTGTGCTTATAAAATTTCATTGCCTAAACAAGCATTTAAAGGATTTATATTTTACCCAAAAATATACTACCTGTCATTTTAGACATCTTTAGATGTCTAAAGACAGACATCTTTAGAATATTCAAAGATCTTTTGAAAATACTGAAGAAATGTTTGGGACAGAAGTCTTCTGTACTGAAGTACTCTGCTTTAGCCTATGATGGGAGAAAAAAAAAGGTTTCTAAACTTACCTTCTCCTTCTGTAGTAAATCATAAATTATGTTCATGGTCATATATTTTTTTCTTACAGCATGTCATTACAATAATAAATTGTTTTTCAGAAAGAAAAGACGTCGGTCTTTTTATCAATAAAACGGAGCCTGTTGCAGTATTTCCATAAATTGCTTCTCTAACCCCATAATTATTTCTCTTTTTAAAAAAATGGCTAAAAAAAATTGTACCTGTTTATGTTATTCACATATATATTATCATTAGTTTTTCATCATGAAACAACTGTAATTCCAAAAGTTCTTTTAATGATCATAAATCAACATAACTATTAAATATTAAAACATTTAATAGCTAAAATATTTAATGGCTGTAACTTAAAGGTTTATGTTGGCATTTGGAGTTAGAATGAGTGGATGCTGTTTCATAGGTGTTGTATTGAAGTCTTCCAAGTAAAAAGCATTTTACATTTCTTTAGGTGCATGGCTTCCATGCCTAAAGAGTAAAATAGTTTTGGTATTTAACTCACTTTCCCAATGCAGCCAAAAACATGCACAGGATCTCCTCTTAATTCTCCTGAAGAAAGGTTCATTGTCTCTACAAAATATTTTGTTCTAGGGATCTAGAGTTTTTGCAGGACCAAACTGAGTGTCTTCCTTTCCCTCTACCTCCCTCACGTTGGCCCCAAGATAACCCAAGTTTCCTGATGGTTTCTACACAGCACCCACAAAACTTCATGGTGGGTACTGCCTGGTCAAGGCTGAGAAGAAATCTTTGACATCATAAACACATGGTGTTTGGCACATAATAGGTGCTTGAGAAACGTTTATTAGAATTTAATTAAAATTCAGGTACAATATCAAATAAAGTTTCAGGAAAGTCTTTCCCCCTTGAGAACCCCAACCTTTCTTTGCAGTCGTTTTCCATCTCAGTGAACCCGAAAGCCTTTTCCTGTCTTACTCTCTCATTCTTCTGACTCACCACGACCTGAGCTCTGTGGCCATCTTTCCCACTTAGGTTAGAAGGACTAAGGAGAGTCTTGCTTCTTCTTTGCATGAGAAATAGCATCAAAACCTTGAGATGTAAGGATGAAACCCCCAGTAAGGTTTCTCGGAAGCTGTAGGAAGCCTACCAAATGTTGTTCCCGGTTACTATATTTCACAGTAGCTTACAGCCAAGAGTAGTTTTCTGACAAAGGTGGATATTTCATCAGGGAGAGTTTTGGTTATTCATTATCACTGAGATTTTAACTTGATTATGAGACTTTTGATTCCTCACATCTTATTTCACTTAATTATTTTTGAAACTACTATATTTGGAGACAGGTACACTCCTTAGGTTCAAGTCCAGCTGAATCACTTAGGAATATGAGTGAGTATGAACTGTCACAAATGAAGGGAAGAATTTAGAATTTATTTCCCTCCGCTGCTGTATAGGTTGGTGAAGTTAAACATTCTCCTCTCATGGAGCTCAAACAGTAAGTCGCAGTGCCTGGTTTCCTCATGGAAAGGACAATTTAAGCTGAATAAATGATTTTGCATTTAATAATATTAAATTATTAACTATTAAATGGTTTTTATGATATATTATCTGAGAGTAATAATAATTGCCTCCTATATGCTAGATGCTACACTACGTGCACTACAAAATTCATTCAGTTTTAAAAGGAATCACAGAAAAACTACAATTCTCAGGTGAGGAAACCATGTCTCAGAGAAGCTAGGTGACTTATCCAAAGACAAGTAGTAGACTCGCTACAAGTTAAAACGAGAGATGAGTCTGTCTTGAAAACCCTGGTTCTGGTAAGACAGAGTCACCGCATTGCTGTTGGAGGCTCCGTTTTATTGATAAAAAGACTGACGTCCAGGGAATTCGGCTAAACTAGCTAAAAAATCGGGCAGAGTATCTAGTAAAAGGCTGAATGTGTCCATCTGCTCTTTCTCACACTCCCTCATCTTCCATGCTTTCTCTTTATCGTTTCTTATTTGTCCACAGGTCAAAGGCCCTTTTCTCATTACTTTGGTGAAATTGGCCCTCCACTTAGACATGGAAACTCTGGGAAGCTTGGTGCTATTTTAAAATGTCTTCAGAAATTAGAAACACCTTTGAAATTCCACTTTAACTCAACTTACCATTTAAAATCTACTTTGCAGCTCAAGTCTTTGTCATTGGTACTATACAAAAAGGAAAACGTATATTGAAATTTTAAAATTATTTAATTACTATTTTCCTTAAAGCTTATAAGCACTTTTTTTTTGACATCTCTTAACGGAGTCAAAATACTCTTAAATTCTTACAGTAGTTGGAGGGCTTTTACACAAGTCAGGCTAATTTATCTTAAAAGCTGGTGATTTAGGTAGTTTTTGAAAGTGGTATTCTACGGCAGCCTTTTGATCCCACAGGACAACTGATTTGTTGTAAATGTTCAAGTGTTTGAGAATTCCTGGGCATTTTCCAATAAAGTGGGGGGTTTTGCATTGATGGTGGGCCATGGCCACCATCATTTCTTCCTCATTGCCTTATTTTTAGGAGGAATGGTGTCTGCTAGATTAGAACACTTTTTCCTCTAGGGACTCAGAGTGGACAGAAGCATTTTCAGCAGCTTATTTCTGGTCTTCCACTCAGAAACGCTTTCATGAGGAAGTTACAGTTCAGTTTTTCTGAGTTAGCACTTCTGTCTCATGGATCTCCAGATTATGGAGCTGCTCTGAGGTCCCAAAAAGGGAAAATGGGAAGAAAAAAGGGGAAGTCGCTGAATATACCCTAGCAAATGAAGCTATGCTTACAGGGAGCTGTGGCGGGAAAGACTTCTTTTAATATTCAGAGCGAATATCCCGGGGCGGGGGGGGGGGGCGGGCTGGCCGGGGTGGGGGCGGGGGGAGAATGGTACATGTTTTAGAAATTTTACTGTTTTTCAGAAGGCAGGCAGTCAATTTTCTATTTCAACCACACATATGTGCAAAACTCAAGCTCTTACTGAGAGGTAGCCAGCAACTATTGTTTAAAGTGTTTTAAACAGAATTTGGATGGCTCCTTTTCTTTTGAGTCCGTGCCAAATGACAGAGACCAACATTCATCTTTTTGTCCTATGAAACTCAGGAAGTCACATGAAAGAGCCTAAACTCGCATTCCTTAAAGAGACTCCGTGCAGTTATTTTCAATAATTTATACACCCACGTACATGTATACCCCCGTGTGCTGTGTGTGTGTGTGTGTGTGTGTGTGCCTTTTTACTTGTGTGAAATCAGTAGCTACAAGAACTGAAATCTACTTCTTCAGACTGTGACATTTCGGCAGGTCTCTCGCTGAGAAGCCAAAATGCCTGGAGCCGCACAAACTGCCCCCCTTGTCCATCGACTCACAGCTACTACCCAGCGCCTTGCTGAGCGCGCTCAAGTAAAAGTTGCCCATCTTTTTAGCCAAGGTTTGAGTCTGCACGAGTGCAGCGGTTCAGCCACGGAGGAGACACGCCGTGCTGCGGGCGCCGAAGACCTGAAACCGTGGCCGCGAGCTGCGCTGTCCTCCGCATCGCCCTGCACCCCTCCCCCTTCATCTAGAATTAAGATTGCGTTTTCAGCGACAGCAGCAACTACTCTAGCAACCCCTGGGATGTTTACTATGAGTTTCTTATCGACCCGCCTTCAGATTCCGTTTTCGGTAATCTAGCTGGCAAGAAGTACGACAGGACTCCCGAGTCCCCTCCTCCGCCACACGGCACCACACGGCGGGGATGGCCTGGGTGCGCCGTACGTGGGAGGGTGGACGAAAAGATACCGCACCCACACACCACGTCTCTGCCGGTGGCTGCTCGCACTTTGCGGTCTTTGTCCGCTCGCCCTTCCGCCGGGGCCGCGCACTCCCGCGTCTGGCCAGCAGGTGGCAGAGTTGGTTCACGTTGAGTCGCTGCCAAAGAGAAAGGCGCTTCAACCTCCCCGAGATCGCCCTCCCGCTGGGACCCAGGCTACAGAGGAAAACTCGGCGGAGCCGCTGAGGGAGCAAGAAGGGCGACTCCGGAGGAGGGAAGGAGGAATGCCCCTCGTCTGGAATCGAAGGCCCTGCAAACTTGACTCCTCCTTTGCTAGAAATGCACCGAATAGCGTCAGGAGTCAATTTCCGGACCGCCGGCTGCGTTCCTGTTGCGGGACAGCGCTCAGATGGCTGGGCCCGCGGCCGGGGGACTGGGGGACGGACCACTACCCAGTGGTGCCAGCGCCCCAGAGGGTCGGAAACAACACCCACTGCACTTCGGCAGGGGCAGCTGCGCAGATTTCTGTGGGTCCTGCTGCCCACCACCGTCTCCGGAGACAAGGACAGCTGCCGAACCAGCGCTGGGCAGCGGTTGGAGCGCAGAGCGGCAGCAACCGCTCGGGGCAGCTTCCGAGTTCCCATTAGCGATGTCTGGGCAGGCGCAGGTTCCCACATTTCCACTCCAGCCCTTGGTTTTTACACCACGCGCCCTGGACTTGCCAGGTCCGGTCCCAGCGACTCCCCCGGGCCATCCAGGGCCATCTCGGGGCGTCTTACAGCGGTGGGGAGTCCTGTCCCGGGACCGGGATGAGATCCACCGCGTAAGCGCTGAGATGGGACCAGAGGGGGCTTCTCCTTTGCTCGAAAGTCATTCTTTCAGCCTCTGGAGACAGTGACTGAGCCCTGCTTGCGGCCAGGCGCTGCACCCGACCTTGGGGACTCCCGCTCTCCAGGCAGCTGGGAAGCTTGGGAAGAAAGGAGTAAATAGAGCCACAAAACTCCCTCCAAAGAGCATTTCATATGGAGATGCGCCATAAAGACACAAAACAGAGCAAGGTAGCAGAGGGTGGCTGGGTCCCTGCGCGGGAGTGAGTGTGCAGCCCCAGCTGGGGCTCGCGGGACTCGAACACTTCGACCCTCAGAAAAGAGCAACGGTAAAGAGACAGGTCAACTCTACACTTATCTTATTGTACTGAAAGAGCTTTTCCTCTATCTCAAACCACCCGTGGGGGTAAAAAGGGTTTGCCAACCTTTCCTCGGCCTCCCCCGCCTCAATCGATTCAGAGTTTTTTCGAAGCTCCTTCCACAGCCCAGGGGCTGGCCCCCAGGGGTGACGTCTGGGGACCCCGCCACCTCCCTCTTGCGGGGGCGAGGACCCCAACCGAGCTCGCCCCCTCAAGCCCGGGAAGACTGGCGCCCTGCGGAGCCTGGAGGGGCGGGGCTTCAAGGCGGGCTCTGCTCGGTAGGGGAGGGGCCAGACTGCCCCATCTGGGCTACCATTGGCCGCAGACCCCGGACTGGCGGGCGCACGTCACGGGCCGGGCCCGCCCCCTTGGCAATGTCTTCAGCCTGCTGCACTCCTAACTTAAGCATTTATTCCACTGGGATAGAAGCGGCAGGAGCAGCGTTGGCACCGGCGAACCATGGCTGGGATTTTCTATTTTGTCCTCTTTTCGTTTCTCTTTGGGATTTGCGACGCTGTCACCGGTTCCAGGGTGTATCCCGCAAATGAAGGTAAGAGCGGGGTGGCCTTTCTGCGGTCGGGGACCGAAAGGGGAAGATCCGCGAGTGAATGTTCCTCGTGAGCGCACGGTTGGCGGGTGCGGGGGGATCTCGGCGTGAGCGGTGCATCCTGACTTTGGAAAAAGGGGCCCAGGTCGAGGGGATCTGCGAAGGGGATGCGGGGAGCGGCTGAGCAGCCCGCCCTGTGGCGGTGACCTGTGCTGGCGGCGAGGCTGCCCAAGTTTGTAGCGAAAGGACAAAGTTTATCTGCATCCGCCGGCGAGGCCAGCTCGAGGCGCCCCGAGGGAATATATGGGAGCCCACGCCAGGATTAAAATAATAATTCTGTGGCCCATATCCTCGCTTCCACCATTCCCCCACCCGGCCTCGATCGAGGGGGAAACCCACGCCTGGAGCGCGGTGAGGGCTTGGCGTTCCCGGGTTCTTATGAAAGCCTTGCGAGCTCTGCTTTCTGCAAAGTTTCACGGACCCAGCTCTTCCCGCACCCGGCTGCAGCGGTCGAGGTGCCGGTCGCCCGTCGCCAATGACCTGATTTCTAACACCTGGCGTCAGACATCATTCCCCCCCGCTGGGGTCTGCGCCCCAGGGGGGCGATCGCTGTTTTAAGGGCCCCACGCTCCTCAGATCATCCCGCAGACCTGAGGAATTCGCCCTCAAGTTGAATATACTCGAGTTTTTGCTTTATGCCCCAGAAGTGTACACGGGTTAGTTCGGAAGGAACGTGCGGGACCGACCGGACCCGTCTGGGTGTGCGGTGTACTGCGCGTCTGTTCGGACGTGCTGGAAGGATTGTGTGTGTGTGTCTGTGTCGGGAGGTGGGGGTTGATCATTTAGTTACTGATGATCTCAGGGAAAGACGAGTTGAGTGTGCGTGTGTGTGTGTGTGTGTGTGTGTGTGCGCGCGCGCGCAAATGCGTCTGTGTGGTGCGTGGGTGCCCGCGTGGACGCGGACGATTGCGTGTCTGTGTGTGCGAGTGCCCTAATTGTGTGCGCGTGTGTTCCTGCGAATGCTCGTGCTCGAGCCTGCGTGCATCTATCCTTGCATCTGTCTCGCCGACTCTTTCACCCCTCCCCGCTCCCCCATCCATCCATCCATCCATCCATCCATTCGTCCGTCTCTCCAGGATCCGTCCATCTCTCCAGGATCCGTCCATCCATCGCTGTGCAATCCATCATTTTCCCTTTTCCGAAGGAGGGAGCCAAAATCCAACTTAGCCCTAGCTGCGCGGCGGGTACCCGGAGCTCGCCAGGCGGAGGCTCGTAGAGAGTCACACACCTGCCGGCAGACGCTGCTTGGGAGCAAAGGGGCGCTCGCTCACCGTCCCTATCTCCTCCCTTCCGACGTGGCTCCAGGAGCCTTCTCGGCCGCTGCCGCCCCTCGATGCGCAGGATCATTTCTCTTAGCGGAATCGCAGCTCCCGCGTTCTCCCGACTACTTCACACACTTGTTAGGTCGTCCCCCGAGACCTCACAACACCAGGCCCAGAGATTTTCTTTTTACCCTTTTCTTGCCTTTTATTTTGGATGCAAAACTTGGGAGCCCTACACATAAAAAGAGGCTGATGGAGCCGTAGGCTGATGCAGAAAGAACGGGGGGGGGGGGATGAATCACTCCCCTCTTGGACCCCTCCTCTCCCTTGAAAATTAATTCATTTTGTTGCTTTTTATTCCCATCACGTTTCCTTTTCTCCTTTTTACCCACCCATTCTACTCCCTCCCTTTTTTTGTAAATTGGGTCTTATTGTTCCCTTTGTGTCCCTAATCCACCTTACATAAATCCAAATGGTTGTAGCGGGCTTTTCTCTAGGGACCGAGAAGAGAGAACGAGGCCGGGGGTGGGGCGCAGCTCCCGGCGGGAGCGACCCGGAGAAGGCTCTACGTTTTAAAATAATTAACAGACCCCAGGAATTCAGGCTTCTCAGGAAAACCAGGAGAAAGAGGCTGATTTTAACCCCTTTGACTTCGGGGTGAAATGAGAGGGGGAAATGGGCAGAATTCAGGGGTCTGGGGGCGAGATTGAGAGTTGGCGTGGGCAGGAGCAAGGATGAAGACTGCCCATTCCCACCCCTCCCCCAGCCTGAAGAGCCGGGCTTCGCTGATCAAATTAATAACCCAGTGGTTCCTTTGAGATGGGCCTTTCGACCTCCAGGCCTGCAGATCTCGGTGGGAAAGGGAACTTGGAGAGGTTAGCAATTTACTGCGTCCTTTTCAATGTCCTAGGTGCCCAGGAGTGTTCGAGCCTGAGCGGGGGACCGCGCTCGGTAGCCGCCCTCCTGGTTCCCCTAAGCTTTGACGCGCACTTTTTACGTGTAGCACAAGCATGCTAAGGCTATTAGGCAGCACTCCAGACCGAAAACTCAAACCAGTGGTTTCCTCTTGGGTGGAAGAGGAGTCTCGGTCTGTCCCCGAACAGACCTGGGAAAGAGTATACTTCAGTTGATTTGCATTCTAATTCTACACGTTTGCCATTCCCCCTTCTGAAACTTTGATACTTAAAAAAGCAGCGGATACCACATCCAGGGCCGATTTCTTTGGTGGTGAAGGCGGAAAAATGGTAGGGGAGAGAGCCTTTTCATGACCCTTTGAGCACTCTCAGATAGAATTCACTTGTGGCTCTGTCACCATGATGATGAGTTATGTGGTCATCTGAAACTTAGAAAAACAAATAACTCCAGTAGATAGGGGACAGAGATGAATGCAGATTTTGCTCTGGAGTGCAACTGCCCTACATAGATATATTTATTTTTTTGAATTGTATTTGAGATTCTCTATTCATCCTTTTAAGAAAATGAATCAACTGAGTCCTAGAATGGAATTTTAAATGCTAAGCAAGTAAAATAAATAAGAACTTGCAGATTTAAGGAGGGGAGAAGATCAAGTGAGTAATGATTATTTACATAAGTGAGACCAAGTTTAGGTTTTGATCAGAGTTGGATATGCACACCCTCAGCACATATGGAAACGCTCAGGCAAATGGTTTTCGTAGTATTGGCTTTTTGCAATTGGAAATTAATCTATTTTTCTTTCTCTCTCTCTTTTTTTTTTTCTTTCTTTTTTTTTTTTGCAGTTACCTTATTGGATTCCAAATCCGTCCAGGGTGAACTTGGGTGGATAGCGAGCCCTCTGGAGGGAGGGGTAAGTTCCGAGTCTCTCTCTGCTCTAAAGGGTAAAAAGGAGTGATTAGCAACTTTCTGAGAGTCCTAATGGCTTGATTCTTGTTGATTGTGGTGAGGGGGTCAGATTACTGCCATGGCCTATGAAGTGAATTACGCTTTGTTACAGAAATCCTATCCTCCCCTTGGATAGGTCTGTCATGGAAGAAGTAGAAACCCAAAGGGCTGAAAGCATTTTCAAAGTTAGAAGACTGGTGGTAGAGAAGTAGCCTTAGATGCCTATTTAAAACTAAAATACTGACAAGAAATGCAATCTGGGGACCAAATTAGAATTTGTGCGTATTACTGTGATGGCCATGAAGTTCTGACAGGGTTAACGTTAGAGCAATATTTTGTTGCCAGATGAGGAAAATGAATAAATAAGGATACCAGTCAGAAAACACTTCTAACGGTACCCAGCATAGATATAGTTTTGTGCACAAGCTCCTTACCTTGCTATCACGGTGACCTTCAATCAGCTGCTATTCTCTTGCACACACAGAGAAAGCTTTATGAACTTGTGCAAGGGGCACAATATATGCAGAAAACACCACAAACTTGAGTATTGTTGGTGCTAGATGTGAAACATTTAAGTATTTGGGCTCGGATCTTGGGGCATGGAAGTCTGGGTTATAAAGTATTAGAGAGTGCATCACTGCTCATTACTTCTCAAATTCGCCGTCACTGTCTCCAATGGAAAATTCAGAGAATAGAATTAGGTCAATGACCACATTCTCCTACTCACCCCCCCGCCCCCCGCCCTGTAACAGGTCAGAATGAATCAACTTTGGAAAGAAATCAGTACAGTACGTATCTCTGGCTTCTGCCAAATTGAAATAACTCTCAAAGCCTTTAAGAATGAAGCATATCATCCTACTTTTACATGCTTGATAGTCTATGACTGAGTCAAGTGATTAAAAACAATAAGAATGAAAGAAAGATTAGGAGTCTTTACCAGGCAGAAATTGTTGTTGCCAGCATTTGTATGGTGCTTAACCTGTCCTTTGAGTAAGCAAGAAAAGATTTTAAAAAATGTAAAGATTCATAAAAACTGTTGTAGAAGACAGGGTTCAAAAATAACACAAGGCAGGAAACAGTCATGAAAATGGAGACTTTTAAGCTGCCTTTTTCCAAAGCGGATCTTGTAATCCATTTGAAATAAAACGGAGATTTCCCTGCCTTCCTGGTTTTCTGCCTGAACTTGACTGCAGCTGGTTGGGTCTCTGCTGAAAAAATTCCGGTCTGCCCTCAAAACCATTTTTTTAAAGGAAGGGAGAATGATTGGCAGGCCTCTGGCAGTGTAGACAGGCTGTATTCACTGCTGATTGCAGGCAATTGCCCTCATCCTTTGAATGCGAAGAAAGGTACAGCTTTATCTTGTGAGAGTCAGACTCTTGTTAATCCTATACCCTGGAAAGGTCATTGATTCAGGAAGCCTTTCCCATGCTACACCAGGGCTATTGCTCTGTAGGTTGAATGTATTAGAACTGTCTGCAAAATTGAGGATGAAAAGTGTCAGTACTTGCATTAAAATTTTTAATGAGCCTTATTTTTCTTACTAGCTGCTCTCAGGTTTGAAGAGAGAATGCATCAGATATGATTCTGAATCTGACTTGTTATATTCAATATACATGGATCTGTTTAAAAGCAAGGGGTGATACAGTTTTGAGTACAGTCTGTGGTCGATCTAGTTTCTGAAAAGCTTTTATTGCAATTTAATATGCTGCAGACTTACCCCACCCCCACCCAACCCCTTCCCCAAACTGCTGAAAAAGCACCTGGTCACATTTTCTAGCCACAAAACTTCTCTCAGTTGTCTAGGAATCTCTTAAAAAAAAAAAAATACTATGCCTACTGATTGCTGTGTACAACCCAGAACTTTTTATGGGCTGAGTGTAGTCAATTTTTTTCTATCCTTACATATGATGCATGTAGCATTTTAAGTATTATTTTAAGGGGTTAGAAATAAAATTTTATTTGTGCATAAGAGAAATAGTTGTTCCAAACTATATAGTAGCCATTGGGAAATTGTGTGCCAAATTATGAAGTTTAATTCATCTCCAGATTTTGCAATTAAAGAGGACTTTTTTCAGGCTTAGAGTGACAGATGAATTACACATCTACCAAGTAGAGATGGATTAGCTTTTCAAAGTTCTTTCTAGCTGAGGGGAAGAGCATTTTCGAGTTTTTGGATTATTCTGAAATCTCTACTTATTGTTAAAACAGACTACATCTTTCTTGGCTGGAAATTTGGGATTAGAGATTTGTCCAATAATGACATTTATTTGTTGTTATTATTTTTTAAAAAAGAGAAAGAAATCTTATTTGACAATACCACCAAGTAAAAAAATATGTATATATATAGTCAAAGGCAATGCTGCTCTCTTGTTTTTTTTTTTTTTTTTTTTTTTTTTTTTTTTTTTTATCAGAACAACTAAGTATAACATGAGAATAATGGAAAGTGATGGTTCCTGATGGCAACATTGTAGCAAAAACCTAATTTCTTGGCAGTGTTCATTTAAAGGAGGATATTGAGTTTCTGACATTGATTGTATAACACAAAACTAAGGGGAGATTTGTCATTGTTCTGGTGAATTGATCAGTGTGTTTAGACAATCAAGTTCAGCCTGGAAAATTCACATTAGACCTGAATTTCCCTGTATGAACTCTGTGGAGATATCCCTATGTGCTTTCATTTACATTGATAAATGTGTTTTTCCATATTCCTTTTGTTCTGAGATGAGAAGCATGCTGAGTAGTTTTTTTCAAGGTGGGGATCTATTTTGGGATTTGCATGAATTTCCCCAAATAAGTAAATTACCAGTGATTTATTACTTAGTGGATAAAAAGAAATTTTAATCACCACAGGGTACTTATCCCTCCCAGTTTCAACTTTCATAATGGTAGCAGATGAAAGGGACACAGAAATTTATGCATTATGGCCCTTCACATAGTAAAATTTCCATCCATTAATAGTTTTCCAATGCACAGAAGGAAAACCTGTTAAAAGATACATTATGATTCTATGTACTTCATTTTATTGAATGGAGCTTTAAGTAGAACTACTATAGAATACAATTTTTTTAACTGTCTTTTTTCTTCTAATTATATTCACATGTTAGATACATAAGGTGATTTATACCAAATCTATATAAATGCACTATTGTAGATATCAATGAGTAATTGGAGGCTGCCTATCACCCTTGCAGTAGCCCCCAAACAATCTTGCTGCTTTTAGAATTGTTTTTAAAAGCTATGGCGAGAGTGAAATTGTTACTCTCGTCACAATGAATTCAGATGGTCCTACTCCTGGAATCTTTATGTTAGGAAGTAGATTGCAAAGAAAACTACCACCCTTCTTTAATTTTCTTGAGCTTTCAATAGTAAATACCACTTACTATTTTTTCAGTATCCTCAGGATATTTAGAAGCAAAGCATGTATGTATTTTTGTTTACTTATGTGTCTATGTTTTAAAAGTAGGAACAATATACTAACACTTAATTGAACACATGCTTCTGAAAAGTGTTCTGGCATTATTAATGGCAGTGCATTTGAGAAATCAGACCAGAAAGTTTACTCTCTGTCTTCCAAGGATTACAAAAAACAGAATAGTGAGATTTTCTTTTCCCCTATAGAATAGTGACAGTGCCAAAAAAAAAAAAAAATCGACTGACATTTTTTTAGGTATTAGAGAGCAAAGTTCTGACAGGAGCACCACTAATTAACTGATAATTGTCTTCCTTTGGCAAGGTCTGCTCTTCCTGCTCTTAGTTTGCAGGTCTCTGCTCTGTTGTTGAAACAATATGCATACTAGTTTTTCATTTATGAGTAAATTTGAACTGTTGCCACTTGAAACTGTAGCTGTTGTAATAGGTGAATTTGAGGTTATTAGACCACCACAAGAAACTGCTGAGAACCCATAAGTAATAAATCCACCATTGCCTCTGGATTTAAGGCAAAAGAATGAAACAATTAAAAAAACACTTCCCCAATAAAATACCGTTTTATCTCCTTAAGATGCTTTCTTAGTGAGGATTGGTGCTCAGCAGTTTTCTTGTTGGAACAAAAATCATCATTTCTTATGGGAGTAAAGTAGGATTGACAGATAGCTGCATGATGAAATTTTGTAACTGATACATTTCCTTTGGATCTCTGCAGTGGGAGGAAGTGAGTATTATGGATGAAAAAAATACACCCATCCGAACCTACCAAGTATGCAACGTGATGGAACCCAGCCAGAATAACTGGCTCCGAACTGATTGGATCACGCGAGAAGGGGCTCAGAGGGTGTACATTGAGATCAAGTTCACCTTGAGGGACTGCAATAGTCTTCCGGGTGTCATGGGGACTTGCAAGGAGACGTTTAACCTGTACTACTATGAATCAGACAACGACAAAGAGCGTTTTATCCGAGAGAGCCAGTTTGCCAAGATTGATACCATTGCCGCCGACGAGAGCTTCACCCAGGTGGACATTGGTGACAGAATCATGAAGCTAAACACCGAGATCAGAGATGTGGGGCCATTGAGCAAAAAGGGGTTTTATCTGGCTTTTCAGGATGTGGGCGCCTGCATTGCCCTGGTATCGGTCCGCGTGTTCTATAAGAAATGTCCGCTCACAGTTCGCAATCTGGCCCAGTTTCCAGACACCATCACGGGGGCTGATACGTCTTCACTGGTGGAAGTCCGAGGCTCCTGTGTCAACAACTCAGAAGAGAAGGATGTGCCAAAAATGTACTGTGGGGCAGATGGCGAGTGGCTGGTACCCATTGGCAACTGCCTATGCAATGCTGGGCATGAAGAGCGGAACGGAGAATGCCAAGGTAAGACGAGCCATATTGTACTTTTCATTGGGGCTTAGTGCACGTAATTAAATCAGAGATGAGACTAAATGGAGTAAAGCCAGTAATTAGCAGCCCCTGTGGGATGTGGTGGGACAGAGGGGTCTAATGAGTAAGTGCTATAGCTCCAGGTGGCAAGGCTAAGATGGTTCAAACACTGACAAAATAAATGACGTTGCTGTAATCAGCAGAAGGCCAAACACATTTGCTAACCGGCTCTTAGACCTGAACTGGCTTGATGCGCCCTCTGAAATGTGAATCAAGGAGCGGAAGAACGGGCATGATTGATCCTTACTTAAAGAGGGTGGACACTTTTTCGAACCCTGGTAAATGGTAAACATCTCATCGCCTGTATATGTACATGAACAATTTACATGTGAAATTAGGACTGCTTTGTTCCCAGTCCCTTGAGCCTTATGAAGAAAGTCTAGTTTTCCCTGCTTATGGAGCAGTGTAGACAAGGCTCAACAGAGAGTTTTAAGTGCATTGGTTCCACTGAGCACCCATTGATAAGGGGCCCTAAGTGAAATTAGTCCTGATGAAAGACTTCTTTATTTCCCCAAGGAGATGATAAAGAGCTAGTAAGAGTCTTCCTATTTGATCTGTCTGTGGTCAGAGGCAATATTAAATTGTGATCCATTTTGGTTATTGAGGTTTTGAAGAAATCTAGGTGTCTTTATTGTGTTGATTGGTATGTATCATATTACTAAAGTGATTCCTTTTTCTCACCTGAAGTTCAGTGTACGCAGTTCCTTCTTCCTTTACATACCCTTTCTGTTGGAATACTGGGAAGTTTGAAAGTTTTTTTCTCATAGCAACTTTGTTTCTGAGTAAGGGATGAGAGAAATTTATCTGCATAGGGATTGATTGCTCACGTCATATGTGGAGTAAGGCTTTAAAAAATCAGTTATCTGAGGTTTTTTAAAATTTTTGCTTGGTATTTATTTTGAGTGGTTATTGATAGCCTGCTGCTGCCAATCTTATTATGGTCACTACTAAACACTGGAACTCTGGTCCTATCTATGGAATAGATCAGATTAATCTTTTTCTCGGGGTAATTGTTGAGCTGTAGACTGAGTTGCCACATGGTTCATCTGATTTGGTGATTAAAGAGCCTGAAATAACTGACTGCCAAACAATTCGTCTGGCATTTCAACCATCTTAATGACAGGCTGGGATTAACTATGGGGCAATCCACTTGACTGACTGGAAATCAACAGTTATAACCTAAAAAAATTGGCATTTTTGGTAATTTGGTTTCATATGGTTATGCGTTTCTCCTTTCATAGTTTATACTTTTCTCAAGTGTCTTTCCTGATTTGCTATAGTTATTTCTAAGAGTAGCTAGCAATGAATGTCTTTTTATTTAATTGTAAATAAAGCAGAATAAGGGCTGCCTGCCTTTTTCATTGTCATAAAGTAATAAGGTAAATTTGTAAACTTAAAAATGTAAAAGTTGGAATTCAAAGGATGTTTTTACCATTTAGTTTCTGTTGACTTAGCAACTACTAGATAAACTGTATCAAATTGAAACCCCCTGAAGTATGTTCTGTATTAACATTATAAAGTACATTGTTATTGGTACCTGAATTACAATAATCATAGAAGGAATAGTGAAATGAACAGGGCAGTGACAACATATCACACTTTAGAATAAATTATTCTGCCTGTTCATTTTTTGTAAGATAGGACTTGCACATCTTTACATGTCAAGATTCATATATGTGTGTGTGTGTGTATACATATATATGTATATATATGTATGTATATGTGTGTGTGTGTATGTGTGTGTGTGTGTGTGTGTGTGTGTGTGTATATATATATATATATATATATATATATATATATATATATATAAACATCATTGTCTTCCGTTTTCTGCTCAAATGTTCACATGTCTGGCATTAGTACATCTCTCTATCCAATGCCATTGATTTTCAATTGTCACAGAGCCCAGTAACCCATACATTGCTACACTGAGAAACTCCTGACAGTTTTACAACCTAAATTAGAAGGAAAAGAGAAAAAGATGGAGGGAGGAGTGAATGTACAAGCAATTGAACATGTTAGTGGTTTGCTTTATGGAAATAATCTTGGGAATCTAGTTAATCATGTGGTTCATGGAAGGGGAGGAGCTTAATGTTTTAGGTCCAGTCCATTTCTGAACAAACTGTTCCCAACACAAGGTCAGATGTTTAACAGATTGAGAAGGTTGAGCCACTTTTAAGAATCTTTAGCGTTTCCTCACGTGCTATGCAGTTGCTACTCAGAATCATTAACTCTTTCAGTAAGATACTTTTTGCACAAAACCTTGCACTTTGCTTGCTTGTTTTTAATACTCATGAATCTCTCATGAATTTAGGAAGGAAGGAATAACTAGAATGACAAAGGATTCTTAAATTCCAATCTTGAGTGAAACTTTAAAAGATGATTCAAGATGGTAGAAATTATAAGAGTAATATAAATGGTTGTCTCCATCCTTGACATCATTAGCAGGTGTCAGAGAAGCATCCAAGTGATACAGAAAGAACATCAAAACAAGGAAATGTGTCTCACCTTGGTCACTTAGCTAAATGACCCTGAACATGTTTATTAAGCCCTCTGAGTCTTGCTTTGTTCATCTATAAAATGGGTTGATAATAATTGTATTTGGCTTACAGACTTGCTATGAGGACACAGTGGTGTATGATTAGTAAAAGTCACCATGTAGATCATACAGCACGAAACCAATGTTAATGCTAGTATTTTTTTTTTTAAAAAATCACTCTGCTCTTCCCAAAGATATACCTGATGAATTTTTTTGATGACTTTTAAAAGTGTTGGGTTGAAGTAGTGAAAAGGAACTCATCTCTCAGCCCCCCTTGGAAGTCAAGGTTAAAGATAGGAAACATTGCCTTGCCCTAAAAAAGAATAATGTTCGTTTTCACAGTTCATATTGCAAATTGTATTTGGAGAGCGTCATTTTTTTTTCTCCCCTAAAGCAAAGAGAACTTTGAGTGAGAGAAAAGTGATTTGGGGGTAGGACAAGAAAAACGAGGGTGTAAAGAGAACTGAAGAAGGGCTATAATGGAGGACTGTTAAGTCTTCAGCACTTTTGGCAGCAGGCTCCTCCTCAATTGTCTTTTCAATGGGTCTACTCTGGCAGGACAAATAGAAGAACAGGTGAAAGGTCACCTACTTCCTCATCCATCTTCCTTGGGGTCTGGGAGGTCAGAGTGAAGATTGATTAAGATCTTAAATGTTTGACAAAGGATCCCTGGGCAAAAATGGGCAAGGCGGGTGGGGGCCTGGGGTGTGCTGTTGTTTAAACGTAACCCTGGTCATATGCGGGAGTCCTCAAGGGGACTTGGGGACAGAACTACACTTCCTCTTGGAGTTCTTACTTCGAAGCAGTACATGCTAATGGAGACGAAGGATGAAGAGCAGCGTCAGAAGGGCGGCAGGGTGGTAGCCGCTTTGCCCTCTGAAGCAGCCGCAAGTTCATTCTGTTTTTGAATAGCATTTTCTGAGCCGATCTGACTGAGTCTCAGCAAATCTCAGCAGGACAACAAAGAGTGTCAGCCACTCATCTGTCCTGCCCAGGAGAATGGCTGGCCAGAGTTCGCAGTGGCAGTTTGCACTAGCCTTGTGACTGGGTGCAGAGGATAAGAAACTAGCCTCGTTAGTCTAGTTACCTGTCCTCCTCAGATTGTCAGAGAAAGGAAACAAAGTCCATTCCAGACATCACACACGCACACACACGCACACACACGGGAGAAGTGTCCTAGATGTTTGACAGAGTTGTTTCCATTACCTCGGAAATAATAAGCTGAAGGAAGAGAGGGAAAAATTCTTCATGTACTTATTTTTTTGTTTAATTAAAAAGCTGAAACATGAGAGGAAAGTCACAGATTTACTCTTCGTGAAATATTAATAAGCAATATTTTCAGAGAGTCTATTGAAAAATAAAACAAGAAATAACAAGAAAACAATCTTATAGAGTCATTCTTAAGGCCTAGTAAATAATCACAACTGTGACAAAAATGTAACCAGGCAGACACAGGCCTTGCTGAAATATACAATTTTGTTATAGATACTTTGGGGTTATATATATATATATATATATATATATACACACACACACACACACACACATATATATATATATATATATATATATATATATAACTTCTATTATATGTCATTACACATATGATGCCTTCATGTCAGCAGAAGGCATCTTATTAAAAGCTCTTCTGAGAAAAAAATAAGACAGAACTACTTTGATGGCTGTAAAATAGAAATATTTCAAATCTGTACTCTAAAAGGAGAGACAGCTGTTAGAAAAAAAAAAAAGATTGCTTTGTTTTCTTAAGGACCTTAGGAGAAAGAAGTGCTGGAAAGGAAGCATTTAAAATATAGTTCAGAGAGATGCTGTTTCATATCCTTTCTAGTTTTGAAATTTTCTTCTACCTTTGAATCATGTCTTTAAGATTCAATTGCTTGAATCACATACCTGCTTTTATCTCCGGCTTTGAAGCGTGGCTGTGATCATTGAAAGATGCAATTCTTCATATATGAGAAGAACAGGGTTTAATTATTGTCCTTTTTCTGTTATACTTTATTTCTTCTTCTTGTGTAACTGGGCTTCTTTTTGAGTGTGAATGATGCAATGGTCTCTATTTTGGGTTCACCAAAGCATCACATAGGCATTATCTCAGTTAGGGATTTTCAAATATGGTACTTAAGATTCAATGATTTATTCTAGTCTAAATGAGCTTCCTTGTACCTTTCAAAAAAAAACAAATTAAGATAAAATTATTCTTTTAAGATACTAGTCTTTAGGAAAAGGATTGATTTAATGGTTTCTCAGTTGCTGTTGTGCAAAGCAAAGGTGGTCATGATATAAATTTGAATTCCATATCAAAATTTACTACTTAAGTGATTTTTTTGCACTTAACTGATGAATTTAACATTATTAAAGAACTTCATGCTTAACTCTAACTTTTATGAGTTACCACTGTACAATTTGGCAGGTAACCCAAATATATCTTTATTACATGTATTAAAAAAATAACAGAAATGGAATTATCCTCTTAGTTGTCATTTTGGTTTTATGATACATAACTATGATTGTGGACATCATTCCATGTTAGAAACAATAACTTTTTCATTCTTCATAATCGATGATTAATATTCTGTAGTATGAATATCTTACAGTTTAATTTTTCTCTTATCAGTAGATATTTAGTTTCTTCATTTTTCCTGGTAATATTTTTAAGTAAACACTTTAATTTGTAACTTTATTAAAAAAAACTGAACGATTAACTTTGCTTTGTCATTTTTCTGGCTTTATCTTGGACAAGTGAATTTAGCAAAACTTCTTTATCGTGAGAAGGTAAATTGAGGAGTGGTGTCCAGACAAGTAACACCAGAAACAATTATGAAACATGGTAGGGTCTCATTAAATGTTCATTAAATGAATGAATAAATAAATACAGAAGGAATTGTGGTTCGTTTTATATTAAACATTTATTTGGTGGAGTAATGTGTCATGGAGTCAATGTGATATATCAAAATCTTTGTCTGTGACTAATGTATTAATAAGGTCCTTGTTTATAATTCCTACTTCAATTAGGCTTTAAGTATTATCATCATTTTTATGAATCATCTTTTTGCCTGAACGTTCAGCTCATGAGTTTACACCGAGTTATTTTAGCACCAAATGGCTAAGCCTTGCCTTTGGAGTTTGAGACTTGAGTTTAGTTTCCAGTTGTGCTATTTAACCAGATGAGTCATCATGGATACTAACTTAACCCCCTAATCTCAAGTTCACATTTGCACATTGATGGCAACCATATGTTGTTATGTAGGACACACATATATAAGCATGTGCACATAAAGGGTTTAGCACAGTGCCTAGAATCATTAGTAAGTGAAAACTGTTATTGTTAACTTTATTGCTGTTAAATAGAAATATGGAGACAGTAATGGGCTGTCTACTGCTTTCAACAAGGAAAGCAGTTCAGTTAGTTGCAGAGTAGAGATTTTTTGTTTTGAGGGGAGCGATGGTGACAAATAAAGGGTAAGGGATGGTATGAAATAGCTGTTCTTGTCTGTATTGATCAAATCTTTGGTTCCTCAAGTTATGGCACTAACACAGTGATTCTCAAAATGTGTTCCAGCTGGGTTCCCCAAGACCCTTGCATGGTGTCTGCAAAGTTAAAACTTTCTTAATAACACTAGGATGTTATCTGCCTTTTTCTCTCTTCTTCTCATACCTGGAGTTTTCCAGAAGCTGCCTGATGTGTGATGTCTTATCAAATTGAGTACAAAAGCAAATATGAGCTGTCCTCTATTAAGCCAGTCATTGAAGAGATTTGCAAATAAATAAGTAAATACCACTCTTCTCACTAATTTCTTTTGTTGTGGGAAATATAGTTATTTTTTCATTAAAATGTTATCTGTGTTCATATATAATGTGTTTATTATTGGTGTTTTAAAATAATTAATAGATAATCACTTAAAAACATTTTCAGTTTCAATTTGCAATGATAGTGATACCTTCAACTCATATCAACAAAAACATTTTGTCCCCCTCGATATTTTAGGCGTGTAAAGGGGTTCTGAGATTCCAAAGTTTGAGAACCACTGTAGTGGTCCATCAGCCCAATCAGCTTCTCTGGCAGGTACATAGAATGTGCTACTGTCTTGCTGTTGGCACATTTAAAATGAAATGAAATAAGAAAGCTCTGAAAACTGCTTCAGAATCTGGGAGGTTTAGGTTTTATTTATTCACCCTTTTAGATATTTCTATAAAATTAGATAGCAATTTATAGCTCTTGGCTTTTTCAAAACTGTTTATCTGTGTCCAATAACATGGCTGAGTTCTCTCTTTAGTTTTATTGTGCTTGTGAGAAGCAATGATTAAAGAAGGCCTCAGCTGTCCCCAAGACCCTGAGAGACTATCTTTTTCACTTAGGGCACAAAGCCTTTCTCATTGTATCCCCTTACAGCTGGTACCTCTGAGCTGTTTTGGGGAGGAGAGCAGGTGAGGTCACTGGGTTCCATGATCTTTAGGGTAATGAATAGTCCTTGACTAAATGGACATTCTATGAATATTCAGGGTGTTTTTTTGGCTTCCTGGGAAACCACCCTTTCATTAGCTTACAACTCCCTTCGGACACACCAAGGGTTTTCTGGGTGACTGTGGGTCTTCGGCTGTCTGCCTGGGGTTGCTTTTCCAGGCAGCAGATTCTTCATTTGCATATTCTGTATTCGCCCTCTTGCAAAACAACACACCCATTCCCCCCCTTTCACAAAGGCAATGAGAGCTTCCTTTGGAAACTCCAGCCAAAATATCCTTCTGTTTATGCAGAACCCAATGATTTAGAGGCCATGCAAATTAATTCGGTTTTGATTTGAATGCTTCCAGAGATTGGGGATAGAGAGGGACAGGGGACTATTTACACAGGGCTCTTTCTGTACAACAGGTCCCCTCACCCCACCCCCAGCCCCAATGTGGTCAGTTGTCACTCCCCAGCCCCTTGCCCCATGAAAAAAAAACCAAGCTCCCTGCTGCTCATTTTATTCTGACCTTTAGGAAGAAACCTGGCAGTTGGTGGCGAATCCCTTGGCTTGTCTGTTTAGTGACAGCTTCAGCTGGAATCTTGCTGTTCTTTCTGAGGCGGGAGGAGGTGGCACTATTCAGATTATGCTAGGAATGTTTAGAAGTGTCCCAACAAAAGAGTTAAAAAAATGTAAAGTAAAAGATAAAATTCTTTGAGAAAGAATGATCTGATCTCAGGAAGTTTCAAAGATCACTAGTGCACTAGTGGGCTGGAATCCATTCATTCCTTCAACAAACAGATATTGAAAGTGGGTAATTTGCAAATGACCATTGGTATTTTCATCTGCGTTTCTACATCTATGGACAAACGCATCAGCCCTCATACCCAGAATCACAATTAAAGTCCCTTGTTTTCACTTATGCTGCAGATAAATTTCTTTAAAAGGTATATTGACTATAGTTCTGTTCCTTATTCCACTCACTTTGGGAATTCCTGTCTTTCCATCCCACCCAGTGTCTCCAAATTTCCTTTAACCTTTGCTTTGTTCCCCTAGAATGGAATCGCCAGTACACTGCATAATTAGCCCAAAAGACTTCACTCTCTGCTTGAAATCAGCACTCCCCTCAGAAGCCCGCGATCATATGTATTCTATAAACTAGAAGAAGAGGACAATGCATGAAATGTTTTTGAAGTTCAATTAGTCTTGAGTTCAAGCTAATTTCACAGGGCAGAACGTGGGCATAGCCAGACCTCATGGTGTAATTAAGTGGAGGTCAGCAAAGACAACATCTAAATGTGGAAGAGCTTTGCCTTAGCCCCACATGGTCTGACGGAGTTTGATGGTGCTGTTCAAAGTCCATTTGGGATGGATTATTAGGATTAAAGAACAGCAGAAGGCTCTGTACTTGGTGCGTTCTCTGGTGTCATTAACGGATGAGAAAATTCAGCTGCTTATCAGGCTCTTGTTTCTAACGATGGATTTAAACAGACCCACACTTCTCAAAGGTGATCTTACTAACCTCTTCTTAATAAGTTACAGATCTCAAATTGCCCCAAATCCTTAAAGGGCCATTTGAAGGAAGTTGATTGATAATTATCATCTCCCCCAAGTGTATGGATATTTTCTGCAGTGGTACAAGGCTATGGTACAGTTTCTTAATTACCCAGATAATCCTGTTTGCTTGTATTTTTAAACTATGAAGTACTGGGTAATTATTCAATTCTTAATAGAAGGCAAATGGCAATGTAAACAATAATTAGGATGTGAGACAGACTAATGCGCTTCAAAGCAAATTGGTTTTTTTTCATACTGTTCAACATGAAGTCCCATAAAGCTAACAGTTTAGAAGAGAGGCAAAAAAGATTCCATTTTGTTCATATTTTGTGGTGTTATCTCTTGATGGCTTGTTTCTGTGAATAGCAGTTTGCCCCAATGAAGCTGGCTGAGCCCAAGCCAAACGTTTCCCTAACAATCCCTTCCCCGCTGTTTGACATTTGGCTGTGTTCTCCCAGGGCTCCAGATTGGTCCTTTGTCTGCTTCAGATCCCAGGGGTCAGAGGTTAACAGAATACTGATGTCCTCCCATAATACCATGGCAGGTAAATATGGGCCAACCTCCTGATCAGTTAAGACGCAGCTCAGGCAGGAATGCTTTTCTCAGGGGCCTTTGTCCTTAAGAACTTCCCTGATTTAAGATGCCAGGTTTCCCAACTATTGCTTTTTCCACAGGGCATTTTTTATTATGAGAGCTGCCTTCTCTTTCATATGGCTTGTTTGTTCACAACTAACGATGTATATCCCCAGAAATACAGAACCTGAAAATTACAAGCAAATCATCTCTTTTGATTAATTCATTTTACAAACTTAAGATGGTCATACTTTGCAATCTTTGCACGGTTAGTTATGTCTTGCAGTCTTATCTGTACTGTAGGTTTTATTGATGAAATAATAAACTGATGACAGAGGCACTAGACAAAAATACTTTAGTAATGGTATTATTACCTCCTTCCTTCTTTTCTGTCTGGCCTTCATGGTGTATTGCCAGTTAGAGGTGTAATTAAATGAACGATCAATTTTATTTTCCATTTTTATCATTTATGGAGATGTCAAGCGTTCATCAATATCAATTTTATTAATGTTTTACATCAGTTTAATTATATCGGCCTTAATTTTTCTCCCAAGATTAATGTAACTCAATAGGCTATTTTCTAATTGGTTGTGATACACACACAGGCCTTAAAAGTTGAAACTATCTCTCAAACTTTCACACTTCTTGTTACCATCAAGTAATTTTAGGCCACTTTTCAATATATGAGCTCTCTCATTTCTACTTGGCCAACCTCCTTCACATTGCACTGTGAACTTGATGCTTAGATTCATTTGTTTTCAGTTTTAAGTGTTTGAAAAAGACATCCCCACTTTGAAAAACTGTTTCCTTTTCAAGTGTCCAGCTTGGCAATGACTGAAGCAATTCTCCTCCACCCCCAGGCAAATTACCATGTTAAAAGAAGGGATCAATACCTTCCTGGCTCCTCCACCCTCCTTGCTTTCTTCCAAGGGGGGAGAGTTTTGAAGAACCCTAGGAGACCCTTGACAGATGTGCCAGGAGGCTTCAAGAGGGTTGTCAATTTGGGAGTGGGGAACACTGACAGTTTGATCCGGTGCCCAGACTGCTTCTCAACTGGCCATTTGAAAATGGATGCAAGAAGAATTGACAGCTTCAGGAAAGCTCAAGCAGTTCATATAATTATGGAGAGGATTAGAAGAAAAGTGTTGGGAGAAATAAGAGATCAATATAGGGGCACCGATTGGCTGAACTTACCTATAGCTGTTAGAGCATTCCATTCTGTAATATTTAGCCTGTGCATAGAGAAGAATATTTTATAGTTTTGTTTTTCTAAGAGTTGTGTAAGCCTATGCATAAGAAGAAAAAAAAGCAGCCACTGATTCTTGAGAGCAGACTCGTAAGTAATTAACAGTGTAATGTTCCTAGTACTTAAGATGCAAAGGTGCTAATTAACTAATGGGAAAAATTGAGATTTCATTACTCTGTCTCTAACTGAGATGCCAGCAAAGAAATGCAGCTGAAAGTAATATTTGAACATTCAAGTTTCTATCTGTAGCATTTTCTTTGGGGTCTGCCTCTTTATTTGTATCCTGGAGTTTAACATTAGAATGAATGCAGGGGTACATTAAAACAACATAAAAATGTGTTTTTTTTAAGAAAGGAACTCATGTTTATTTATAAGTGAGAACGTTATCTTTGCATGGATGAAAGAAAAACATTACAAAGAAAAAGTTTGAAACATACCACCTGAGGGTCTCAAATGGTTTTACTTTAAGGAAGTTATCCTCCACAGGGCAAAAATGGCTACTGTAAACTAAACCGTATTGAAAATAAACCTGAGTACATAATTTATTCTAACCTTCATGAATGATTCTGGGATCCTCATTCACAAAATGTTGTAGCTATAACTATTCTGATAATTTTAAATGGGTAGTTGATATGGCCAGAATCCCGCACTATGATTTTAGTTAGCAATTGCACCGAAATTTTTTTTGAAAGTTCATTGTTAAATCTTTTCTTCTAGAGAAACAGTCATTTATTGAAGAAAAGTAATGTCTGACCTTATAAAAATCACAACTATTATTCCGACTTTAAAAAATAGATATAGTAAAAAGAACGTTCCCCAAAGTAGATTGTTGACTTCTACTACAGATAATGATTGAAAAACACAAACCTATTGAGTTTTTCCAATATTTTCCATTATATCATCTAGCTGGTTATCACCGATCTACAGGAAAGCTATTGATTTTTCTGTGTTTATCTTGCATCCAATCTCTTTATTGAACTGTCTCATGAATACTAATAGGTTTTCAGTTAACTCTCCAGGGCTCTCTAGAGAACTAATACTTTTGACGACAAGCACTTATTTTTTTTCTCCTTTCCAAGAATTTGACCTCTTATTTCTGATTTTTATCTTACAACAGTGGTCAGAATTTTCAGACTTGTAATAAATAATAGTGTAGATTGTAAGCATCTTTATTTTATGCCTGATTTTAATGGGCGTAATTTAAGTATGCTATGACGTATGTTTTCTTAATATCAGATAACCAAGTTTTAAGCATTTTTCAGGTAGAGCAAATTTTGAATTTTGTTAAATTACTTCAAGTATTTCTTTTATTTGTGTGACATTTTGTTTTGCTGTCTTTATGAGATTGAAGGTATTTATAGATTTTCTGAAAATACACCATAAACTTTATTTGCATCTGTAGGGGAAAAAAAACCCCTATAAGATGACAGTGGATTTGATACATAGAAGCTCAAATTCTATTTGTTAATTGAAAATAGTGATTAAAAGCTTTGAAATAAGGATTGAATTTTAATCCCAATTTTGTCACTTACAATGTGATTGGGCTGGTTACTTAAGTTTAATACTTTGGTTTTCTACTCTATAACATGGTAATAATGATAATGAGTATACTTAGGATTAAATAGGAATGTATATGTCTCACCTAAGAAATGACATTTATTTAGTGTTCAGTAAAATGTAAAGTTTTTATTTATTTTGAATCTTTTATAAATATCCAAGTGATATTAGGCCTATATGTTCTCTTTTTGTAACTGCCCCCTTCCCCCCCCCTCTCTTGTTTTACCAACTTTGAGTATTACGCTCAATTTGTAAATTTTTTTATTAATATTCTAGAAAGTTAATGTGCATGAGAACTAGCTTAAAAGATTTCACCATTAAATCTGGTTCTGGACTGTGCACTTATGATTTGGGCACTTTGCTGTTATGTTTGCTAGATTTAATAAAAAGAGCAACAACCACAAGAAGGAAACTGGCTCTGCGACCTTGTTCAGTTGCTTTCCAAGTCATGTAAATGGCTTTTCCAATCCAGCATAATAGACATGTTCTTTGACTTTGATTTGGACTGTTCCCAGCCTCTCTAACTATAGGGCAAAAAGCAAAGATGTCATCCACAATTATCTTATTGAGATTTCTCGTTACCTTGTGCAGATTTTAAGCATATAAGTTAAAGGTAATGGGATCATTAAACCTGGAGCTAGTGTGTGGATATAACTGAGCTATTCATTAATCATGAACCTGGCTGCTAATGAGAATCTGGTTGAGAAAATATTTACTATCCCATTTGGGAAAGCTGCATTTTGCCGCAGAGAGAATGTGGTCTCAGCCCTTTGGAACTGTGGTGTTTTGCTCTCTTTTTTTTATTGAGAGAGAAAGAGAGAACATGAAATGACAGATCCACTGTTGTAGAAACATCTGGTGCTCTTTAGAGCTGCAACTTTGACATAATAATTTGTAAATTTTTTGTTCTCTTGGTTGTGAGGATTGGCAAGTTTTATTTTTTATTTTAAATTATTCTGTGAGCCACAACAAGCAGAACAAAGATCAGAGGACACATATTGCCTCAATACGAGGAAGGACTGTCTAATATTTTGAACTGAACATGAGTGGAGTGTGATGCTTTCTGAGAAGATGAGCTCTATGTATATCTTTAGAGCTGGTGTCACCCTGGCTGATGACCCCAGGGCATCTAACAGGATCCATGAAGTAAGCGATCAGAGCCTCTGTGTTTCTCAAAAGAGGTAACCTTGTCATTTTGGGCAGTACGATTCTTCTTTGAGTAATATTTACCATATGTTGTGGGTCTGTCTTATGCACAGTGAGCATGAGCATTGCAAGGCATTAAGTACCTTATTCCTCCTTGTGCACCAAGTGCCTGCGGCATCTTATAATCACTGTGACAGACCGAAACTTCCCCTGACTTTTCCAAATGTCTCTGAAATGGATAGTATTCTCAATGGTAAACTTCTAGACTAGACAAACTATAAGATTACTTGCAAACTATAAGATTACTTATACCTATTACTCTAGATAATAAGGTATTTGGTACCCTCTTTTAGATATTTTATATTCCCTGTAGGGTTGGTAAGCTAAGTCTAGGGTTTTAGAACATAGAAAAGATGGAGAAGCTTTTCAAACAATCCCAGATAGCAATTGCCTTATTTTCTTTAAATCTAAGTGTACATCATAACATCTCAAAATCAATAAATGTTTCCCCAGTAGGCACCAATTAAAGGAGATGGAGAATGTCTTTTGGAAAAAATTATTAATGTTTTATAAAGTGTCTGTAATGATGACCATCAACCAACTGCTCTACTGGTTTCAATTCCTTTACTTCCAAAACAGCCTTATAAGGCAGGTCTGTTATTATCTCCATTTTACAGTTGGGAAAGCCGAGGCATGGGAAGGTGCCTTAGGCCATGTAGACTGTGCAAGATGACTTGAAACCAGATAGACAGGCTCCAGACTCCTTAGCTGCCAACTCTATACCGTACTTTCCTTGGGGACAAACTGTTAGAAGGAAAGAAAACTCTCCCCGAGTTAACTAACAATATGGGATCTACCCTGAGTTATTGAATTTTATAAACAGTGACCTGACCGTACTTCAAAATTTTTCAAACACTCATCTGTGAAGGGGTGGACTTTGCATTATTTTGAATGGCCTTGCCAAGACAAACTTTGACTTTCTGATTAAGGCTGAAGGCTTGTCATCGAATGTATGACTGAACAAATTATTCTTATTTTGATTATATCACAGCAGAGAGGGAAGTAACAAGTATAGACCCAAGTTTACAAAAGACAGCATCAGCTCGTCTTAACAGGACAGCCTAACCAAATGAGAGCTTTCTGATATCTCAAATGCTGCGCAATAAATAAATCCAAGGAGATTTAAAAGGAAAATCAATCGAACAGGGTTAACTTTTAATGATCTGTGTGTTGTGTACGTGCTCTTATGCTGATTCAGTCAGAATATTTATCTGCAAATGTGTGCAGAAAAAAAAGAAATGGCAATGAAACATTTGGAAGGCAGGTCCTTTATGTAATAAGGGTGAAAGCAGAAAGAGATGGAGTAAACTATTGCAAATGGTGTGATCTGCTCATTCCTTCAGTACCCATACAACCATCCTATCCTTTCACTATTGTGTCACTCGCCTGTGGCTTCAGTGGAAATGGCTCACCTTTCAGCACCGAAAACCCGTTATTTCCTGAATTGGTAAATTATATTAATCACAAAAATTCTCTCTCTATCTCTCTCTCTCTCTTTTTTTAAGTCTAACCCATTTAGAATCAGGTTTTCTGTTGGTTGTAACACAACCCCAATTAACAAAGGAGGTCACTGCTTTACCATGGCAGTTACTTGAGCATGCAAACTCGTTTTTCATACACAAATGTCACACATAGGAAACATAACGTGTTTTCCCACGCTGAGTTGTTCCCCTTCCAAAAGATTTCTTTGTAGGCCTATAAACAATGGAAACGTCATGGAGGCTATTTGTCCTCCCTTCTCAGCCTGATGGTTAGATGGGCTAGTTTGGGTTCTGGTGCTGACGATGGCAGAGAGAGACCCTTTATTCCATACTGGGCTTCCTGAAGTGGGACATCTCTCTTCTTAGAACTGGAGAATATTCAAGGTGGGAGGACCTTAGAAATCCTTTATTTAGTTTATGCTTTTCATTTTACAGATGAAGAAACTGAGGTTCAAATGAATTAAGTACATAATAAATTAATAAGAACTGGTACCTGAAGTCTAGAGTTTTTGTCTTGCTGTCTAGTTGTGCTAAAGAGAGGATAATCTTAGGGAAAAAATGTGGGAGCCAAAGCAGAGTGGTATCTGCATATCTTTGAGGCTGGCCTTGGAAGAATCAGATCTTATATTCCTAAGCTTACTCTCCAACTTAAGTCTTCTGAAATGAGATCATATTTGGTTTTTGATTGCAATCCTTAAGGTTTCAGTAAACTTTTCCTCCCTTATGGGCTTGAAATCCCCGAATATACTGCCTCTTTCTGAGGTCTTCCTGTCTTTCTATGCGCTTTTCCCTCTGCAAATAGTTTGCAGCCTAAGGGAGTGGACAGTCCTGTAAAAATGTTTATAACATGTGATGAGTAAGCTCAGGTGAAGACCTGAAGGAGGGAGATGTTGAGTCCCATTGGGGAGGAGATGTGAAGGAAGGATTTTAGAAATTTAAGAGTATTGAAGAACAACTGATTTCAACAATAAATAATTCTTAAGCATCTACTATGCCCAGTCAGTGCATAATGCATATGACCTAAACCCGAGAGTAGACACAGTAGCCTGTGGAATATGGAGCATATGTGAAAGGGAAAGTTTTGAATAACATTCTAAGTTTTAGACTTGGTCCATCAGTACATGGTGATTCCATTCTTATATTAAGGAATTCTGAGAGGATGAGGTAATTTTTAAGATTTGGCACGGTAAGATGAAGCATTAGTTTATCCTTGCTAAGTGTAGAATATGTGAATGGATGAGGATACAGTCTAGGAAAAGCAGATGATCATAACTCTATTTGCTTTCCAGTTCTGAATTTGACTTTGTAGGAAAACAAGTTTTGAGAGGCTTTAGTATGATCCTGTTTGGGAAATACCTCGGTCTGCCACAGCTGCCGTAACGACATGCAGAGTGGAGGAGGCTTAAACATGGATTTATTTTTTCACAGTCCTGGAGGCCGGAAGTCCAGGATTAGGGTGCCGTCAGGGTTGGTTTTGGTGAAGGTTCTTTTCTTGAGTGTAGATAGTTGCCTTCTCACTGTGTCCTCAGGACTTTTTCTCAGCTTGTGTGTGATAAGAGGTGTCTGGTGCCCCTTCCTCTTCTTATAAGCACGCCAGTCCTATGGGGTTAAGGCTCCACCCTTATAACCTCATTTAACCTTAATCACCTCCTTAAAGGTGTTCATATATACAGTCATGTTAGGGGTCTGGCTTTCAACATAGAAATTTGCAGGGGGACACAGCTCATTCCATCACAGAAGATGAAAATTTCTTTCTCTTTGTTCGATAAGGCATGCAAACATGTGGCACAATGTTAAGACTTAGCCTCTGTATCAACTTTCTGTCTTCATGTCTTAGAACGTATTTTGTTTATCTATCTACACCTTTGTGAGTTTCTCACGAAGACAGTGTGGCTTGGTGGCCTAGAGCCTAGGCTCTGGTAACCAGGGTTTTTATAGGGATGTACATCTTATATAGTAATTACTTAATCCTTTGTGTTCTTCATTTGTGAAATGGAGATACTATTACTTTTACTTTTGCAGTATAATTCACAGGATTTATACACATGTTAGATTTATTTACATATTTATTATGTTTTTGGTTAAAGAAGATAGTTTAATATTTTTATTTCATCTGATTAATACTTCACTCGACTATAGATAGTCAGAATTCACATTAATTGTACTCTGGTTTTATTGTGTGAATAGCTATTAAGTATAGCATGGGAAACCCTAATCACTGAAGTACCTAAATATGGTTTTAAGCCATGTTCAAGAAAACCGATGTATCACAAAGTTATCAGGTTAAGAAAAAACAAAAACAAGTAATTCATGTTGCTTGTAGAAAAATGTGATAATAGAAAGCAAGTAAAAAGACAAGCAAAATCATCTATACCATTACACAGTGAAGCCATGCTTATCATGCTGTCTATACTTTCAAACTTTTTTTGATGTATGTACACACACACACACACACACACACACACACACACAAGATAATCGATCATGCAGCATGATCATAAAATCTTTCCAGATCAAGAAACATAATTTTATAACATCACTTTTAGTGACACAGAATTTTCTGTTGCTTGCACGTACCAGTTTCTTCTGCTATCCTTTATTGTCAGACGTTTAGGTTGCTTTTGGTGCTTTTAATATTATCCTGAATAGTCTCACAGCATAATCTTCAAATGTAGCCTTCATTATTTTCAAATAATTGTTAGGTTGAAAGATACACAATTTTAAAGGCTTTGATACTCAGTTTTGAGAGACATGCTTACCTAAGCTAGCAACAAAGAGGAATAGCACACCTCTAGTGACATTATATGTTAATTTCCTTGCAGTACTCATTAATGACATGAACTCTAACATGGACTAGGTTTTGCTCATTAGCACTTGCCTGTGAGAAAACTTCTTTTAAGCATTTTGCCAACAAAGACTTTTTTTTTTATTCTAAAAATCAATTAATTTTTATGCTTGTTTTAATAAATGTAGGATTCTTTGGCTGCCTGTGACAGCTGTGGGCAGGTAGCCTGTAATATAAAGGATACCCTCTTATATAGAGGATTATATAGTTCAGCTGCCTGGTGTAAATTATTGCCTGTAAATCTACTGTAAGGTTGCCCTCCCCATATCTAAGGAGCATCGTTGCTTTAAAACCTGGAGAAACACTGCCTTTCAAAAAGGCGTTGTTAAAGCCAGCGTGATGAGGTTAATTGTTTTTATAGAATCACTTAGGCACTGGTGTCTTATAATTCTACAGATACCTTCCCGTTGGTCACCAACTAGAAGGGAAAATGACTTCATGGACTATGCATAAACTTTGAAATACCTACACACACAGAAATCAGGAGATGAAATCCCGGTAGGGTTAGCTAATTCTTTCTTTATAAGTTAAATGAATTGATTGCTGTGGAATCAGTTGTTTCTTTGACCATCAAATTCATCTCATTGTTTTCCAGAGCTCTAGCATCTTTAAACGAGGTGCCTGTGATGGGCTTCCTTGCTCTCACCTCCCAGGGCCACTTATTCACTGTGGAACATGAATTACCCAGTTCACTCTGCACCTCCCCTTTTTAAAAACAAATTAAACATCTTGCAAATTATTTTCCCAAGTGGATGGACAGAACATGGAAAAATGTTTTGTCCTTTCTTTTCCACCTTCCCCTGCTCCTTTTGTCTCCCTCTTTCTCAGCATCTCAGTTCTTATTTAGACCTTGTTATTTGGAAATAGGATAGAGTCTCCAAGGACAGCAAAACTAGGGACGCACTTGCTGGAACCTGAAACATTCGTTCTGCTTTCTCCCACTCATCTCTTAGCAGGATGAAAAATAAAACCATATTATTGTTTTGATTTTTTTCCTCCGAAATGAATTAACCCATGTTACGCAGGAAACAAATTACATTTGTTGCAGAAACTGGGAAAATGCAGAGAAAGGAACACGATCACACACAGAGCTCATATTGGGGGACATCGCAGTACTTATCCTCTGGCTTCTTTCTCCACATGCCCAAGTACAGAATGGCTTTCCTCTGCTTTGCGTTGGCCTTTTTCTTGCCGCAGCCAGTACAGACCAAGGAAGTGCTTTGTTGGCCTCAGAACCCGCTCCTTGCTGGGTAGGGATTGGCTTTGCTGTTTTAGGCTGCATTCCTGTCCTGCCTGAGGTGAACACTGGCATCTACAAGCCGATGGCGTTACAGCTTTCCACACACCTGTTTGGTGCAGAAACTGCAACTACTTCTGTCTCTCTTTCCAGCTCAGCATTCCAGTTCCCACTGGGCCCAGCACTTTTGGCTGTAACCCTGAAATCCTCTGTGAACGAATTTTCCCTTCCCTTCCCCTGGGCCGCTGTGCCTTCTTCCTCAACCCCACGAAATCTCGCTCTGAATCAACAGGAACTTGAGTGTGGGTTGCTCACTTGACTTCTAGAGGGGAACTTTCTTAGGAACCCCCTAACTTCTGTTTTCTGCCCTCTAGCCAGAAGTCCTCAGAGTTGGGTGTTGTCCCAAGTCAAGACTTAGTTCTCTAGAACATTTTGGACACTAATTTGTCCATACGTCAGTTTCTTTAGTTCGACTCCCAGATTCCTAGCTCCCTCTGTTGCTTATGTCAGTGAGGTTTCTATATGCCTGGCCAGCCAACCCATCCAAGATAAGCAGTGAGCTCTATGCCATGGGAAATGTTTACGCAGAAACTAGAGGGAATCTTTAGTAAGAGAAGCTTCAGCAACATCCCTCCCTGGAAAGAGGAACCGGAATGACTGCTCCGGTCTCTTATGGTTTTACGATTATGATAATTCAACAGTAATTGCCCCTCCCACTCACAGATTCAATAAAAATTCTCTCACTTGCTCTTTCGCCAGTCCTGTGCTGAGCACTGTTTGGTACAGAAGGCTTTGTAGCATGCCCATTGAAGGTAAAAATCAAATTTTAAACAGTTCATGTCGATTAAAAGGAGAAAAAAAAGAATAAGTTAATCAAAAATGGCTTGTTTGGTAATTTAAATTGCATTGGCCAAATTATTAAAATGACATATTCGTCATGTTTCTGTCTGTCTGACATTAACACAACTGAAGCAGATAACTTGATTCACTGGCTATGGCGCATCACAAGCTGGATGTGTATTTTTTCCCCCCCTTTTTTTCACATGGAAACTTGAGTAATCACAAGAGCAGCAGCTGGATATTTTGCTTTGAATGGAGAAATTTATTGAACTAATTAAGAAAATTGTCTTGTAAAAATGGAGTGCTAATAAATGAAGTAGTATTTGGGCATAATGACAAATCTCCTCTATTCTCTCTGCTCCCCTCCTCCAAACCTGTTTCGCCTTTTTTTATATGGATTGTATTATATAATTATAATAGGCTGTATACATATAAATAGGCTGGGTTTATAAATCTTTGTAAACCTGAGTGTGGATCACGTGACACTCCTAGCCTGAAACCATCCCCCGGCTTTTACAGATGCCCCTACGGGGAGAGGTGGTCCAAGCTCTTTCTTTCTTCACTGTTTCTTCACTGCTCAGAATATCCAGCTGCTGGGCTTTTGTCCACACAGTGTCACCTGTCCCTCCTTCTTGCCCATCAGAATTGTACTCGTTTTACTAGGCCCTGCTCATGCAGCACTTTTTCTTTCCTTGACTTTTCCCAAGCATTTCGATTGTACTCCCTAATGTCACTTGTACTTTCTGTTGACATAGTCTTACTTTTGGGGCACAGGATATATACTTCCTGAGGAAACTCACTCCAAATTATTCGCTGTAAATCAGGCAAGTCAATTAGTCTCTCTGTGCTTAGTTTATTAGTATATAAAATGTAGATAGTAATAATACCTGCTTCATCAAGTAGTTGTAGATACATGTAAGTGAACCATGCTTGGGACATAGTAATCACTCAGTAAATATTATCTCATATTACTACTACTGTTACTATTCTTATTATTGGGTTGTTGTGGCCCTGTGTCAGGGCCTTGAACCTGGTGAGAGGAGTTTAAGCTACATTTTAGACATCACTTTCCCTTTCAGTTGAAAAGCTTTGTTTAGCGAACGACTTATATGACTCTATATGACAGTTGAGTACCAGAATCTGTGCTCTTCCAAGGTAAGTCTGTATTCCATTTATATCTGCATCCTCTATAGTGCCTGAAACCAATATGCTGCAGGGTTTTATTCTGTCCTCGTACTCCCTATATGATCATTGAAATGAATGAGCAAACAAATGGGAAAAGAAAAATGTCACTATAGTTTTGTTCATCTTTAAGTAGCCCATTGATTTTTGAAGCACGCTCATTGAATGTATCATGTATTTTTAGTAAGAAACGGTATTTGTCACCATCTTTTACAATGCTAGATATGTCATAAATTTAAAGAATGTAATTGAGGCTGAATTTTCTGTGGGTTTATTTACTAGATCAAAGAATGACTTCAACTTTCAGCACTTATTTTATTTGCCAGCATAAACTCATGGGTTTAGTCAAGTGCCAAGAAAAGAAGTTAATCATCTGAATTATGTGGATTCTGGCAAATCACTCTTTTTGGGAAAAAAAGAAAAAAGAGCTTTGAGTCTTTATCTACATTTCAGTAAAACCAACTGATTATAATAGTAAGACTAAAACTCTATTAATTAATCTAATAGCTCTAGGCTGCTAATCAGTCTAGAAAAGTGACATTACCCAGAATATACTGGTTATCCTTATTGCATTTCATTGATACATAATTGAATT
Source organism: Eidolon dupreanum (assembly GCA_028627145.1). NCBI lineage: Eukaryota > Metazoa > Chordata > Mammalia > Chiroptera > Pteropodidae > Eidolon > Eidolon dupreanum. The sequence continues at coordinate 158,541,788 of CM053503.1, read as the reverse complement.
GATTTTCACACTTTTTACATTCCAAAATGAAATACAGCTTTTGTCATGTCACTAGATTGGAATTCTTTGACAATATATTAACATGCCAAAAATAATATTACATACAAGAATAATGTTGAAATAAATTACAGGTAGGGCTGTATCCCTAAGGAGATTTTCATCTGTGTCTTAGACTAGAAGACTTATCACCCTACTCACATGTCTGTTTCAGTCCAGCATGTTTTAGTCTCTTAGTTCAATTCAATAAATTACTCATTTTGTGCTCGCTCACTACACGACCAGCCCTCGTTTTTGCTGAGCATAAATAAGCCTACATTCCGTTATACAAAAGTCTCTGGAACTTTGAAGTACAATGATTTTTTCAAAGGACAAATACAGAGACTTTCATGCAAAAGGCCCTTAGAAAGTGGTCACCCTGATGGTTTTACAGGATTACTCCACTTTAGGAACTTTTTGGAACTGGCTTCTTCCAAATGTATAATACCTTCTTTTCAAATGTACTTAGTTTTGGACAAGTTTGTCCCATAGGGTGGATTTAATTTTTGGAAGTCAAATAATTCATAGATAAGGTTGTCGATAAATGAAACCAATCATGCCTTGAAATATTGTTTTAGTCCAGAACAACAAGTGATCACAAAATAACAAACTCTTTTCATGAGTAACTTTTAACTTGCTTTGAATGCAGTTTCAAAAGAAGTATTTGGATGGTGACATTCGTGGAATAGGGACGTGATAGGTCTCTGTCATTCTTAGATTTAGCTGTCAACCTCAATGCAAACCCCACGAAGGCAAGCTTGCTTTGTTTCCTGCTGAATCCTCAGACCCTCTAAGCGAGCCTGATACTTCGTTGCTATTGAAATGAAAGAAGGAATGAATGAATGCATGAATGCACAAATAAATGGTCACAGCAGTTCACATATGAAAAAGGCCTGTGGCGTATAGTGGTTTATCTTTTTTCTTTTTTCTTTTTTCTCTCTTTTTCCTGGCATTCATTTAAATCATTTGTGTTGCGGTTGCTGTGCACTTATTTGGTGAGACTTTGGCTCTTTGCTAAGCACTTACAGTATTTCACTGTAGCACCTCAAAAACTTGGTAAACTGGTGATTATCATTATCTCTTTTCGTTGATGAGGAAACTAAAGCCTACGGAAGTGAAGCAACTTACCCAAAGTCACTCAGCTAGCAAATGAGGAGTCTAGGTTCAGCCCCAGAGGTCTGATACCCATAACCAAGATTCTGCCCTTCTTTTCAGTACCTCTGTGTTTTTCTTATTTGATACATATTCTCACATTTTGTATGCAACCATACTAAGCTTGGGATATTATAATCCCTTTTCAGAGATAAGGGGATTGGCCAAATTGCATTCTATAGAAGGATTTTCTAATTTAACAATTAATGGAGATTTGGGGATATATCTTTTAAGAATTCAAGGGTTTACTACAGAACATCCCAAGGCAAGTAATCTTTCAGTGAAAGAGTAAGTACTAGTACATTTATTAAAAAATAATTTATCATCTAAAGCCCAAGCTTCCCAAAGGCCTACAGTCTTCCTGAGAAATACTTCATAGTTGGAACATTGAGCTTCTAACCTCCATTCTGAAAATACCCAGTTATCTGACTGTGGACAATTTCCCTAGCTTTCTCCCATCAATTTCCTCATCTAGAAAATAATTAGCTGGACTAGGTCATCTCCAGGATGCCTCTTAGCTCTTAAGTGTTAAAATGTATGATAGGATTATAAGTGCCATTTCCCTTTACATCAGGAAAAAAAAAAAGAAAAAGTCGATATTGACTGGAGTTATCTGGAAAGGTTTCCAAGGAGAGGAAGAAGTAGATAAGAAGTAAACAAATAAAGGTGGTAGAAGAGAAATGAACACCCTCTGAGCCAAGAATGGTAAGTTAGTTATCTTGCCATGGGGCTGAGGAGACTCGATTTTTGATAGACTTTAAAGGGCAGAGGATGAGTTTGGTTTCTCCCTCTTGGCTATTCATCAGGTAGTCATCGATTACTTGCTACCCCTGGCCATTGAGAGCCCTTGATCTTGGAAAATTCTAGATGTTTCATTCAGCTAAGGAGACTGTTTCATCGACTGAAGATTTGTAATGTTTACCCACATCTTTTTTTGTTCTACCACTTTAGACATGCAGGAGAAAGATAAGGAACGCTAGAGAAAAGTTGACCTGAAGGTTATATTTAAAGGATGATTGGATTGATTTAAGCAAAGGAGAAAACAATAAATCAGTTATTTGAAAAGCAAAAAAAAGAAGATGCTCTTAATTTCCCATGATTGATGGTTTATTACCTTGTAGATGGATAATTTAAGACAGCAAATAAATGACAAAGGTGTTTATATAGATTTGGAATTTGGAACTGTTCTGGAAGGTCAATACATGGTTGTTCATTTTTTATTTGTTTGTTTGTTTATTCTGGTTTTTCATTTTTTTAAGTGTAAGAATGGCCTAACGTAAGTCGATGGAAGGTGATTGCTTTTTGGACTTTTTTCCCTAATGATGAATCCCAGTGATTCCAAAGATAAGTTTTGTATATTAGAATCATTTGGGCCGCTTGGTACAAATACACATTTTTAAGGTCACATCTCAAGAGTTTTGAGGTTTGAGTTTGTGATCTGAATTTTTAACAAGGCCCCAGATGGTTCTGGTTAATTTAGGCACTGGCGAACTCGTCTGCTGCCCATACCACGAACACTGACTCTGGGTGACACAGAACTGACAGTGATTTGCTGGTCCTTTTGTACTGCTTATTTCTTCTTCACCTGCTAAGAATAGAAGGTGCTGTGGATCTGAGAAAATGAGTTGTTTATACCTATCTGGGCCAATGGCGTCAATCTCAGTAGAATTTAGCTGGTATCACATTTTTTAGTTGGATTCTGTAAATAATATTCTTTCTCGTAAAAAAATAGATAGATAGATAGATACTTAAGTGAAGAGCAGTTCTGTCTACTGAAGAGGGGTGAGTTATTTATCTCTTTTCTACAGAAACCATTTCTTGGGGAAAAAAAGGTAGTTGGAAGTAAACTGCACAGAAGTGAAAGGCTGATCAATTTGGTTACAGAGATAAAATTATCAGCCACATGTGGCAACCTTAGTAGAACAAAGTAGGACCAATCGCATAGTTATCACAAAGCTATTGAGATTTTTATACAGAGCCAGCAAATGGATTTTGGATTCCAGGGGTAATCACATCCTGGAAGTTTTTGTCTTCCTTTTAAACAGCAGGGAAATTCACGTGACCTGAGAAGAAGACCATTTCAGGCTATCGGCATCTGTAGTACTAGACGGAGTTTTCCGTGGGGTGGGCGGGGGAGGGGGAGAGCCTTCCCAGGTGCCGGTGTTAGAAGCTGGAGCACTTGCAGGTTAAGAGTCTCAGAATTTTCTGAAGTTAGCATAGCACTTTGGTTAAAAAAGAAAACTTGTTTAGAGCAAGTCTGGATGTGGATTAGCCAAGAAGACTAACAAAAAGAATAACACCAGAGCTGGGACCTGGGCAGAGATATTTTCCAGAACCACCTGTGGGTAACTGGAACACCAACGATTTGTTTATTAATTAGAGGTCTGTTTTCGCGCAAATTCATTCTTTAGTAAATGAGATACAGTTTAGTCTCCTTGTGGGCTGTTCTCAAATCATCCTTTTAGTAATACTTATAAATAAAGATATCATTTGAAAGGATCCCTGCTGATATCCTTTAAGACATGCAGTTGGGTTGGCATTTGCAGTGCATATTAGGCAGCCTAAATAATCACAGGTGCTGAAGAGTGAATGCCCTAACTAAGGCCCTTCTTATATGTAGATTTTATTTACTTAGGTATGAAACTCGTGGTGTCCCAGAGATGAGGGAACAGGTGGTCTCCCAAGGGGCTTTTGCTCCCCCACTTCTCTGCTGGGGCTCTGCTGACTCTCTCGCAGGACGGCCCCTAACTGATGGTGTTGGAAGTTGGAGTATAATAGCCCTGTAGAAAAGGCTGTTCTGATTTTCACAGGAGAGAGATGATCTTTCCAATCTTTACAACCCCAGTCTTAACTTCACAGGCATATTTTGACAATAAAGTAAACATCAGGATGTCTGAAATCATACTAATTTCTTTGGAAGAAGCACAATCCCAGGCACCATGGCTGTTACATATTTTTTGAAACTCCATAAACTGGAATTTATTCTTGTGCTATAATCTGTGTGTCAGAAGCTGTGTTGACTTGAGGAGTCACAGATGGGTATAGACCACAGGTTCAACATTTTTTCTTCAGGGGCATACCTTTGAGTTTATACTTTTGAACACACTGGCTTTCCTCCCCACTCAGAGTCATCCACCTCCTTAGTCAAGAGCACTTCTGTACCCTTTATGGACACACGTGGCCGCAGGGGAAGTGGGTTATCGCTAACACGGCCTCCATGTCCACATGCAAACACTAGCAAGAGGCCACAAATAAAAACACAGAAACCAGGTCAAAAGAAAGTATTTTGGGAAAAAAAAGATACCAGCGTTTGCAGATGTGGAGCTGCCAAATGACAGGATAACTAGTGGGTTTGTTATAACGCATGCACGTTGTCAAATGTAATTTCCTCATAGTTTACATGCCAAGGCTATTGGTGAGTCTCACGTGAAATATAATAAGCAACTTGGACATACCTGCTTTCGCTTTTACTCTGGTCACCTGGAAGCTCACAAAATAACTCAGAAATGCTGGTTCCTTGAGCAGAAACTGGATGGTAATAAACTGCCCTTGTAATGATAACTCATGTGCCTACTTAGCAAATTACAGTGGTCAATAATCAGAACTAGATCATTAAAATCTCAACTGATTAGTTTTTATCATCTTTTAATAGGATACATTGAAATCTCTCTGTGACAGTTGATCTCATGTTTGAAATTTTCTTTGCAGACTCCCCAATGTGTTTGGTTTATCTTAGTGGGCCCGTCTTTGAAAGAGCACTGGTCACTCCCTCGATAAAGGAAAAGGGTCAATAAAACAGCCAGCGGTCCTTGCTCCCGTTGCGTTGTCATTGGGAAATTCAGCACATGGTATTGCCTCATTAATCCCTCCTTTCATCCAGCAAACATTTGTCTTCCAAGGCTCTGTTCACTGAGAGGAAAATGAAGCTGTGGACTTCATGCAAATACAAAATTCAGTTTGGGTTTGAATAGCTGTAATATAGAAAATAAAAATAAAGTAGACGCCTACATAAAATGTTTTCATCTGTATCTAGATACATAGGAATTGTTTGGATCAGATATTATAGGTATGGTACAGACAGACAGATATAAAGGTTATGCTATTTATGTTACTTTTGTTCTTGTACATCAATGAAGAAAAAGAATATCATCCAGAATCAGCCCTGAGTTGGAAGGCAACTGTGCCTATTTGTACAGGAAGTAGATCTGCATATTTTTTCTTTCTATCATGGTTCAGTCTTAGAATATCTTTTTTTTTTTTTTTTTTTTTACATCCATTTATGACTACTATGAATTCATGCCTGAGGACTGCTAGGAATTTTGTAAAAATTATACAGTGCAAAATCCTTCGAAATAGGATTTTGAGTCCCAGGTATACTAGCTCTTTAAGCTCAAAAAGTTTCTTGGCTTTTGCAAGCAGAAACAGGTCTAATGCTTTGAAGAATGTAAGAAATGATCAGCATTTCAGAGGCATTGAAGTGGTTAATCTATTAATCTATACTAGAGTAATAAGCTCCTAGTATAAACATTTTCTAACTGGCTTTTGGTGTTCTCAGCTTATCTCAGAGAGAAAGTTCACCATTACCATTCTAATTTTGCAGTTTCAATACTAAGCACGGTTGATTAGAAGCCCTTGCTGGCCTTTCATTTCCTGAGTGCCCTGAGAACATATTTATTTTGCTTCAGTTAAAGCATTCGTACCCTAACTGATTCTTTTTTAAAAATAATTTTTTCTATTGAGCTGTATGTGACAAAACATTTTATTAGTTTCAGGTGTAATAATTTGATATTTGTATATATCAAAAAAAAAGATCACTACCATCATAAGTCCACTTAACATCTGATTCTTTTCTTAACTTGATTGTACCTGGGTCTATGGGGCTGGTCCTATCTCTAAATTAGCCTTTAAGTTAATTCCCAGGCCTTTGAGGTGTCAATTCTGTCATTTGGCCCCTTATACAGGTGGTGTTCGAAGGACTTGCAGGGTACTTAGGGTGGGAGGGTGCTCAACGGACATTTACCACAGCACGAGGGACTGGTGGAAACTGGGCTGAGTGCGGGATGTGCTCCTTTTTGAACAACAGAAATAATTGCCTTCCTGCAGACTGTGATGTCCAACTATAATTCTTCCCTTCCTGGCTATGGATACCCCCAGTGGAGCTGGAGAACAGAATTCCCTCTGTTCCCCATGAGGATTCCTAGCCTAGCAGCTTTTCCTGGTGGTTACTTTGCTCCTGAGAGGGATGGATGCCCAGGCTTCCCTGCCCCGCCCCCCACCTCTGGTACCCCCATAGTTTTGCTATGTGGCAGAGCCACCTCTAGTGCCACGCTGGGTACAGATATTCGCCCACCTGTAAGTTCATCAGCCCACCCGCTGCTCTTGTTCCTTTTTAGAATTCACTTCCCACTGTGCTCAAATATGTTCATGTTAGAGAATGTTAACTGCCGTCTCCTCTAGAACACATAATGCTGAATGTGAAGGAGGTTGAAAGTAAGCGTGATCACATACTTTCTCTTCCTGTTCTGAGGCCTGAGTCAGTCTCCTCGCCTTAAGGTTTACGCAGGTCCCTAATAACAAATAACAGCTGATGGCGACTTGCTGAGACACGTACAATAAAGGAATGAACTTCTGTATTAAAAGATTTGGGCTTTGCTCCAGTTTTTTTCTTATCTTTTTTTTTCTTTTTTTTCCGAGAGAGAATAAAAAAGCAGGGAGGGAGAGAGAACCTGGTGCTAATAACCAGTTTGTACAACAGTGTTCTTTTTTTTTCAAACCTAATGAGGTCCAATTCCCACAAGTAGTTTGATTTATTACCTGCTCCTACTGGCCTGTTTGCTTTGGATGTTTATTATTTTGATATTCAGTTAGCATAACACTTGAAATCATTTCACTTTCTGAATCCGTTTTCTCCCTTTTCATGAGTGTTTTTGGGGTAGGTTGGAATTCCTCATATGAAAACAACACTCACATTAAAACACCTTTTCTGTGTCCAGTATTCTGTCTTCACATTGAGGAAAATATACCGGTGGGTTTGACCCAAAGAAGGAACAAAAAGGTTGTTTGATTTGGGTCTAAAGGCTCCATAGGTTGGGTCTAGAAACCTTTATAGCTAACTTGACTTTCATCTACCACAGTTAGTGATGCTACAGGTTAGCAACTTTTTTTTTTTGAAAAGTTAGAGGCTATGCCCTTCCGTACCATCTCTAATTTTGCTTTTAAATCTGGGTTTAAAGACAATGTGTGATGACCCCTGAGATGATTTTGAGTCAGAGATTTGAAACGGGGATTTCAAAACGTTAGGCCAAAATAATTAGCTCTGCCTGCCAAATAAATCAACCCCCTCTCTGCCCAGATCCAAACAATCTTTAAAACTTGTTTTAGAGGATAGGCATTCTCTGTTAGCACAAGTCAGAGTGTTCGGATGTGGAAAGGCTTGGCAGCCCTCAGGGACGGGTGGCTGTTTCCCAGAAGAACGGGGCCATCCACTCAGTTTCTGCTCCTTGCTCTGTGAATGGTGGGGCCCTCTGCACCCCACATTATCCACAGCACCTCCCCCAGGACTGGGCAAAGCAAGTAAGTCCCCAGTGGCTCCTGTCTCCTTTTTTTCTTCAGAAGACTCAACCTTTCAGTGTTTTCGTTGCTTAACATTTTAAAAATCACTTTCCCCCCATGTCAAACAGTGCAATCTAGAGTAATTATAGAAAATCTAGAAAGTGTAGAGTGTTGCAGTGAAGAAAATTACCATAATCCTATCACTCATTGTATATATTCTTGAGATTTTTTTAATTTTTTTATTTTCTCTGTCTCTCTCTTCTCTCTTTCACTCTTTTTGGCTATGTGTATAGATTTTTTAAAAAAATGAATGTGAGAGTAAAAATGCTAATTGGATTGTTTATCTGTTTGTATCAGAGGGGCATATTCGACAGAGGCATGTTTTTTGTTGCATGAGCTTTTGAAAACTATTTTAAATTCTGGGAGGTAGCAGATTTGGTGTTGGCACGGAAGAGCATAGGACCAGAAGGCTAGGATGGAGGAGGAGGGATGTGGGATGGCCCTCTGAGGGACCGAAATGGGTGGAATGGAGGCAGCACTGGGTTTAGAATCGGAAGAATCAGGTTCCCGCTCTGCTAGCAGCGACCTCCTAGCAGCTCAGTTTTCTAACCTGGGAAATGGGAGAACTACTTCTGGGTTGTATTGATGATTCGGTTCCTGAAAAGAGGTACTATTTATGCAATGATTTGCACACAAGCACTGCAAGAATCAGATAATATTATTATAATGAGAAAGGTACTGGGACTTGGCCATGATGATTCAAAGGAAGTAAAGATAAAGTGAGCAAGGGTAGCCCAGCATCTTAGGTGGGTGAGCAGGTAAAATGTTTAATCGGCTGTTTGATTTTGTTGTTATTAGCGCACCAAGTGGTGGATGTGTACTTTCTGTAAAGGTATCCAACCTGGAATTAGGATTGTTATTTGCTATTTTGTGTTGGTCACTCTTTTGTCTGTGTATTTTTATCTCAATCAGTACATTCTCCTGTAAAGCTAATATGTTTGCTCTCTCACCTAAGAGACTGTCATCAGACTTCTGCTAGGGATTACAGGCCTCTGAGAATCTTGCTGCATTTACACAAAAGTGAACAGGGCAGGAGTAGCTCTGTGTTTTAAACAACAGATAAGGTTTGTGTTGTGTGTGTGGAGGGGGAGGAGAAATAGGAAGTAGTTGCGTGGGGGTGGGACCTGGGAAAGATGTAGAAACACCTTTAATATGTGAAAGAATTCCTTTTTCTCTGCTCTTGAGTCTCAAATTGGGCGAACATTCAAAAAAGGGATTTGCACAGTGAGCTCTGGAGTCTCCATTGCCTCAGTCTGAACCCTGCGCCATCAGTTACTTAGCTCTGTCCCAGGCAAGTTTCTTCGTCTTTCTGTGCTTCAATTTCCTCTTCTCTAAAACAGTAATAATAATAGTACCTACGGCAGAAAGCTCTTGCGGGAGAAATATAAGCCACTGAAATCTTCAGGACTGATCCATGTCATCTTCGTGTTGAGTCCTTACGAGGGAACAGAGAGGGTGGTCCTGAGAAAATGTGGGCTTCCAGCCTCTGCGGCTTTGGACACACCTGGGTGTTGAGCAGGCCCACCTGGATCCCCCTCGTTGGGGTGGGAGGCCCACTGTACCCAGCCGTAAGTGTCTAAGTGGGAATGAGAGCAGAGTGTCAAGTCATACAATGATCCCCCTTGGTCTTCTGGGGCTGAGTCATTGTCCTAAATCTGGAGATTTGAAGGTCTGTCCAAGCTTTCATTTGAGGAATATGTCTGTTCGCTTTAGCCACTTCTTCCTAGGGTCATAGTTTAGTGTTTCTCCTTTTCTGTCCCCTTCCTCTTCATGCTTTCCTATGAGAGACTGGGCAGGTGGACAAGTGCACATGGATGTTAGTCAGAAACACTTGTCACTGAAAAGTAAAACATATTTATTAATAAGAATCTTCTGAAGATGAGGATGTTAAATTTATCTGATCGGCACACCATTCTAGTTAATTCTCTAATGCTTTTCTAAGACAAGGACAAATTAGTAGACTTCTCATTTTAACCACGAGTATGTGTTTCTGTGTATTTGTATGTTTGTGTGTGTTTGTATGTTTGTTTGTGTTTGTGTGTGTGTGAATTTTTCTTTACCCTAGACCATATTCTTCCCTGAGCACACAGGGGAAAGACAGAAGCTTTTGAGGCCTGCATGCTTCTAGAATTACACTGGTTTAAATAGTGACCCTGAAACTTATTACCCATGTATTCTCAAGTGGCTGCTTAACCTTGCCTCAGTTTCCTTAGTTTAAAAGAGAGATAATGTGTTTCCCTATTCATAAGTTCATTTTAAGTATTTTTAGTAAGATTATATATGTAAAGTGGGAGACCATAATCGTTTAATAAATGTTAACCGTAATTGTTTTTAGAGTGTGATAAACCTCAATTTGACTCTTACTTTTCCCATTTAACTAGTTGCAACATTTGCTGAACCTCTCTTTTGTCATGTAGAAATCATGACAAGTATGGAAATCAGCATCTAATTCAGAGTTTTAAAGAGGATTGTGCACTATACATAGCATTATGGGGACATGGCCTGTAAAAGTCCTCACTGACATGGATGGACCCAGAAGGCATTATGCCACGTGAAATAAGTCAGACGGAGAAGACAAATGCCACATGATCTCACTTATACATGAAATCTAAAAAACAAAATAAATGAACAAAACAATTAAATTCATAGATATAGAGAATAAACTGGCGGTTACCAGATGAGAAGGGGGTTAGGGAGATGAGTGAAAAGGGTGAAAGGGATTAAGAAATATAAATTACCAGTTATAAAAATAATCACGGAGATGTAAAGTATAGCATAAGAAATATAGTCAGTACTATTTTATGGAGTCAGAGACTTGTCATGGTACCCACTTTGTAAGATCTAGAAATGTCTAATCACTATTTTGAACTCCTGAAACTAATATAATATTGCCTGTCATCTGTAATTGGAAAATAAGTAAATTAAAAAAAAATCCCCCAAATAAAATAAAATAAAATAAAATATACTTTAGACGGCAAAAAGATAAAAAAAATAAAAGTACTCAATGGGTTTTTTCCTTCCTTGTCCGCTCCTAGCCTCTTTTCCTGGCAACACTTTTTTTCCCTCCAGGGAATCTCAGTATCAGGAAGAAACTCTTATATAAAGAGGATATGGGCTCCAACTTTATGTTTCCTGTCAAAGACCTCAGGGCAGCCTAATAGCAATGTATGAGTGCTGTGCCCAGTACTTGTGGGCGGTTTCTCATTATTCCTCACATCATGTTTCTATTTCACTGAGGAAGCCATAGCTGAGAGTTAAGTGTCTCATCCCACTGGGAAGTGGCAGCCCCATCATTCAAGTCTATCTGACATCCGGTCGTGTGCCTAACCACTGGGCTGCTCTACCTCCACTGATGAAACACAGGAAAGACGTGACCTTGAGCATCCTCACTGTTGGAACTAATAAAGCTAAATAAAAGACACGTCCCTTTTTTACCTCCTTTATTTTGTTTCAATGAAAGATCATTTAGGAAGCATACGATCACTTGTCTTCTTCCACGGCTCTAATATCCAGACCACGAGTCAGAAAATTAACCTTTTAACTTAATATATATGTTGAACATTGAGTCTCGTACTCGTTTTCATCCATCCAAATGGTAAGTTTCACGCAGCATGACGGATGTCCTCTCCGTGTACACATTGCAGGGGATGGATGGCTTAAAGCTGCTGTGCCCTGAGGCCATTGTGAATGCCACGTTACTTGACAGATTGGTCTGGCCCACATCATCAATTTTTATCACATTCTTTTATGAAATAGAAATTTCTATCGTGGACATGTAATTTGGTGAGAGTATTGAAAATAGTAAGCTCTATCCGAAGGCTATAAAACTATATACTTGTAGACTTATGAAATTTGCTCCTTTTTTTTCCCCCCCTATCCCTGGCATTAATCTCAGTAAGTGAGACAATGGATAGGACACTTTGGGGAACTGAAAGGATTATAAAACTATGATTATTGTTTGGAAAACAATTTTATGTCTCTAAATCAGGGAAATGCATACTGAGCATCAGTATGAGCGTTTATTTGAACTCATTGGCCATAGCCATTAAAATGTGATCAATTCAAATCTAGGTTGTAGATGCTAATAAAGATCAATTTTGTGGCAACTGATCCAGGCTGTGCTTAATAATCTGAATTGACACTTGAAATGTTGAAAATATTGAGAAGTCTAAGTACAAATTTTTGTATGTTGTATTTTCCCGGCTTTAGTAAAGCCATTAAGATATATTTAAAATTTATGTAGATAATTAAGCATTTGGGAAACTCTGAAAGGTCACTTCGTAGAACTATACCTCCTTGTCCTTTCTAGTTTGCCTTTTTATCTGACGTAGGCTTCACTAGAAAATGGCAATTGTACTTCCCAAGTGCCATTCATCTTCATGTAAAACTGGTGATGGGGCTAACTTATTGTCATAACTACTTACAGATCTAGCAGGATTTTACATGAAATAACAATTGCCCTGCGTTCTCCTTCTCATTCTCATCCTTCTTTTAACAAAAGACCTAAAAAGATAGAAAAACACTGGAGGAATAATATGACACATTTTACTTACCACTTGCCTTATTGATTGTATATTGGTGATTATGCTTTTTCATGTTTCTTTTTTCTTTCTTTCGTCTGGAAGCCTGGCATTAAAGTGCACTCAGGCTGAACCTGATGGCTTTAATACTTATTTGTTGTGGAGTACTGATGCTAAGGGTTAGCATGTGACAGGAGGCAGCACACGGGAGTGGTCAGAAGTTTTTGCTCCGAATTCTCTCTGCATCTGACGTCCAGCTCATCACTTAATAAACATTTCCTTGCTCTCTGCAAGTCAAGCATTGCTTGGGTGCTTTGATTTTTCAATTAAGATATATCTTCTTATCCACCTCACCTTCAGCACACTTCTAACCACCTGACATTTTATATATATTTGTTTTTGTTTGTTTGTTTGTTTTTCTTATTTGTTTATTTGTTTGTTGCTCCTCTCTCTTCTCTATATTATTTTAATGAAAGGAATTTTGATTTATCCCTAGCATCTAGAACACTGACTGACACATACTAGGTGCTCGAAAAACATTTATTTAATAAATTAGTCGATTAATAGTAGCCCAACTTCTCAGAATTGTTGGGGGAGCAATTAAAGTAATAAAAGTGCACATAGAGAGCCCTAATAACTACTCATTATTCTTATTACCCAAGCTATCAGCTAGCGTTTCCATAAATGTGGAAGGCATACTGGCAATAGATACTTGGGTTCTCAAATTCTAGGTGGTGATAAACAATTAAAATTGTAATAATTAAGATTTAATTTTTATTATCATCTTCAACTTATGCCCAGGGGTTTTGGCTTGTGGGTCAAGATATTAAGAACATGATTGAACTCCCAGAAGGTAAAACACATGAAAATGGAACACAAGTCAATCAAGTATGGGAGACTCTGCTAGAGCCATGTTCTGGAGTGGGTGTTTATTGGGTATGTTTATTGAGTTTAAATCCCTGTAATAATGACCTTTGTTGTAACAGCAATCTATTACCTACATAACATCTAGATTGATCATTGCATAGATGTTATTAGATAATTTGTTGATTCATTGTGATTTATCAATTGGACCAAACCTACATTGAGCTTCCACCTACATCACTCCTCTGGTACTAAAAGGCTACAGATATCTTTGACATTGACTATCTAAGTATCTTCCTAAGTTTCATCCTCCTTGATACCACCCTTGACTAAAATTCTTATTTCCTTTGGCTTTCTTCTTGCACTTTCCTGGTTCTTCCATGATGAATATAGCTTTTGATCTGTGGCATTGGTCACTGAAATTCTCAGGTGCCTTACCTGCACAGTGGACATAACTGGAAGTGCTCACGCCAAGAGCAAATGGCGAAGGTTAAATGAGATCACGTATTTAAAGTATCTGGCCATTCCCCCGGTGCTGGTCAGTAAATACTAGTTCCCTTTTTACTCTGTTTTTTTTCTTTGTCCTGTTTAATTTATTTTTCTCCAACTGCCTTTGAAATATGGTTTCCAAGATTTTTTTCCTGAACGTTTTCTGAATCTATAGCTCATCCACTCCTGTAACTCTTGCAGACATTTTCCAAACCTCTATCTCTTCTTGTGCCAACTACCAGACCCATATTTCCAATTGCTTCCTGAACATCTCAGTTCAGATACCTTGGATTCAATGACTGTCTAACTGACCTCATGTGCTTCCTTCCCAAACTGACCTTTCTTCCTCTAGTTCCCATTTTGGTTATAATACTTCTAGTCTTTCAGGCATTTGATCTGGAAACCTTAAGTCCAGTTTCAATTCCACTTTTTCTATATGCTGAAACATTTAATCAGAACTGTTGGTCTGGTCTTAGAGCTTTCTTCCTTTTCTCATCGAAGGGAAAGTTTGAAAGTGAAGTGAGCTGTTTGAAGTCAGCCAAGCAATAGCTACTTGATTGACATTCACAAAAGTAGGTCACAGAATGTGAGGAGTTGAAAATAGGGTGGGAATTATGGCAGGATGTCCCTAGGTTAACACCGTATGGACCAGGTCAAACTTTGCTGTGTTTGGAATAACCAGTCTTTTACAATCTCTATTTTTCAAATATGTGCATATACTAGTATGGTTAAAAAATGCAAATATAGTTTAAAGAGTTCCTGAATGTGTAGTAGCCTTTTATCATGATATAATTTGCTAAATAATGCATACTAAAAGTACAGCTGTCAAGAGGGGTTTCATCAAAATGTTATGTTGCTGTATTATGAAACATGGATTTCAAGGACAATTGACTTTCATTTGTTCAGAGTCACCAATGCATAGGGAAAAAAATCAGAGATTATAATTGAGCTTTCAAAAACAAGATTTTGATGGAGAGAAGTTGAAACTGAAAGTCTTGAACTCTTTAGGAACTCCCTCTTTCTAAAACGATATCTATTATATTTGAGATAAGATAATGAGCTCTGTGTGTGTGTGTGTGTGTGTGTGTGTGTGTGTAGAATAAGTCTTGTGCTCTGGGTTTACCAGTTGCTTGCTGGATAATAAGGAAAATAAATATATGTGTAAATAAGCATAAAGGTAGAAGTGCTGTGTACACAAAAATAAATTTGAGTTCTGATTTCCAAGTGTAGAAATGCTTGATAGGAGATTGGTGGTGGCTGATTTTTAGGCTTTGAGGAGAGGTTAAGATTTTATTATTCCAAAGTGATTGAGAATGTGTGAATGATCCAAGTGAAAACAAATGGTATGCAATCTGGTTTGATTGAAGTATAGGATATTTGAGGGACAAATTGGGGCTGGATATGGGGCTCTTTAGTTTCTCCGCTCTTCTGTTTGAATTTCATGTTATACAAATGTGGGCCCTGGAAAGATTTTAAACATAGACATGGCATGATCAGCACGAGTACCTTATTTTCTTTATTACACAAAATGGGTATTTAAAAATTAACCTGAAATCGAGACAATGGCCAGTAAAGGAAATGAGAGGAGAAACTACAAAGAAAAAATATCTTGGTCCAAGAGATAGCAAGGGCATGGGTGGAACTCTACGTTGTGTTCGAGGTAACCTGATTTTATTTACTTGGGCTGATATTAGAATATGTTTGCCTTGCGTTTCAAGGTTAATTTGGTTGTCCTACCTCTCTCTATGCACAAGTCTTTAATGTTCTTTTATTCTTAAACCCAGAAAGGCTCCTTCCTAAGGGTTAGTTAGTGGTAAAATTAAATCTGAGTGGCAATGCCAGCAGCATTAACACCATCCGGCACCGGAGTCTTGTAGGTGAGATGTCTTTATAGCTAGAACAGAAGAAATAAATTCTATTGGATTAACCAGAAGAGCTGAAGAAAGGGAACTGAGCTTTCTTGATGTCAGTTGTCCCTTTCTCTTTTCCACCTCTCTTTTCCTTGAGATTCCTGCTTTGAATCACCATCTGTTTCCTGCCTTGCAGTGCCTTGGGGTTAATGCCAGCTCTGTTGTATGTGACTCAAGGTTCAAACATTCCTTTTCAGAAACTGTGCATCATTTAAAGAACGATGAGGAAATCTGTTTCCTCTGTGGCCATAGGACCCTCGTAATCTTGGTATTCTAGTATTCTCAAACTACAGGTCCTGCTTTGTTATATTTTGCCCCCTTTGACGCGTTTTAAATTTAAAACTGTGTTTAAAGTCACCCTAGCTGTTACACTGCACTGTTTTGCTTAAAACATGTGCCTGCTTTGTTAGTAAAAGAACGTTTGCCAAGAGAATTGTATGTGGGAGGGTGTGACTAACTTAGCAAAGGGACTTATCTCTTATCCTATCTGCCTTGAGCTCTCAGGGCTGCCTTTGATAGGACTGATTTCTTTCCCCGTCGGCCCTGCCCTCTCCAAACTTCACTGCTATATTTCCTCCCCAAATTATTTATATCTAAATAGTTAAACTTTAAAAAAAAAAACTAATCTACTCTCTGAATTCATTTTCCTTTGGGGGATCTGAACCACTGGTTTTCTACTCCTCTGACTAACAGGTACTCAAATGTAAGAGCACTATAATTCTGCCTCCCCGCTCCTCCCACCCTGTAAACACATACCAGCAGGCCTCCTTGCCTGCCTGTGTTAGGAATGTCTTGTTTCCCCTTTGGCAGCTTTCAGCAGAGCCTGTAATGTTACCAGGTTTTTTGAAGGGAAATCTAAGTCCCAGTGGCCAAGATACATAGGGACAGGAAAGTGAACCGGAAATGATCTTTCTAAAACTTTGGTTCTCTGCGTTGCTTCCTTTGTCCAGACTTCTAGAGATGGTCGTTAAGGTTTAGATGCTTAAGGCAATTACGTCATCATTCGTTCATCTATCTATTTAGTCTACAGTATGTAATGAGCAGCTACCATTACTGGATACTGTACTCAGCACTAGAGATTTCACAACAGGATAGGCACATTTGCTGCTGCTATTGACGTAGCAATGTGTTCTACAGTGAAAGATGACCAATAAACCTCTAACTAAAAACATAGTTCATTACTGAATTACGGTTGCGCAGAAAGAGAGTCTGTAAAAAGGAGGATCTGTAAGAGAGAGAGTCTATAAGAGAGGGTCTGTAAGGGAGAGGCTTTCTTCACGATTGGTGGTATAAACAGCAAGGGAGTTTCCTTATTTCTGACAAGCTGGAGATAAGGACCATTTTGCACTGGAGGCTAAGGGCTGAGTTCTGTGACGTCAGGGGCAATCAAGAAAAAAAAGGCATGAATGGGACAGGATCTGAAAAAATCTGCTCTCGTTTTTCCGTTTTCCTAGAAACCGGCTAGCTACCTGTAGCCTCCCAAGTAGGTCAAAGTTGGCTCTGTGAGGAAATAGGAAAGTAAAGACCTCTCTCAGCTAACAACACATCACTGCCCACACCAGCTACCTCATGTCAACTCGAAACCTAATAACTTCATTTACTTATGTCACTGTTGACAAGTTCTTGTCAGCTGTGCTCTTAGTTCGGGTTGAATCACGCTCAGGAATCTGGCCCCTCGGTCAGCTCCCGGAGTCAGTGGGTGCTGTCACGCAGCTGCCATCAAGGTGTGGCCCACTCTAAGTGGCTAGAACCCAGGGCTTCGTCACCAGTTTGGTGAAGGCTGTTGTGTTTGCAAAGGTGGGAGGCGTTTTGAAATTAGCAGTGGAAGTGAGGACCCAGTTTGACTCATTTCGAAGGACAGAGCCACGGGAAGAATCAAAATTTGCCCCTTATGTCACTCGTTTGGTATCTTAAGTACACTTAAAGGAACATCTTACGACCATGGAGAAAAGCAAAATTAGTCCCTTATGTCATTCACTTGGAACCCAACAACTGATCCCAGCTCCTTGCCTCCACCCTGGTCCAGGAGACCCTCATCTCTTCCTAGACTCCAACGACAGCCAACTAACTTGTCACCCTGCTTCTGTTAGTACTTCTGGCCAGCCGTGCTCCACCAACAGCCAACACGATCTTTTGGAAAATCTCTAGCAAATCATTTTGCCATATTGAGTATACACTCTAAACTTCTCCTCCTAGAGTGTGGACTCTCATGGCCTCAACCTTGGCATTGACCTGCAAACAGTCCCCAAAGACAGCCCTATTATTCCTGTCCCTCTAATACTGGCTCACCGGCAAGGCCTGGACAACTTTCTCTTTTTCTTAGAATACTTTCCCTATGTAAGCATTTGCTGTCCCTTTCTTAGCTCAGGGCCCAAGTCATGTGTCACCTGTGAAAGGCCTTTCCTAAGCACCTGCTCTAAACCCTTTCCCCACCCCACCCTCAATCCCTGTCACGCCACTGGCTGTGTTCTTCTGTTAAACTCTATCCTTGCCATTAAAGCGTATGCTCTTCAAAAGCACAGACCTCGTCGGTCACCCCTTCTCTGTGCCCGGCATATGTAGGTGCTTAACAAGACATGTGGCACCATAGAGAAAAGACACTTCTTTCATTTCGATGTGCGGCAGAAAGAACATAGAAGCACTCAGAAATCTCTGCTAAGACAGAGAAGAGAAAGCTTAATAAAGAGTTTGAAGTTATGAATTTATTGGGGGGTGGAGGGAGGTGTTTAAGCCCATAACTCGATCCCTTGCTAATGGTTCCACAGCCGGTAAGTGGCGGAGCTCAGGTCCCGACTTCTCTGATGAGCCCACAGCAGCCCTGGGAGGGAGACTACACACGCTGGATGAATCTGCTGAAGAGCATGGGAACCAAATCGTAAATGACATCAGGGGCTGTTAAAACATCTTTGGCTGTTTTAGAATCATTGAGTCTATCAGGCCATGGGAAGCATATAGACTTACAATAAAATTTTTAGGGATTCGAAAAGAGATTATTATAAATTATTTAGTCTGGTGTCTTCAGGGAAACTGAGGTCCAGAGACTGTAAGTTAGAAAACATTGGGACTGCAATCCAGGTTCATTCCCCCCACGGAGCCTGGCCTCCTGGCGGGCCTGCTGTCTGGATCCATTTCCTGCTCCCACATATGTTTGCTGTGGGTTCCTGGTTGTATTTTTGACATATCAAGTGTAACCTTGACATAGCCTTGAGAAAAAAGCTTCATTTTTTTCATAGAGATGATCATCCACCTGCCAAATTTTTTTATTCCCCTGGGACTTCATCCTTTTTTGTTTATTTATTTTATTTTCCTTCAAATCTAAGCCTCTTTTGGAATGATCCTGCCTCAGGGCTAGGGGGAAAAAAAAGTTTCCTATTCTAAT
The DNA here is from genome assembly GCA_028627145.1 of Eidolon dupreanum. Taxonomy (NCBI): domain Eukaryota; kingdom Metazoa; phylum Chordata; class Mammalia; order Chiroptera; family Pteropodidae; genus Eidolon; species Eidolon dupreanum. The sequence goes on along the minus strand of CM053503.1, from coordinate 158,522,826 downwards.
AAATAAAATGCAAGTTTTCTCATGATCTTAGCTTTCCTCACACCAAAACGATCTATTCTTGATGGCTGGTTGAAAGGACTTTTTAATGATTTTCAACTGCTTTGTTACATACAGAATGGAAGAGTCATTTGCAAAGAGACTGAAGCATTTTCCTAAATCCAGGTAGACTACATCTTGTAAATAGATCCTAGAAAAGTTTTTAAGCCATTTATATCGTTTTTGAAGGTTGGTCCAGAAGTTTGTTCTGAACAAGTAAAGATATTTGTACATCTGAGATGTGTTTGGATTATGTTAGTGATTTTCAGTTTTTGTGTTCGGTAATATGCCCGATTTGTTCTCCTGCTTTCTTTAAATGGGTTGGCTCTCACTGCTCTCCCATTCATATTTTACTAAAGTAAGTCAGTTGTTCCACTGTTTCTTCACTTGTGACACAACACTGTGGGAACACGTCAGCATCCTGGTCTTGTTTCTGTTTTTATGAATATTAAATTTTATCACGATTGCTCGTGTTTGATATTTGGGATGAGATACAGACAAAGGAGCAGATTATGCCTGCTCCTTTGGTATTTTAGCCCTGGCATCCCTGGTTGTGATTTATAATTTATACCTGGAAAAGATTTACTGACCTAACTGATAATCCTTCCCAACAAAAGAAAAACACACTTATAAGTCATCCGTCAGTGTAAGTCAGATGCACTGGAAAGGGACAAAGAATTCACCTGCAAGCACTTTTGGCATCTTGCCCTTTCCCATGAATTCAAACTAATGACAGAAAGAAAGCTGAGGCTGCCAAAGCCCTTTTGGGTGAGAGAACCTCCCAGAAGCCCTCAGGGTGGGACCAGCCTGACCTGCCACCCTGTAAGGAGGACCCAGACACCTGCCCTTCGTGTTTTGTAAGAGGAGATGAAATGGAAGCAGGGGAATGGCCCTGGTGCTGTGGAAGTCAGATCTGCGAGTGCTCAGCTCTCGCCATTTTCCTTTTGTCCAGGTGGCCCTGTACAGAGCTCACAGGGCAGCCTTGACAAGTTGCTAGGCCATTCTTGTCAAGGTGGGTGCCTGTGGGTCCTGCATGTCATGCAGCATATTCCTGTGAGCAAGTCACACTGCTTCCTTGGGACATTAATGTATCAATCTGATGTGTTCAGAATGTATGAAATAAATTATCAAATCTCCTCAGCTCTTGGAAGTGTAACTGAGTCAGTGGGAGAGGGTGGGTTGGCAGAAGCACTATTTTATGTAATAGTGAAGCCTTCGATGTCACCTCAAGTTTTGGGTCCGCTGCTCTTTGCTCTAATTTCTCAGATTGCCACTGCCACACCAAAAACAGACAGTACACATTCCCCGTAAAGTCCACTTGATCTAGACTAGGACTCTTCAGGGAGCTCCCTGAGAATTTTGATTTTGTTCTCTTGGACATCAGCAGTGTTGGAGTAGTCAAACACATATCGTATTAAATGACGGCAGATAATTATATAAAATCATGAATCCACGACATGCAATGCCAAAGACAGATGTTCAACCTGATCCTACCCGTTAAAATAAGTCACTTTTTTTTTTTATCGTGTATACTCAAAAATTTTAAATTCTTTTTCAAAAAATCCTCAGTAAATAATATTCAGAAAGTGCATGTGAAGAGACCGTCTCCCTGATCACAGAACTCAACAGAGAACCCTAATGCATTAGCAACATTGAAGAAGTCACTTCTTTTGAAGCTTTTTTTTTGAGATGCTCAAACTCCATCAACATAACAAAAAAAAAAAAAAAAAAAAAAAAAAGAGGGCGCACTGAGCAGTTATTCCTGCAGTCATTTCAGCTGCATAAATTATGGTTTGTGACAACTCATGCTATGAAGTCCTTGGGATGACAATGACCAGCAACTGCTGCCAGAGTTAATCAAGTCATTATTTAACAGGTGTCTCTCTTGGCCTGGCCCTGGCTTCAGAACATATTTCATCCTTTCCTAGTCTTCCTGCAATCTTTACTATTAAGTAAAGAAACAGAGCAAGTACAAGATGTTCATAGAGTCAATGAGAGAACCTCAGCTGCGATCTCCCTAAATCAGTTCTTCTCTAAATCAGCTGGGAAATAGCCAGCGTGGCTGCCACTGTGACTCGCTCCTGGGTGGCCATCACTGACTGGTACTTTAACTTTTTCTGGGTGGAACCAGCTTCTTGGCTAAATTCTTTTTTTTTTTCAGGAGCATTCCATTCAGAGGTCACCAAGTCTTTAAGATACCATTTTTCTACCCAGTTCTTTCCACAAGCAGTGGGTCTGGGTTAGGTGCATAAGATAAGGCCCCCGATTGTCTGCAGGCACCTCTGAGGGCCATTGCTCCTCACGGTGTCTTGATGAGCAAGGTCTACTCACTCCCTGAAGGCAACAGCTTCACATTCTGCAGCCTCTTAATGCTTAGTATGTGCTCGGTAAAGGCTCTCATTATTACTATTAATATGTAAAGGATTGATTAATGTTTGCTAAAACATGAATGGTCAAATGAATGAATGCATGCATGCATATACCTCCTAATGGACAAACTTTTTACATAATGATACTAATCACTTAGATTCAAGTATTAAATTCAGATGGGGTAGTGTGAGAAGTGGAAGAAAAGAACAGCTGCTTCCTTTATCCAGTGCTCTGACCTGTTATTTGCAATCAGTGGAAGTGTAATGAATCACTAGTCTTTATGTACCTCAGATATCAAAGGGTGAAGACAATAGCGACTCATCAAAAACTCTGTCTTATGTCAGGGGTAATCGGAGTCGGTGTGAATGGTTCGGATTGAAGTGCTCTCCTTGTGGTTGAGCTTGAAGTCAGGGGCAAGGGCGAGGATTGGTAGTTTATACAGCAGCACTTATTTAAATCTTTCAAAATTATTCCCATATGTTTTCAGTAATTTCATATTCAAATTCAAGGCAGGGATTCGCTGTTTTAAAAAACATGATTAAAGTATTTGTTTCTCTTGATCTTTTTCTTTATATTGTGGACATTTGTGATTTTTACCTTCCATATGTTTCCTTTCCTAATATAAACTTTAACATATTAGAAAGGCAGATAAGCTTAAATTTTGTCATAACCTTAAAAACATGATCAGTCATTCCATTAAGTGCTGCTCAGTCTACTCAAATTTTTATCTTCAATTGGATCGATAAACAAAAAAAAATCAAACCAACATTTCTTTAAAGTTTATCAAAGAAAGTCATAGTTATTAATTTGTGATATTTAGGTATGAGATAAAGGGAAAAAATACCCACAAAATTTGTAGCACTCTGGGGATTAGATTGTTTTCCTGAGTTAACTGGTTTTTAAAGCAATGTTGAAATCCATGAGATATATATATCTCATGTCCTAAATGGGAGATAAGAACAAGAGTTAGAGTAGAAGTCAGGAATCTTTATTTAACAAACTGCATATTTAAAAAATATTTTGTGATTATAGTTTACTTTGCTGCCTTTAACTTTAAAATTGTCACCCCTTATCAAATTGAAATAACTTGTTTCTAACACTATTTGATTGTGATTCATTATAAATTCATATTAACTCCTGTTTTAGGGAAAATTGTAAATGAAAGTTTCTAACCTCATTGCAGTCAAACCCAGTAGCAACCTCTGGGCTTTAGGTCAGAACCAATCATGTCTTTTTCAAAGATACTAAAGCCCTTCATTTGTCCTATCAGTTAAGTAAGTCACTGACATCTAAATTTGGAAGACTAACTGCCTTAAAAATTCCTCTATGAGAGAGAATCCCCAGGTTTACCCGCCTTATATTGGTGATAAAAAGATTGAAGCCAGCAACCTTTATTCCCATCATCAGCACCTTTATATCTATGTGAGGTTAAGTGAAGTTTCTGACAGTGGAATTAAGCCTTGTTAATATGCTGAATCTATTACTTAATTTGCTTCTCTTCCATGTTTAGTTGAACTTTGTCTGCTTTGGAACTTCTGCTGTTTAAGTTGGCTCTCTCCAAATTTACCAAAGAGAAATAGCTCCTCAGATAATTAGACTATCTATTTTCAAGGCAAGTAGGGAAAATAAGAAGCTATTTCTCCATTGCCTTCTTTTTGTTTGTGTTCAATAATTTTTATGGAGTTAATTTAAATTTAGCAGGCTTTATGTGAACTTGCTTCTAGAGGATTTATTGCATCTTATTTGAACACTGTCTGTATCTGACATTTTAGAATCACTCACCTATTTATGGGACTATACTGCATTCTGTTCTTGAAAGAGCAAGTCAATTTTTGGCATAGATTTTTTTTTTCTCATTTTTTTTTTCTTTGCCTGTTTTTCTGAAAGCTACCTCCAAAGTAAAAGTGGAAACAATGGAAAGTGATGGAGTATAAAAAATAGGATCGAACCGTAGCTTGCTCAAGGAGATAGTCTGGGTCATAAGCTATTGATGGAAAGAAAAAACTTTAAAAACCCAACCCAATAATTTGTTTAATTAAAGAATGTGTTTACATATTTTTAAGATAAATTTTTTTTTTTTTTTTTTTACCTGATACGTAATCTTGTCTATGGTTCTTGGAGGACTTGTTAAAGGGCCAGTTTCTGGGGTTCGAGCCAAGATTGTGGTTGTGTGGTGGGGCCTCCTGTCATCCTGAAGCATGCTAAAATCTGAGAATGACTGCCACTGGCCATAGGAGCCTGATATCCTAACTGCATTTGGATCCAGGCCCCCTTCACTCTAATGGCTTTTTCTTTAGTCAGCTGATGTCCTCAACTAGAACTTGGGCCACACTAAGAATGACCTAAGAGACCAGTTATATCTTCCAAAGGGCTTGAACATTTCTGTGTCTATGCATATCTCTTACTTGGGGTTGAAAGTAAAGCCATCTCCACTGGCAGAAGGTTACACCAGTATGTGTCCCCGCGAGTCATAAATTCAAAGCATTTTAGCTGTTATTTTAGTTGTTCCATAATCTTCATGGGCTCAGAAACCAAAAATCCATGTCATTCTTTTATTTTATAGATGAAAACAGAATTTCTAGGAAAGAAAAACCCTAAAAGAATGTAACGTTAAAATTAATTATAATGTATAATTGCAAAAATTTCAAGTGCCTAAAAAAAATTGCCCTCGAAATGAAGGAAAACTATCCCCCAAATCAGGCTTTATCATTTAATTAAGAACATCAACTTTTAAAGGTGAATTTACTTGTCATCGTGCTGAGTCAAGTCAGTTTTCCAGTAAGATGACTGATGGACATCTCTTTTTTAGCAATGGTAAGGAAGTGCTCTTTATTAAACTTTGTCATTCAGGGGAGACACTGCAGGGTAACAGAGATCAAGGAACCTTGAATTCCAGACTTGATCCTGTTGTGCTCTAGAAGAAATGGCGGGCATGTCATTCATCTTGAAAATGAATACGTTGGACTAGATCAAGTGTCGGCAAAGTATGGCCCCCAGGCCTGCCACCTGTTTTTGTAGGGTCTGAAAGCGAAGAATGTGTTTTATAGATGACATTTGCAATCAATTTGATAATAGGAAATGCTTTCTTTGAACCCCAATTAAGTGAAATGTTATCTCTCCAGATAAGAATTCTATGCTTCTTATTAGTAAATCTGTATTACCAAAAAAAAAAAAAAAAGTACTTAATTACTGCTATTATATTTTGAACTACATTGTAGAAATTGTAGAAACTTGTTAGAATTTTAGCTTGTTATGCAAATACCTTTCTTCCTCTTGGCCTGTAAAGCCTAAATTATTTACTATCTGGCTCTTTACAGGAATGTTTGCCAACCCCTGGATTAAATGACCGTTAAGGTCCCTTAACAAAACCTCAGTTTTTGTCTCAACACATATTAATAAAACCAGTTGTGGAATGTGGATGACTGGGACAAAGTGGTTTGGCCACTGTTTGGTCATGTTTTGCTATTTGCAGATGGAATAGAATTGGATGGCTCCAAGGAGAGCCTCATTTCTCCATAACAATTGTTCATCTTTACACTACAGGTTTCAAAGGCAAGAGAAGAGGTCTGTAAGCATAATAGTTCAAGCCACACTGCCTGGGTTAGAAAACCAACCCTGCCTTGGGTAAATAAATCCTTAACCTCTCTGCTCCAGTCTTCCCATCTGTCCTATGGGCTATCTGTTTATTAGGGTTCCCAGCTTCCCCAAAGATGGCTGGGGATTGCACCTTTCACAAAAACCTCAAAGCAGAAACTGTCTTTGACAGATCGTTTTCTTCTCCCATCATTTACTCTTACATTATTCATATGATAGTCTAATCAGTGAACAGTTAATCAGAACTAATTCGATAATGGCCATTAAGTGACTTTGATATTTCTGAAGTACATTCATAATCATACCGAAAATACTGCATACCTAGTATACTACCTGTGGAACCGTGGGCCTGATTTCATGCGCACTTGAGGCTAGAGGGGCCTGCAGTCCTCCCAGAGCCAAACGTTCCTGAGTACCAGTTTGCATAACTGGCTCAGATTTCCTTAGCCACTGTTGGGATTTGAGTTTTGACCCTCTTTCTGGAGAATCCATATTAAAATGCAAATTTGTTACCTAGGAAGGTAATTTTTAATCCATTAATGTCTACTTGTTAGTACTTTCGCTCAAATTAGTGTTGTTTTTTTTTTTTTTTCCAAATTAACTAGCTGACTGAGAGCAGTACTTAAATAGAAGTGAGTCAGAATGTCTGAGATGGAATAAAGGGAAGTTTTAAATAAAGGTCCTAGGATGATGGTGTCACACATTGCCATCAGCACCCAACATTTGCAAGAGTTCTCGTGTGCATGCGTGCACATCCCACAAGCACGCAGAAGACTTATAGTTCAAACTCCAGGCTAGCATTGCCCAATAGAAATATAATGCATGCTATCTTGAAAATTTTATGTGTGTTTTTTTTTTTGTAGCCACATTAAAAAAAAACTAAAATGAAAAAGGTGAAATTAAATTTAATGATATTTTATTGAACTCTAGTATCAAAAATGCAAACTAAATTAGTTTAAAAATAAAGACAATTAGGTACTATCGATCCTTCCGGATCTCTCTAAAAAGAAGAAAAATGACCAACATCTATATAGACGATGTGTTTTAAGAGTAGGTTTAACTAGCTCCTTAAATTGGACCTCACAACTCACGTAAGTCATCCATGCACTGAGAAATCCTGAAGCTACTACATAACCTTAAGAATATTTTTATTTTTGTTTTCAACTGAAAGAAATTACTTTTAAGGATTCCACAAGGAAACTTCTACAGAAGGCTCAATCCTTAACTACAACCTCCTGATGGTAGTTGCTGAGTCAGTCAAAGGAGTTTTCTCTTCCTCCACTTCCTCATTTATCTCTTTGTTTTATTTAAAGTAAGCAGAAAGAACTAACTAATGCAAAGCTAAGGGAAATAAATTCAGAGCTTGTATTGCACATGTGAACTGATCTTCCCACAATGGCGTATTTTAAAGGCCAAGGAGGGCTCTCTGTCCCATGGTACTCCATGCAGTAAACCTTCACCAGCAAGGGGGCAGGAAGAAGGTGTTTCCTGGGTGTGCAGTTTGTCCAAGAGAATGATGGAAAACCATAACACGTGTCAGTCAGCGCTTGCTACACCAAAGACAACTTTCATGGAAATTTTGTTTAGAATGAAAGATGTAATAAAATTTTTAAGATGCAAATAACAGATGAATAAATATGGTTTGTACTTAACACATTCATGAACCAAATGCTGGAGAGCTATGAACCATGCAGAGCAAAGAAATGCACTGAACCATCAGTTTAGTAGGTCATTTTGAATGCAGCCAGCAAAATGGCTGTGTGCGTGAAAAACCACAACTATATTTTGAGAGCCTTTCTAAGAATCCTGAAATATTAATAACGTGGTCTTAATTTAGTTGAAGACAAAAGAATGTGTTAAGGGTAGCAAGGGTTGCCAGGAATAGCACAGTGACAATTTTATATTTTCTGCTCGTGCTTGTAAAAGCAAGAGGAAAACAGAGTAAAACTAGTCAGTACGTTTAAAGAACAGAAGCCTTCAATTTTACAAATAGGCGTAAAACTGTATTCTCCAAATGAATTCATGTATATATACTCTTGATAACATATTAATACCAGCTTCAAGGAAATGTAGAAAAAAGTTCCGAATTCATTTTTCTTAAATTAACATGTATATACATTTTTTTAATTAATTTTTTAATTGAAGAAATGATTTTAATTTTTCCCCACGTCTACCTCTCTCCTCCCTCCTCCCCCCTCCCCCACATTTGATAATCACTAGTCTATTGTTCCTGTCCATGAGTCTCTGTTTATATGTAGTTTTTGAACTTTAAGAAATTCAAGCCATGCTACAATTTGATTTTCATAAATAATGAATCTAATTTTTTTTAACTGAGAAGAGTCTTATTGGAATAGAAGGGAAGGAATTATTAACAAGGCTCCCCACCCCCAAGCTTTTGAATGTGCTCCGTTTTCACATTGCAGTGATTTAGCACAGACCAATTTTTCTTGTCAATCTTTCTGTCCCATTGTGAGTCTTTAGGTTCTGATGCCCGATGAAATGAAGGTGCACAAGGATTAGTCAAGGAGCATGGAGAGTTTTTCTCCAACAACCAGATAAGAAAATAAAAGCAACTTATGCCTCCTTGGCAGTCCTAGCACCCACTGATCAGATTGCCACAAGTTGCCTTTGTGGGCTGTGACTGAGTGAGTGACAGACGGCATCCAGTGGGTTTGTGTCCTAGTTCAGGGGCTCATTGGGTTTGATGTGGACTGGACAAGCCTGACCCTCAGTACCTCTTTCTGCCGAAGCTGGGGTTTCTGATTTTAATCGAAACCCTAGGGCCAATGTAAGCATGACCAAAAAGCACCTTGCATATTGAACCCTATCTAATTATGTGAAGTGTATAAACTGTAGACACATAAATCTCAGTCGTTGGAGCAACTTGTTTTTCTAAGATGCTCCGGTCCAGTGAAAGATGAAAGCAAATAAAGGAGAGATTGATCTCTGAGCTCTTTTATTGTCGGTACTCCACACGTCATAAAGTTTGGGCTCGTTAAAGGAAATTCCATAAACAACTTTAGTTAATAGTGGCAAAGTAACTGTGTGCTTTTCTGGAGCTTCTGCTAAACTCCCCTTCCGCTTGCCATTACAAGAACATGATTAAGAAAATACCAACAGGATGTGCGAGAGGGAGGAACAGACTTCAAGTAGAAGCCATATGGATGCTCGATGGATGAGTAATGAGACAGGGAAGGTGGCCATATATGCTCAGAGAGTGAAACAGTTTAGTGGATTTCTTTCTAGCTACTCACTTGAATAAAACCTGCTGGCTTGCTGGCTTGCTGGCATGGTTGGTCTCTTTTGGTGGTCAGGTGGATGGAAAAGTGCCTATGGGTTCTTCTCATAGCTGGTATTTTTGATAGTATAGAAACATCCTAAGAATGCAATAAATGGAAAGAGTTGAGAGTAAATCATACCGAAAAGATTGTGGGTACCTCACTTTTTAAAAAAATCTCTGGGCTTATGAAATAACTTTATGTTTAATGGCCTTGTCACTGTGGGTTTAATAGTGATAGTGTTCGTCAATTTTTATTTCAGATTGAGACAGATTTAGGAGGTGATCATGAAGGACATAGAAGAGAAAAAAGGGGGAGCAAGGCTCTGTTAATTATTTTTTATTGTGACGTTTCCCCGCATTAGTGAGTTTTTCCACATTAGTAAAAGCAGTCCTTAGTTGTCAGCGTGATGATGTTTGTAAAGACGAAGTCATGGAAAGTGTGTCAGGTGCATAAAAACCTATACGGCTCCTGTTCTCTGCGTCCGTCACTCGGGGGCAGGGTGTGTGCCGGGGGAGGTGGGGGTGTTGAAAATGGAAAGAGGGAAAACAAGAGGATTTTATAATTTTGAAACTAAACACAAACTATCTGCTCATCTTAAAAAAAAAAATCTTAGCATATTATATTCCAGTAGCTACACTTGGTAGTTTCTAGAACTTTCTCCTGAAATTGTGACCCTGGTCTTAACCAACTCTTCTTTTATGTTGGTTGCTTTTGTCAGCCTTTTGCTTTGGGTCCTCCCTGTAGATGTAATGAGGAAATAACCAGCAACCGATTTCTCATCAGCATTTGCATACACTTACAACCGGTTGGTTCAAGACTGTGTGTGGTGGAGAGTACAGGCTCTGGGGACAGACCGTTTAGGGTTGAAACTAGTCCTTGTCATTTACCAGATACATGGTCAGGTACCAGCAATTTACTGCTCACGGCTGACATTCCTCATCCCTAAGGTGTGCCTAGGCAAAGGGGCATCACAAGGGTTAAATGTCATGGGCACAAGCAGGGTACCTGGACGCACTTGGGAAACTGTAGCCGTAACTTTATCGATGCCACCAGTTTCAAGAAAGTTCCTTCCACAGGTCTCCTTTGCTATTTGACTGGAAATGTTAATGACCCTTACTGTGAGCATATCCGTTAATGTTTCTGGATGCTTTCCCTGCATCACAAGCCAGACGATCACTAGTGATTAGAAAACTATTTCCTCCTTTTGAATCAAGGTGACATTTTGCTTTGTTCTCTTAGCAGTTGTTGATGTTGGTTGGTGTTTCTTCTTTTCTTTAGCCTGCAAAATTGGATATTACAAGGCCCTCTCCACGGACGCCACCTGTGCCAAGTGCCCACCCCACAGCTACTCTGTTTGGGAAGGAGCCACATCGTGTACCTGTGACCGAGGCTTTTTCAGGGCCGACAACGATGCTGCCTCTATGCCCTGCACCCGTAAGTGTGTGCTCACCTCCCATTTCTGCCATGCCAGTAGCTTTCATTACCACCTAGCAGGGCACTGCCGGAGCTTCTCCTAGGATAACTGTGCAAAGGACAAATTAGATCAAACAGGCATCTTTTCTCAATCACAGCAGGGAAAGTACTTATGAAAAGAAAGGATCTTTCTCACTGTGGCTGTTCTGGTTGCCTTCAAAATGCACAGCTGCCAACAGACTACTTTGTGGAGCAGAGATTGAGCATCGAGGGGTTGTTGGACAGTGTAATTAGAGCCGAGATGGGAATTTATAAATGGCTTTACAATTTCATTGAGGACTCCTGGGGAAGCTTGACAGCTGCAGGGGAAACAGGTATAAGGCAGAGTTCCGAGGATGAGATCACGTGTGGACAAGTGACTTCAGCTCTGTGTGATACTGATGTCATAGCTTGTATTAACCTCACCCTTCTTCCTTCTTTCCTCATAGTTTTGTATTCATAACATTATGCTTGGATCCTTGTTTAAAGCTAGGCATTCAATGAATGCTGGGTTAATGAATAGATGGGGTTACCACCTTGGTATGCAAGGGAGTAGAGAAATCTTTTCTTACACTTTATATGGACAGTGTTCCTAAGTGTTGGCATTCCTTTCATGCACACTCAGGGCTTCACAGACCCTGCAGTGTCTGTGACCTTGACTAGAACAGGTAGTGGTGTGCCCATGTATTCTACCCTTGTGTTTCCATTGGGTGAGTCTGTGTATGGAGAGACAGAGCCTAGCACCCAGGTACACAGGCTTTCCAGAGGTTTCGGCTTTGTTTCCCTGCCCACCATTTAATAGCTGAGTGACTGTTTAGCCTCTTAAGTCTCCATCTCCTCATCTGTGGAACAGAGTTGCTAATGGTACCTCTCTCACGGTTGCTGGTACCGAACACCCTCAGGTTGTTTACGTACTGCGCAAAATGCGTAAACTGATGCTACTCCACGAGTTTTAGCTTTTACTGTCGTGATGACTATTACCATTTTGTTTCCTAACAAGTTTAAATTCTACCCTGAACAGCCTGGAGCCAACATCACTGTAAATGGAAGTCTCCTTGCTGGGTTGAGAGCAGTTGGGCCAGCTGAGAGGCCATTGTCTAGCCTGGTCAAGTACCACCTTTAAAAGCAGCGGGGAGCAGGATTTCAGGTCCATCGCAAATTTGTACCGAAATCGCTGTACCCTCCGGAGTTTCTTTCATAACCAGAGAAAATAACAACAACAACAGCAATCACAGCAACAATCATTTTAGAATTATACCCAGATAATATATTAGGAACTTTGAATAAACCCTCTCACAGGGCTCGTATTATAATAAATCAATAAGATAGGGATTATCTTCGTTTCATTGAGGAGGTAGCTGCCAGCTCAGAGATGTTAAAGCACATGCCCCAAACTCCACCCCAGCTGGGTGATAGAGCTATACAACCAGAAGCCCGCATCATTCCAGTAAATAGGAGTGATGAGAGCTACCCCAGGTCAAGCACACACTTCTAGAGGGAAGAAATCTACTAGGGCCAGCTTTGGGAGTGAACATACACGAGCAACAATTTGTCTTCTTTTTCTGTTCCTTCCATAGACTGAGTACTTTCTCTGGATGGCCATGCACATTTGACATGCTCAAGTCTCAGCCTTTTTTTTTTTCCAATCTAAATATTCTTATATTATTTTTCATTACATGTGATTAGTTTAATAATAAACTCCCCTTTGTCCACACCTACTACCAACGTTTGTCCAGTTGTGGAATTTTAGGGCATAATAGCAATCTCAAAGGGAAATATTGTGAGCTGACAGTGTGATCATTGCCTTCAATTTGCATGAAGTAGTCACCCATTTACCCACGTTTTATGCAAATGATGACTTCTCTTAGTGGGGGCTCGGCTGTGTTATGAATCTCATAAAGTTCATCTTTGATGGCAAGACGTCCTGCCTTCTTCTCCCAGCTATTTTTAGTCTCGTGATTGTTTAGCATTCTAGGGGAACATGGGCCAGTCATTTAATTACTGCAGCTTGCTGCATGAAAGTTTAGGGAGACCCCAAAGATTGCCACGTGCCTGAGTTATTGGAATGTCTGCCGTGTGTGTAAATGTGGTAGCTGAGCCCTTGGAACTTTATGTTTCTGTAGGAATAAATTGTTAGCTTTATCTTGCGGATACAAATGAGAAAAAGCAAATACTGATTTTTATCATGTGGGTAACCCAAAAAGTTTAAAAACTAAAGTAACTCTTGCATTTTTCAGAAATTGTTTTTAACAATGTAAGAGAAGACTGATGGCTTTTTTTTTTCTGACAGCTTTTTGTGTCATTGATAAAAAGTCCATGAAAATACCAAAGCAGGATGAGATCCTTTTTCTCCTGGTTCATCCTCTTGGAACTCCTCCTACAGTTTACTAACCCCAAATCTTAGCATTATTCTAATGTTTATTGCATCCCTCTGACCAAAGTTAAGAGGAGAAACACAGTGCTGATGTTGACACCCAAATCTGCAGGGTCGTTTAACCTCTCAAGCCCCAGTCTACTCGCCTGTAGAATGGGATTCTCACTATTTACTCATGGGGTGTTTTTGAAAAATAAATAAGAAAATAATTTGCAAATGTTTGGCACATGGTAGGGATCTAACAAGCATTTATTCCCTCTCTCTCTCTCTCTCTCTCTCTCCCTCTCTCCTCCTCCTTCCTCCTTCTCTCATTTTGTCCCAGCTGGTCACTTCCTCCCCCAAACTCCATCCACAGCAGATTGCCAATGCATGTCACTGCCTCTCTGTGGTGTATCTCTCACTTGACTGCACAGTTAAATTACCCAGTGGCTACGCTGTACTCCGAATCTGTAGGGGTGAGACTCAGTATTTTCAAAAGTTGCCCCCTCAGAATTCTACTACACAGAAGTGAGTTAAACCCACTTCTCTACAGAGTTGAATTTTTAAGGTCTGTTTTAAATTTAGAGTTAATAAATATTAACTACACAAGACTCTGAAGATCTCCTTTGGGATAGGGATAATCAGAGAGGTGACCATATTTTGCTACCAGGTATCCTAGGACATTAAGCAGCAGAATTAGAATCTGTCCTAGCCTCTAGATTTCTCCCTTCCTGATGAATATAGCAGTGCATGTGGCTATTTAAATTTAAAGTTATCAACATTCTGTTTAAAATTCAGTTCCTAATTTTTGCTTGTCACATTTCAAGAACTTAATAACCACAGGAGGCCAGTGGCCACCATACTGAACAACACTGCTATTGAATATTTCTATCATCGCAGAAAGTTCAATGGGACAGCACTGCAGTAGACATTTCAATAGAGAAGACAGTGGGAGTTTTTCAGAAGACAGTGGGAGTTTCTCTTGTTTAAATAAGCCACAGGATGAAGCCCTCCCTGCTTTGCCCCACCCCCAGCTTTATCAGATTCTCTTGACAAGATGTGGGGATGGAAAGGAACGTAAACATCGGGGATCCTTTCAAACCGATTCCAGCCCATAATCAGTTCTTACCAGTTGGTTAAGCCAGGTGACAAACCCAATCCCCTCGTGCTGACAGCCATGATAATCTGGCACCTTCTTTGTTCATTATGCTGTCTTTAACCCCAGCATTCTCGTGCAGCCCTGCATTTAGTGATCACTCACTGTGACGGCACACTAATGAAGAAATAAAACACACTAACTGAGACTCATTCTTCTAGCCAAAGAGAGACTCTGCTCCACTGGCTTGTAAAATCAGGTTTTTGTTCACTGGGAGAACGATTAGACCAGGTGAATACAAGCAGCATTGGCTAATTTCGAAGGAAATGCCTAAGAAGTTCTTCATACCATCTACGATGCTAGAGAACTTGAGAGAATTTAATGGTAAATAAACTTAATCTTTGAGAGGACTTTTGATGGAGCCTCTGGTTAGGTTAACGTCAAAGGAGGCCTGTGAGATTAGACAACGTTTCGCTGGAAGCATCATCTGAATATTTTCAAGAAAATACCCCATGCCTGTTAGAATAGAGAGTTAGAATGGTGCCTCTTAAATTTGACGCACATGGAAACCACCTAACGGTTAGTAGAAGTCAGGCCTGCCTTTCTGCTTTTCTTACAAGTTCCCAGATGCTGCTGATGCTGCTCGTCTGTGGACCACTTTTCTGTAACAAAGAATTAGATCCTCCCCAATAGATGGCAGGAGATGGGAGACCCTCCCTTCCATGCCGGTAACTCTCAGGGCTGTTCTTCTGCTCAGTGTTGATTCTAGGAAGATATTTCTGGGGTTCTGAACATTTAACCTTAACGGAAATTGAGTACTTCATTTGCCTCCCAGATGAAGATCCACCTGGTCTGGAATTGCATAAGCCTACACACTCACTGTGGAGCGTTGTGTGCCCCACTAGGTAACTTCCACAGAGTGGGGATATGGATGTTCACCTGACACACGCATACCAGCCAAGAAAGGCAGTGGGTGCCCCGTGATATCGCCATCAAGGCTGACACCGAGACCTCGAGACACACAGGATGCCATTTAAACTGATGAGGGAATTTTGATTCCATGAATCAGTTTTTAGAAGGAATTTCAGTGTGATTTTTGTTGTTGTTGTTGTTAATGAAATTAATGTCCTTTAGCTCTGCAGATGGGCAAGACGTCCCCTCGGGATCGCTTTCCCTGTCATCAGGAATGTTGTGTGGCAGTCAGCAGGGTTGGAGAAGCCGGCTGCACACCTGTGCGGGAGGACTAAGTTAGACGGACTTAGTCGTTTAGTCGCTTGTTCTCTGATTATAGTAGAAAGATCTTCTTCCCTACCCCCTCCCCCCCACCCCCAGAGGCTGAAAAAATATTACATTTAAGGTAACTTTCTAACCGTCTATTGTGTTTCAAAATGTACTAAGGGAAAAACAAATGCCTTATAGAAGAAGTAAATTGGCTTTGTATATCTAGAAAGAAATAGCTAATTTGTTATTTTGCCAACTTTACTTCTGAGCAACATTACCAGACCCGTTTTCCGTATTTTTCAATTGGAAATCTGTCCTTAGGCTTCTGGGTTCTCTTTATTTAGCTTGTGTGATGAAACTTGTTAGAGCCTCATGATTGGGAGCCCTCCGTAAATAAGGGATTATTATTTTAGATTGCCAACTTGAAGGACCTTCACAAATCTGTCTCCAAGAAAACCGCTTTGAATAATTCAGTCAGCTGTGCCAAACAAACAAAGAGTGATTGATTGATACTTAGACATGGCCTAAAATATTCCAGAATTGCAGCTTTTAAGACAATTTATACCGGAGTTGCTTAGAGCTAATGAGGGCAAATTTACCAAGATCTATGACGAAAGGTCCTGATTTGAAAAAGCTTTCTGCAGGTTCAGGTTATCAAGAAATTGAAATAGCCTAGCTCCAAACAGCAAACATCACTTACTTTGTCTCCACATTTGCTTTTTCTAATTGAATTTAGCATGCCACTGTATTTCCTCCAGAAAGTGTATTGTTTTAAAATTACCATTTCAGTTCTATTACTCAAAGCCCTGGCTTCTAATGCTTTCTGACAGTTATCAACATAATGAACCATAATGAAATGATGAGCAATCTTCAGTGGAAACCCAGTGTGGATCCCAGTGGTGCTATGTGACTGTGTTGTTAAAATTTGAATGCAAATTAAAATAACATCGTCCTTACTTGTTTCCAAGGTCAGAAGAGAGAGACTTTTTTTTTTTTCCACTGCTTTAATTTTGAAAATCTCAAATCAACTTTCAAACAAGCCCTTGAAGGTATGATGTTCAGTTCAATTCTCTACCCCAAAGATTTCCACGCTCACCAGTCTGGCTGAGGGATTTTGGGACGGAAATCCAGCATGAGGCTTTGATGTTTAACACCATAGGATAAAAGGCAGTCTTCAGTTTCAAGTAAAGTTTTTTTCTACCCCCAAACATATTTCTTTTTGCTTGAGAGCTGCAAGAACTAATAATGATAGGGAGAAGGACATGGAATTGATTAATGAGAGTGCATTTAGTTCTGATGAAAGACTAGTTAATAGATGAGTGAGAATAAAGGCCAATGATTCCCCAAGTTTTATTAATGAAAGTGTTTCAGAAAATCCATTGGTTGATCCCTAACCGTTTCATATTTTATCATCCATGTAATCAATCATTATTGTGAACATATTTTTTTATGAAACTTCTTGAGTCTGAGATTTTCAGGAGAATTTCTTTCATGTTGTCGATCAAACTTGCAATATAAGAGTATAGTTTCATACTACACTCTTTCATTTCATATTCTCATTTCATTTGTCATAGGACAAAAACTCAAATTGAGACACCAGCTCTTCTACTGCCATATCATGTGACATGATTTTTAGTCCAGAACATATGGTCCTGCTGCTTGTTAACTAGTTGATAAGCCAGCTGATGTACCTGTGCCTTGGATTGTACAAACTGATCAAAGCAACCAAAAAGATTTTGATGATTCAGATGCAGCCTTCATCAACCCATTCCATCACTAGGTTACTCCTTTAGTTAGATCTCAGTTCAAGGTTTGACATAGTAAGTAAGCCACATCCTTGTCTCTTCCTTTTGGATTACCTTTCAGCATCTTGACTACCAATAGGAAAAACTACACATAGAGAGTCCAAGTGCATGATTTTTACCCAAAGACAATTTAGAATACAGTGGGAAAAGATCACCAAGGTGCTGAATGAAAGGCTCCGGATTGACCCCAGGCTAGTCACTTGCCATTTGATTGTTTGCAAAATTTTTAAAAGATCCATTTTAAAACAATGCTATTTTAGCATCCTCTTTACAACCCGCACCAACCTACGTCTCATTTGATAGGGATTAATAGCACAACATGGATTCTACTGGAAAATGCATAGGTTTGAGGAATGCTAATGTATGCCTAAGGAAAGGCTTGAATAATCTGCCAGTGCCATTTAGTCAGGTTATTAGGATTTTTCCACTACCATGAATAATTAAGAATGGCTTGTTATCAACCAAGCCGTGTCATTTCTGGATAACATTTTTGACACCGTTGGTGGAAGTCGTACAGTGGTTGTGCACAGCATGCTTCTATGAAACAGGGTCAATTATACATTTTCCTGAGATCCCCTGGGGTGAGAACTAGCTACCTTCTTTGCTGTCAGCATTTTGACTTTGCTTTTGTAGTTGACTTGTTCTACATGCTATATCTACAGCTCAGCAGAAGATGAACTGAGAGAAGAGTCCTGTTGCATAGATATAATTGCTCCCCACCCTCCTGTGACCTTCCGCCCAGGGAAGGAACCTTAACAGAAACTCCTAATTATGCTCCTGGGTGGAATGTAGGAACCAGGCAGAGAGGACAACTCAGAAAAGACAACAGCACGATCCAAGAAGGCATGCCAGTGACCTTCAGCATCAAGGACAGGGAGACTAGGGGAAGTGTGACTTTAGGTGACTTGAAAAAGTTGGGAACATTCCAGCTTATTCTACAAATTAGGCTTCCTTTTTTCCTTTGAATTGTTTATATCTCTATGGCAGGGGCCGTTTTAGCCTTGGAATCAGGGTTTCTGATCATTGCTTTGCACATATCGGCTATATTAACTTGGGCGAGTTCCTCGATTTAGTTTCAGATTACTGTGGCTAATAAATATTTTTCCGTCAGATTTTATTCTGGGGATGAAGTAAGATAAAGTATGAAAAAGTGCATCACAAGAAGTGCAAATTAGTTCACAGGCTAGCTAATTCTAAAACAAAATACTCATGATTTAATACTCATGATTACTTTCCTCTATCTTTCATCTTGTAGATTTCTCACGGATAACTGAGCATTTACCTCATAAAGTACTTCAGCCATAAACTAGTCATCTTAAAATAAAGAAACCAAAACCCCAATTCACCCAGTAAAGAAAAGATAAAAGTTTCCTGGAGAGAAGAATGGGCAAATAGATACACTAGAAAAATACATGGTGACAAAATTTCAACAAGGAGTTATCTCTATAGGAAGCCAAGAGTTTTTCATGACAGCAGTGAATGACTGATGGATCCAAATGTTCTGTATTTTGATAATGGGCAGTTCTGCTTTGGTTCTATTCATTGTTAAAACACATAAACTGCCGTGGTAAAAGGTTATGAGCTCGCTATTCATACTTCTCAAAAGAGGTATCCCCTGAACAGCAGTCTTTATGTAAACTAACTCTCTGGCAGCAATTAGAGGTGGCAAAGTATACAACTTGGGGTGGGGGGGGATATGGGCTTTATTTCAGTCAAGACTTACACACCACGTTTACTCTTCCTCAACCTGTCTTTCAGCTGGAGAAAGATTAGCAAAGGCTTATCTGAAGGGTTGGAGGGTTTTACAGTTAAGGCACTGAAGTATTATTATTGACAGTTCAAAAGTTGTACACGATTAATGAAGCTTTATGAACTGGAATTTGAGACCCAAACTGCCTCTTCCTCGGAACTGGTTGCCTTGGCCTTTTAGTAGGGTGACAATAGGACTTAAAGAAATTGATCATTTAAGAGTTACGTTTCTGCCCATGCTCTCGGGGATGTTTCTTTCCACATCCAGAATTAATTTCATGGCTCAGGCACTGAATTTTAAAATGGCAACTAAAAATTAGTTAAGTATTAAAAGTCTGTGATAGCTCTGGAAGCCACTCTGTACGTGAGCCCAGCTACTTCAGTTTCCTATTAACTATTTCCTAGCCTTGGTTGCAGACTTGAATTTTTTTTTCTTCAAACTTTTAGCATACTAGTGCCCTTTTTTTTTTTTTTTTTTAATCAGCTTCTGCAATATACAGAAGTGCTATGGAGATGATGCTTCTGAGGAGGGAGCTGCACTGGGTGAAGGAAGCATCATTCTTTGATTTATTTGTTCAGCAGATACTTGATGAACATCTACTATACGTTTGGCATCTTTGTAAGAGCTGGGGACACTCTCAGAACTCAGAAAAGAGATTCCTGTTCTCATAGAGCTTCTGTTCTAATGGGAATACGAATTATAAACGGGGGAATTTTAAATTCCTTTAAGAAGGAAAAAAAAAGATCACATGATAGGGTAAAATGGAAGATGGGAGAATTTTACTTTGCACAGAGTAGATAGGAATGAAGAGGGGTGAGTTTGGGGCTCAAACCAGCGTCTTAAGGAGGCAGGGGAAAGAATTCCAGGCAGAGCTACCAAGTCTAAGATACTCGAGTTGCGTGTTTAAAGTTTTGCTAAAGCTGTGAGTTTTAAACTTGTCTTATTTTTTTCTCCCTTGGTCCTGAAGTCTGTTAGTACTTTTTAATTTCAGTTGTTATAAGAAATAGAAATTTTAGGTTTGCATGTCACATTACCCCATGTGTCCAGACAGATTTGAACCCTTTGGCAGAACCTACTTCTAAATGCAATTATCATGACAGATTTCCATCTTTTGCCAAAATTCCAGTTGCTTCCTATAAGAATGCAGAAATTTATTTTAACGGACTTGTTGGGGTGAGGTATGCAGGGTGCTCTTGACCTAGACTTCCCACAGAACGGTCCATACCAAACTCCTGGTTGACATCGGAGACATTTATGATGCTGTGTTCAGTGTTGAATCCTCTTTGAATTTAACGCTTGTACAGATTTCATGTGGCTATGTAAATATCAGATTGTCCTAAATGGGGCGACTTTAAATCTTGGCTTAAGCCAGCAAGTGTGTTCTCTAAACTACTCAGAAATTAGACTTTAGTCTCACACATGGGAGAGAAGGACTAAGATTTGTGGAATTACTGGAATTTTTTTTTTATACTTGGAATATTGCCCTTCTTAAATGTCACATTCACTTAATTTCTCTAGAGAGTGTGTGATTCATTTCTGGAAGCTTGTCATTTCTCAGAGGAGAATACGTGATAGGTTAAGGAAGATCAAGATTTTTTTATGATTTAACATGATATGATATTTTATGATACGATACGATAGTCCTTTGCTTTTGCTATAATTTGGCTACAGTTTCTTTGAGACTTCAAACTGTCAAACTCCTGTCAACTGAATGCAAGTTGACATCCCACTAGAAAATAATAATTACCCATTGTAGCACCTTTTACCCGTACCTGCTGTGCGATACAAAAAGTATTTCATACCAGTGAAGCGAATGGATGTTCATTAAATTTATCCACAGTGGCAAGAAATACAGTGCCCATTTCTTTCAGAGCAGTGATAAACTCAAGAGAGCGACCACGTCTTTTATTCCTTTTTTAGTCAGTGACAGTAGGTGTAACAGGTTTTAGAAGCCAGAGTTGTTACCTGGGCTGTATAAATGTGTAAATCAGGGTTTCTTGGACTGAGTGCCACTGATAGGTTGAAGTCCCGAGAATTATGTACAGAATTATGAGGATTCCTCTGAGCATCCTCCTAAGAAGAGGGTGCTTTGCTCCCATCAGATTCCCTAAAGCTGAGCTTGGTAAACTGTGACTCAGGGGCAAAATTCAACTGACCTCTGTTTCTGCAAATAAAATTTTCTCGGAACACAACCACACCCATTTGTTTAGTTAGGTATTGTCTATGGCTGCTTTTGAGGTACACTAGCAGCGTTGACTAGTTGCTACACAGACTGCTTGGCCCAGAAATGCACTGTAAAACCTGAAATACTGACTACCTGGCCCTTTACAAAGTATGTCAAACGCCACACTAAATGATTCTAAGTTCAGGATTATTGCATGTCACTTTCGGTTCTGGTAGTACAGCTATTGTCGATGCCATTAAATTATATTTAAAATGTGAAGGGCATTTTCAACAAGAGAACTTTAAAATAGTTTAACATGCTAGCTCATCCTTAGATGCAAGGAGAGAATCTTAGCCTTATAAGTAAATTCCAAGGGGGTTTTACCAAAAACGTAAAGACATTTATTTTCTCGTAACTACTCTTTAGTGTTTGATTGATTTATATTTTAAAATATCTTAATTTTGATGTTAAAAATAAAATTAAAAGAAAAACTGTAGCTCTGTAAAGGCTAGTAAAGAAAATGCCAGCCTACCTTTGAAAATGCTAAAATTTACTGTCTTCAGAGAGCAAGTTTTCCATTACTTCATGCCTGAATTAATCATCACCTGAAATCAAGATGGAAAAAGAAAAGTCATAATAACCAATCTCAAATTAATTAAAACTTAAATTGATAGAGCCCACATTTAAAGTTCCAGCCATACTGGCTGGTTAGGGAACTATAAAAAACGAGAGAGGGCGGGCTTCTAGCTTGTTCTTCCTCCCAGGGCTCAC
>CM053503.1:158456762-158500433 GCA_028627145.1 Eidolon dupreanum | reverse complement strand
GATTTATTCGACCCTGTTATTTTCTAGTCACTGTGCTAAGAACCATAGATACAAATTCAAAATCTTAAATAAGGAAGAAATTTGCATTTTCTTTCTGAGGACTCTGTGAGGGGTAATCTTAACTTTTAACAGAAATTTTACGATACTGTTTTTTCTTTAGGGTTCACAGGATGGGAAGCAGGTCTTAACACTAAGGCTGTAATTAGTCTCAAGGGGAGATTGGGAAGAACTGCTTACCTCCTTAAAAGAAAGTCTTCAATTAAACTGTATAAAGAGAAAAGGAGAGTGGATTAACCTTATCACTGAAAGCACCAAATCCTTTAGCCATTCATCACCATGAGCTAATAATAAATATTGAAGATGACTTGTTATTCACAGATTTCCTCTTCCAATTCTCTCTCAGTGGCAACTTTGGAATAATACATTCCATTATGGCCTACCAGATGAATCTTCTCTTGACTTCATGCACGCTTCCAGTCAACGTCTTCCTCCTTAGAAACTGACCCGATTTTTCTCAAAGCAATCATTACAAATAAATTTGAAGTAGGATACAGTGAACAAGAAATCTAAAATGTTCTTTAACCTTACTTTGGCTCTTTTCCTAGAAGACCAAAATACAAAAGAGGAAAGGAAAAGAGAGGGTTTTCCAATTGTTGCTTTGAGTAAATATTTTTCATTAGAATGTGGCAGGCGTCTTTTAAATCTTTGGAATCAGCTCAGACCAGAAGAACCTCTCCTCCCATTCTGACTCTTCTCTCTGAATATAACTTGCGTCACAACCTCTTGGTTCATAAAGTCTAATATACAGCAAGAAGCAAGAGGGTTCATCATGGTTCTATACTATTAGCATTATTATCACGATTAATCAATCACTGTGCCATTTGAGACCCGTTGTAATGTTTCAGAACAGCCACTGCCACCAATTAATTCCTATTTCAGAAACTCTTCGATGTCCGTGGGAACACGAGCAGGTTTCCTCCACTCTCCAAAAGCAAACAGTTCACTTTCTTGGCATAAAGTGAAGAAGCGATCACCTTGGGGCACATCTCGCTAAGGGATGCACAGGACAGATACAGTTCAGAGCTGTGGTGACTTGCCACTCAGATGCTGACTATGGCTTCCGGGGGAGGAATTTGGTGGTGCAGGGTGTGCACTGCCTCAGTAATAGCTCGTGGCTACACAAATGCTGAACACTATTTTTGGTCTTCACCTTTTTTTTTTTTTTTTTTTTTTTGTAAAAGTGAAAATCCTCTTTGGATTTCTTTTGGATAGCGAAATCAGGTATTAATGTAGGTCTTTTGTAAAAGCAAAGCGGTTAGAAGCACACTTTCGAAAAGCAAGGGATACCTGTATGCTTAAAGAAAGGCGTGCTGCTTCCGTGACCAGTTGTAGGGCAGATTATGGGACCCAGGAGCCTTCGTATAATACCCACATTGAGTTGAAATCCTTAAAACACAGTACCTTTCTTCAACATCTGGGCAACCAGGTTAAACCAGTTTCTCCTAATTACCCATAAATAATTTAATCCTCAACTGCTCTGTTGAAACGAAGAGGCGTATCTATACAATTCAGTTAATTTTATTTCATATTGATGACACAGCATACTTAGGAATCATCATTTATCTCCAAAAGTGGTACATAACTTGTAATCTACCAGAGTCCCACTGCAGCTCTGGGAGTTAGAGTCACATCTGCATGCCTGTTTTTCAGATGATATCAAGACTCAATAAGTTATATTTTCCTGCCACTCCAGAGAGAAAGCCTGAGCCTGGAGCTCATTTGGCATAGGGTTGCTTCACATCTCAGAGTGGCAGGCAATGCTAGATTCATTTGCACAGAAATGAGAATGGCACACGTCCAGACTTCTATCGTTCTTTTTAAAGATCTTTTTTGCTTTTTGTTTTCTCTGATAAATGGGCCCATCTTACTTCTTATAAAAGCTCAGAAAATGTGAAAGGATCATTCCAGTTCTTGGTGTGACAGTAAGCTTTTTTTCTTTCCCCAGGCCCTCCATCTGCTCCCCTGAATTTGATTTCAAATGTCAACGAGACTTCGGTGAACTTAGAATGGAGCAGCCCTCAGAACACAGGTGGCCGCCAGGACATCTCCTACAATGTGGTGTGCAAGAGGTGTGGAGCTGGAGATTCCAGCAAATGCCGGCCCTGTGGAAGTGGGGTCCACTATACCCCTCAGCAGAATGGACTGAAGACCACCAAAGTCTCCATCACTGACCTACTGGCTCATACCAATTACACATTTGAAATCTGGGCAGTGAATGGAGTGTCCAAGTATAACCCTAGCCCAGATCAGTCAGTGTCCGTCACTGTGACAACCAACCAAGCAGGTAGGAATCAGATCCACTTCATTGTATGATCTAAATGTGTATAGAGAATGAGCTTGTGTTGATATCCATAAATGATAAAAATTTCTACAATTGAAGTAGAACTACATGGATCTAATTATAAACCTGGGAGCTGTGTTATAATATAAATGATATCTAGAGGGGACGTTTATTCATTCAGTAGATTTTTTTTTTTGGACATCAGCTGCATAGCATGCCCTGTACTAGGTAGTGGTGATTAAATGAAGACCAAGACAATGATTGAAACCAGAAGACAGTCCAGTGAGCTGGGTCACTCCATGCTGAACTTTTCTTGTAAGGGATTCATTCGTATTGGCCATTTTAATCACAAGATTCATGGCTGCACATTAGAGCATTTACAGATTATTTAGGATTATAAACTTGATTTTTACCAATTTGTATTGGTATATTGGTATTTGCTGTATTTTCCAACAAAAATATTAGCAGCTATGGTTTTGATCTTGTTTTTTATTTTAAAATTTTAAAAATAATTGACACAGATCTATACTAGAAAAGCCATGTAAATCTGTGAACAATGAATGGTTTAATGGGCAGCTTGATATGTGTGGTTGATGAGATTTTCCTTAAAACTCATACTGCCTTTTCAGCCACTTCCATAGTTGAATCCACAATTGACACGTGGGGAGAGGAACCTTAATTTACCCCATTTCCTGCATCTCTTTCCTTTTGTAATAGAGATGACGAGAAAACATTTGTTTGTTCATGACAAGTTTCTGCTGAGTTAATGACAGAACTATTACAAAATCTTGAATATCAGATATTTCAAAGTGCAAAGTAGAATCTAGATTTCTAGGCTCCAACTCCTGACCCACTCATTCCCATTTCTCCCCGAAAAGAGTTTCCATACGTTCTCGAGCTAATTTTCCATTCTGTATTTCCGCCACATGTTTCACGTTGTTGGCTCCTCGCTACTTATTTCTGAAGAGTTTAAAGAGGAGCAGAGAAAAGGACTGTGGTTTATTCTTTTGTGAGGCTCTTAGGAACAACAAACTTTGCTGGAAAAGGATTACAGATTGCCAAGAATCCTATCACCTCTTATTGCACTTTTCTCTCAAATGAATGTTTCAGTAAGTGCACTCAATAGTTAAGTAAAATATATCTGTACTAATTGATCTATAGTGAGAAGTATTCTAGTATCCCAATTCAAAGCCATTATTTTTCCACTTTCCCCTGAACTCCCTAGAATAAATTAAAAGTTAATACTTGGAGAAGATTCTGAACCGAAGCTAGGATGGCAAATCTTTCCCGAAGGCAGATCGTCTGGTGACACTTTTGTCTTTTATTTCTGCACTTTTAAATTGTGAACATGGTTAGTGGTAATTGGTTTTATTTTTCTACAAAGACTAGGATGATTTAGGAGGTTTTGAGAACATCACAAGTACTCTGTGATGGCCAGCTTTTTATTAGTTCTCTTTTGGAAAAATACGGTGGAAATCGTGGACATAGATCCTGGGAAATGCATTGGTGCCACTGGTGCCTCTGAGTTAGAAAGAGCCAACAAGTTGTAGCTCCATCTCTGCACCCCCTAGAGAATCTGACCCGTAAGCCAATTGAGATTCTTATGCTCAGCCTGGAAGCGCCTTTTCAGCCACGCTCAAAACGCATCACTGCTTTGTGTTCTTAACTGAGTTAAAACGAGGAATGAATGTTTTGAGGCTTCAGTGTACAAGATGAAGTCATTCTTTTTGGCAGAGAATGATCTCTGGGAGACGTGCTGAGGACAGGCTTGGCTCCCACAGATTTTGTGGGGAGACTTCTATGACTCTCCTTTGTATACCTAAAGATTCAAGCCAAGGGATTATGTCAACTCCCCCGGGGCCAGAAGGCGCAAGGAGCGCAAGGAAGAAAGGTTCAAGACCTCCCGGAAGAAGAAAATGTGCAAAAACATTACGGGAGAGGGAAGTAAAAAGTCAAAGTTTTATGAAAAATGTAGGTGTAATTCTTTTTGATCTAGGAGAAAGGTGAGTGGGGATTCCTCTGACACAATGAGGTTGCTTTCTCTGCCATGACGAGCAGTCCTGCCAGCAGGTTTGCTGAATAGGACAAAATTCCAGCTCCTTATTTTAATTTTCATGAAGGGTAGTGCTGGGAAGCTGTTCAAAATTAAAAATAAATCTTTCAATAAGGAGACCTCCTGTGTGGCCAGCCAGAAAGCTTTTTCTCTTAGCAGAGAGTTGTATATGAGCACAGCACTGCCTCGTTATCCTACTGTAATTTGGAGCAATTCACTGATTCAAAAGCATCCGGGTAGTTTATCTTTGATTAACAAACCCTTTCTTCATGATAGTGTAAATTAATAATGTAGGCCAAAATTCTGGGCGAATGTAGCAACCGTAAACTCTATCAAAGCTCCCCTAAGCATATTTACATATACATGATTATATTCTAATTCTAGTCTTATCATTTCATTAAGTTAAATTCCTTAGGGACCTTTATAGGCAATGATGTCTCACTTTATAAGGAATACACAGAATAAAGGAATGTTAGCGTTTACCACCTGGAGGCCCACAGTTTGTGGCTCTCCATTTTGGCTTGGTTTTCATAAAGTCCCTTCTCTCATCTGTAACTCATTTAGGAACAAACAAGCAAACAAGCACAAAACTTCCCAGAGTTCCTGGCTTTGTCATCACCTCCTCTGAGACTTTTGAACAGTTCCACAAAGATAAAATGACCCCCCCCCCCGCCAGCTAATGTCAGCACCACTTGAAATCAGGGAGAGCCTTGCTGTTTCTTCTAAAATTTTTAGATAATTAATAGCACTCATGTATTCAGCTTGGTATTCTCCCCATTTGTGAGGGCAGACTCTGATGAATATCTGGGCACAGAGATGTAGCTTTAAATGGGCTTTGATCCTTTACTTGTAGAATGTGATGTGAGTGGGTGGGTATTCTCAGGTGCTTGTTTAAGCCATTCTAACCTACATCGTTCTGTGGTGGCATTTTAGGGGCTGTTAACACCTTTTTCCTCCCCTCCTGAGTTCAAAACCAGTTGACCCCTAAGACTGAGACAAAGGGAACTCAGAATGTCAGCTTTGTTGCTGATCATCTGATAGAAGAATGTGAGCTTTATTATCTGTGGCCAAAAGGGCTGGCTCTAGTGACATTTATCTAGTGTCACCCAGAGACAGCCTGGCCCTCTGCAAGGGTAAAGCCTGCACTCCTAAGTTTGTGCAAATGGATGCTCTCTGCAGGTACAAGAGAGCAGAGAGGGTCGATATGAGACATAGTAGAAGAGAATTCTCCCAAATTCTCTCCATGAACTAAGCCACCCTTACCTCTGTGCTAAGATCAGCGAAGGAGAACTGGGAAGAGGGGCAGGGTGGGACCTCTAGCTGAAGTCACTCCAGAATAAAACAAGAAAAATGGAAGTCCTCCCTACAGTTACTTTCTGACATTACAGTGAGATTCCCTTTGAAAATTCTTATTTCCTTTGCTCCATTTTCTATCCTCTAGCAACTGTTCTGCTTTTTGTTTAGGAGGAGATGGTTCTGATGTTTATGAAAAATGAATAAGCAGACTGCTGGGTGATTTGTTTTCTAGATGGCTTTCCTTCGGTTTACTTTTTCTTAAGTGGACCATCTCAGGCAAATAAATACAGGATGTGTCACTATGTGTCACCAGGAGAGAGAAATGCTGTATAGATGAAATAAGGTTTTCTTGGCCAAGCAACGGAACTGTGAATATTTTTTGCTAAAAATGCTGTGATGGCAGCCAGCAGATTTTAATATCACTGAGCCCGTTTTCACCATGCACCCCCAATCCTCTCACACCTGTCTCCCAGCTCCAGGGCTGGACCATACTCTAGGTTGTTTTTTTGGTATTCTATACAAACCCCTATTTTCATCCAGGGGCAGTGATAACTTTTTTTTTTTTTTTTTAATTTTAGTTGGCATGACAATGTTCCCGATACTTTACAGAGCAATACATCTGGTAACCTCTCTTTAGCAAAGCTAATGTCTCTTAGTGACAGATGTCTTTAACACCTTGAGTTTGCAGGAGTTAAAAAAAAGTTGATGGATTACATAATTATTTGAACCTAGCTAATCTCTAAGATCTTTTCCCATCCTAAAATTCTGTGATTCCAAGAATATAGACATAAACTATGAGCATGAAGTAGAGCTTATTTCTCTATGATGTTCAAAAACTGGCTCTAAAGGCAATTCTAAGAGTAGGGGGAAAAAATCCAAAAATGCTTCAGCAGAATTATCAGAATGCATCTGAATCCTGCCCTCCCTTCCCCCTTCCAACCCCCACTCTGCCAAAGTATTTACTGGGAAGAGCAAAACAATAAGCTAGCTGTACCTCTAGCGTAGTTATTCCAGCCCCTCCCTAGACATTTGGCAGTGTCTGGGGACATTTCTGGTTGTCACTACTGGGAGGAAGAGATGTGTTATTTTATCTAGTAGGCAAAGGCCAAGGATGCTGCTAAATATCTTACAATGCACAGGACTCTCCCCCCATCCCCCACCCCCAGCAGAGAATTATCTGGTCCAAAATGTCTGGAGTACCAAGATTGGGAAACTGCTGTAGTGATGTTTGGAAAACAGGTTCAGTGATTTCATAGCAATGTCCACCTTCTGAAGGTTCCGTCACCATCCAGTCTTTGTTTGGTTCCATTTTTCTGTGCTGGGAACATAATGCTGTCAACACTGTTTTCAGTAATAAATGGTCCTTTGGGACCTCTTATGAAGAACCCCAGTCGCTCTGCCATCAGATGAACTGGTGCTGCTTGTTAGACTCGCCTTGTCCTTTAGGATAGACAATTAAAAAAAAAAAAAAAAAAAAACTGTCAGAAAATGCAACACCAACAGTAAAGTCACAGGACGCCTCATTGTAATGCCACGGTACAGCACATAGTAGATGTTCAATACTTGTTTGTTGATCGGCACGTTTATTTACAGTAAAAACAATCAGTGAACTCTTTTTGTCAAATAGTGATAAACTTAATAAAACCAAAATAATGAGTAGAGAAAAGAAAATAACTAAGTACAAGAGGCGTACCGTCTTATTACTCAACTGATACATTCCCAATTCTCTCTTTCTCTGCCATCTTTTAATTAGACGTATTATGCTATTTGAGCGAGATAATGGAGAACAGTGGGAATTCTCATCCCCACTGAGTCTAATTGCTACCTATCTTCTAGATAGTAAGAGGGAAGATTCCAGGAGCTGGTGAGGGGAAAGGAAGCAACTTAGAGAAACTGAGTTAGGTAATGTGCTCTAGGCCTGGTGCCCCAGGTGGTGTGAGGTCTGAAGCAGAGACAATTTTGGGGTGGTTTCAAAAAAAAAAAACTAAAAATTTACAAATATCAAATTAATAACAGAGATTTGGAAAGGGCCCATGGAAACTTCTTTAGCTTCAATGTACAAAAATCTGCCTCTAACTAGAGTGAAAGAATGTGATTGTCAAGTACAGGGATTATTGTGTTATTAATGCCTAAGAATAGAAAGGAAAAGGAAGAAGGTAGAGATATCAAGAGATATGAGGAAGTCTAGCTTGGCCTGGCACAAGAAACGTTGAAATGCACGCTCATACTGGGATGGTTGTGGCCTATCGCGTGTGAGGGTCAGCTCTAGAGTTGGCTTGAAGTATGGTTTGAGATCAAATTAACAAACAGAAAGACAATTCTGATGATTTTGAAAATGGAAATAAGATACTAAACCCAAATGAGATGTGACCAGGACCGAGGCTTTGCTGTAAGCTTTGAAAGGAAGAGACAGAAAAAAAAAAAGTTCTGTTGATGTTTTGAGACACAAATATCTGGCTTCTGTTAGTGTCTGAGAGCAGGGTTGGCACACTTTGGCCCAGAGGCCAAATCTTGATCCTCCATCTGGTGTTGTACAACCCACTAAGAATTTTTTTTTTTTTAAATCTCTAGAGGGTTGAAAATAAAAGGAGAATAACATGCTGTGACATTTAGAAATTATATAAAAATCAAATTTTAGTGTCCATAGAGACGTTTGATTGACACAAAACCCAACTCATTGTATGGTCTAAGACTGCTTTCACGAGCACAACAGACTTGAGTGTCTTCAACGGTGTGAATGGCCTGCATGGCGAACATACTAACGAGCCATCTCGCTCTTTAAAGAAAACGTTCGGTGCCTCTGCTCTGGGTACAAAATCAGTAAAGAAACCAGTCGGATGGGAGGCGGAGAAGATGGCGAAGTGATGGTGTCATTTGTGGGACTCTCTCTGACAAAGCGTGTGGTAGATTAACATTTAGGTGAATCTCACCGTTGAAATAATTTTGATATTTTGGCAAGACCTCTTCTTTTTTTTAGAGATTTTGACGATGGAAACAAGAATTCACAAAAACGATGAAGCTTTTGAACACACCTTCGCTTTTTTGTACCCCAAGGCTTTTCCCGGTGACACTCGGGTTCAATGTGTAATGTAGAACGTTCTTGATTTCCGATAAGGGTGTGTTCTTGTTTTCCTGAAAACAGGCGTTCTTAGCGCTATTGTGTGGTTCCCAGATGCTGGCAACGATTTTCTTTTTAAATAATAATATGTGCTTCTCTTTTCCATTGTCTCCTCACTGAGATGGTTTCTCATTTGCCTCTGACCTCAAGGAAATCATGTTTTCTCCCTCCTTACTCCTAAGAAATTTCAAGGAAAAAAACACATGATGAAACTAGTAAAATCTATAAGTTGGGAATCTTTCTAAAGACATATGTTAATTTTTGTCAAATAAATTGTAAAGCCATGGCATTCGGAGAATTTGGTCAAAAGTCATTTGTGTTTCCTCATAACAGTTGATCCTCAAATAACATGGGTTTGAACTGCCCAGGTCCACTGATCAGGTCGATTTTTTTTCAATAAATCCTATAAATGTATTTTCTCTTTCTAACGATTTTCTTAATCACATTTTCTTGTCCCTAGCTTACTTTATTGTAGGAATACAGTATATAACACATATAACATAAGAAATATGTGTTAATCGACTTTTTATCAGTAAGGTTTCCAGGGAACAGGCGGCTATTAGCTAAGTTTATGGGGAGTCAAAAGTTATACGTGAATTTTCGACTGCAAGGGGCAGTTAGCACCCCAAACTCCCATTGTTCAAGGGTCACCTGTGGTTGGTATGTAACTCTCGGGACCTCTCAAGTACAAGCTGGCTTGAAAGTCCTTTCTGCTCCTGGACAAATTGCACAGGGGGCTTCAGTGAAGCCAGGCTGTGGCTTTGTCATTGTCAGCTCTAACCCAGTCACAGGCTCCTGGACTCGTGCCTAATGCCTCGGAAACATACATTTTAAGAACAGGCAGTGCAGTTTTTTAAGGGAACCGTCTCTTGATTCTAACGCTATACATAAAATAATTTCGTGTTTATGGAATATTCTTGCCACCCCTATAATTATGAAACATACTAATTATGATCATATTTAAAAATAAAATAAACCCGTAGATATGCAGTGGTACAGCCTCTGGTGTGTGGCACCAGGGTCTGTGACTTTGTATTCAAGGTGGGTGTCACAAGTCTTGGTGAGGAAAAAAAAATAAATAAAAGCCTTCCAAAAGAATCTATTAAATTATCTAGCTTCAAGGTTGACTGAGCAGCATAGATAAATGCCTATAGAGCCTAGGGGTAATTATTACATATAAGAAAAAAATGGGTTGCATTTTTTTTAAGATGCGAATATTTCACTCTAAGAAAATGAAAGTTTTATTTATATACCCAAGGCTGAGAACACTATTTTTCCTGACTCCTTTGCCTTCACTCCTATATAAATATGTACACATGTTCATTTGTGAGGCGAGAGATCCATTCGGTAGCATTCACTCTAAATACTTGACAGTCTAAATCTGATTTGTTTTTTTGCTTCTCGGAGTTGTGCTTCTTACTTCAAATACTTCTGCCAACTTTTATACCCTCTGGAGAAGCCACCAAGAAACTTGAAAAATAAGTGCCTGGCTGAGATGAAGAAGGAACAGTGCACGGCGAGCAAGGATTTTAGATGGGCTCCTAAATTCTCTAGTTGTCACTCCAACTGGCTAAATTAATTACTGTCTCCTTAGAGGAGACACCTTAGATTTCAGTTTGAATTGAGCATCAATAAAAAGATCCAGAGAAACTTTATCAAAGCTTCCATTAACCCCCTACTGATGTCTTTAAAGAGCTTTTTTTTCCTTGAAACACCAGGAAAACCAAGAGCCATGCTGCAGGACTAATCCTCCATGGAGAGATCTTAAATCTGCAGGAACTAATTAAAATGCCTGTCCATGTCACCCCAGTATACAGAGCTTTCTCTGAATCTCAGCGTTTCCGTGCTATTTTCATGGGGTTATACAGTAAAAAAGCATTCCCTATACCGTCTTCAGGTAAAGACTTGTGAGTGGGTTTTTTGGTTTTACATTTTAATCTGTCAAGATAAGCAAGACTTAGTTTTAGCCAACAGTATTAAAAGTATCTCTCTTTTTAAATGAGTGTTTACCCAGTGTTTACCTTTCGCCCCTACACACACACACACACACACACACACACACACACACACACACACACACACTTTTTCCATTATTGCTTGTGCCAGAAAAATGAAGTTCATGGAGGCTGCCTCCCAGCTGAAATAACAGAAAAAGAGAGATGGTGCCAGACATCAGTGTGGTCTCTTGCCTAGTGGACGTGGTGGCTTTGATTGGGAAATGTCACGAAAGATTTGGTCCACACACGGGAGTCGGTACCCAGACGGCCGTGGGAATCTAGGTGAGCAGTCAGCAAAATGGCTGTCAACACAGACCCAGAGCCGATCAAACAACTCTTATGTTCAATGCCTCTTTTCTCTATTGTGATAAATTGGTCAATCCACCCTAACAGAACTCTACTGGTGCTCTCCTGACCGTCTCTTCTTTTTTTTTTTTTTTTTTGTCATGACAAAGCAGAAGGGCTACTTTCTAAAACATAATCGATTTAAAATAAAGGTAAAACGATGACAATGATTTGAAACATTTGTTCTATTTTGCTGTCACTATTGAAAGGAGAAGAGAGACAGAAAAAGAGAAAGGGAGTACCACTTCTTTTTGCCTGGCATCTTCCAAATGATAATCAGTGTACATGAATTTTTCAGGCAGTTTGGTCCTCATTGTCAAAAAACC
The DNA here is from genome assembly GCA_028627145.1 of Eidolon dupreanum. Classification (NCBI taxonomy): domain Eukaryota; kingdom Metazoa; phylum Chordata; class Mammalia; order Chiroptera; family Pteropodidae; genus Eidolon; species Eidolon dupreanum. Next base: position 158,488,957 of record CM053503.1, on the reverse strand, counting down.
TCTCTGATGAAGGCTGTGGGTATATAATTTTTAAAAAATTTCTTTTCTAGGAACCTTTTGTTGTTGATGAGTGCATACAAACAAGACTTAAATATGTAGCTTCAGCTTCTCAGTGGGTGCTAAATAGGGATCTGCCACCAACAGGTTCACCGCGTGTAACAAGCTAGGGACAAGATCCATCCATTAAAACAAACACTGAAAGGGGCAAGCTCACAATGGCTCCCTGGAGAGTTGGCGTTGTCTAGATAACATCCTGCAAGCTGTAAATCTGCCTCTTGAATCAGACTTATTTATTTTTTTTAGTATAATAAGTGTGTATTTTGAGCATAATAAGTGTGAAGGTAGATGAGAGCAGCGCTTCCTCCATGTTTCTTTGTCAAAGCCAGGGTCACAACATACAAACAGGCAGGGACTTTGAATATGCAACAGGCTGAGAGCTTGATCAAATGTTTCTTTCACTCTTTAAGATAATTAAGGACTTTTCCCTTTTTTTAAGCCGAGAATTGCAAATGATCCTAAGAGTTGCTGGTGGAGCCCTTGCTTGTGTTGAATCCCACTGAAGGTGGTACTGGTCCTCAGGGCTCTAAGAGGGCGAGATTTTAGGAAACTTTCTAGGAGGATGCTTTCGGAGGCTTGGGAATTCTTGGCACTAACATCCTCTCGTTTCTCACCGCTTAAAATAGGCATGGGATTGTCAATACAGTAAGAAATCAGGATTCTTGTTGCTTTGTTTTCCACTGAAAGTAAGGGGTACAAATATGTCTCCCTGTGAAAATTAAGAGTGTTTTTGTTTCATAACCAGGAGTAGTGGTCATAGAATTTAAAGAGCACATGTTGTGTTCACAGCCCTTGTCGTAGACAGCGATGCTAAGTAGTTGGCTAATTCAGGTGTGGCTCTCAGAGGCTGGTAAGATGGCTAAGGAATCTTTATACAACAGAGTGTATTGTCTGGGGAGAGTGATAGATGAGAAACCCTTTGAACCTCACTGTGAACTTTTCAAGGCTATGACGTTAACTTACGTGTCCTTTGGATGGTGGCCTTTTTTCTTTCTCTCCACCTCTTCCTCCTTTCTTATTTCAGAACACACACAAAATACTTCCCTTGGTGTGCTGCTCCAATGTCTTCCTTGTAGACCATGCTGTGGGACTATTTCTAAGTGAGATATTGTTTTCACTGAGGTCCTAATGAGGTCCTTCCGTTATTTATAGACTGACTCCTGGGTGGAGCCAGTAATACTGAATTTCACACTTCAGTGAATTGTGTTAAAGAGAGACCCCAGTGAGATGCTGTGAACCTTCTAGTTAAAAAAAAAAAAAAAAAAAAAAAAAAAAAAAAAATTTAAAAAAATTCAAGTCCTAAAAAGTTAAACCTTTCCTAATACATTCTTTGTTACTCTTTATGACTACAAAAGTAGTCTTGAATTCTCAAGCACAGATCCAGTTGAAGACGTCTATTGGCCTTAATAATATTTTAAAATTTAATAGCTCTGTCGTTTCAGCTTCGATCTTATAATGCCCATAGGAGTTTAAACTATCTGGCACATACAATTTATGTACATGGCTGATACCCCAAAATAAAAATAAAAAAAAGAAATAATCCTATGGTTGAAAATTCCCAAGCCAAAAATCCCTTCTCATAAATTATGTTCTTTTTTCTAACCTCTATCATAGCTTTTAAGAGAATTACCAAAAAGATAGAGTTTCAAATATGAGGGCTGCAAGAATATCATTTCATGGCCACATTTTTTTGAGAGCATAGCATGTGGTGACCATTTGTATATGAAGTATTTTCAAAATGTGCTGGTTGTAATTTAACCCAAAGGTCTCTATATCTGCTCTCTCCACTTACCAGTCACTTCTGTGTGCATGTCTACATAGCAAGCAAGAAACTGGACAAGAAACCCTTGGCTATCAAAAAAAACAACAACAAAAAAACAAGTCTTCCTTATGTAGTATGAAAAACCAGCTCTTCAGCATTCCGTGGTTCATGAATATTGTCCCCTGAATTTTTTGATACCTTGTATTCAGAACTTTCCCAGACTTCTACACAGTGGAACCAAACTGGGATTAAAATAGAGAATGTCAGTGCTTCACTCGATTGGTCTTCCTCTCTCTCTCTCTCTCTCTCTCTCTCTCTCTCTGTCCGTCTCTCTCTCCCACTTGTAATATTTTCACTTTATCATCTGTGGTCATCTCTTATCAGTATTTAGTCATTGTTCTTTAAACCAAGCAACAATTTTGGACTGGGAAAAATTCTGAGTAGCACAAAACACCTAGATTTGCATTAAAATTGTACTAAAATATTTCTTATGCCTATCTTACCCTGTCAGTGATAATATGTAGCCTACAGTTTCATGCTCCAGTTTATTCTTTGTCAGATATTTTTTGTTTCAGTTTCCTCCTCCACCCCCCACCCCACCCCTCTATTTGGCCTATGTGCTTCAAAATGAAATAAGGGAAACAGATGAGTTACTAAAAAGTAGTTTCAGAGATAAAAAAAAAAAAAAGAAATTACAATGTCTGGTGAAAATGCTCACAACTTAAGGAGCTTATATCCTTGATTTATGGTCACCATGACATTTTTTGAGCAGCTCATGGGGTCTTTTTAAATGACCATTTGGAAAAGTAGGTATCCTGTTCCAACAGTCCATATGAATTGTGTGGCTTGAGAGATGACTAATAGGAGGCCAGACCTCTCTGTCTTGAGGTCACCTCTTTGAATCTGGACTACATCATAAGTGGCCCAACAGCCCGACCATCTGGCAGCCATCGAGTGGCTATTGTAATATAATTGGTCTCGGTCCAGGTCTTCGTGGACAGGTGTTCACATCATAAGTGACACTAATTGACTTTCTAGTCATTCTTCTTGGAAGATGGTGGGCCATCACAGTGATGGCGATGGGCAGTGAGCTATTTGTGATAGACCCGGACTCTATTCAAAGCCAAGGAGCACAGCACCTTGAGCTGGCACCAGTCTGGCACCTTGCAAATATTGTCCTTGTCTCTCAGGGCTTCCATTAGCCTCAGAGATAAAAACAAAAACAGGAATCGAATTTCAAAGGATAACTTGGAATGGCTAATGCTGCTTTTCTGAGGCTACATAAGCATCACGGGTTGAGGCCTTTTTCTTCATTTTGTATTATAGCGGTAAGATGTCTCCTTTGAAAATTATGTATAAGGAAGAAAAAAAATTGGATTCTGGGCCTCTATGATAATATCAGTCAGATTATCTGTTTTTATTTTTTTGTTTGTTTGTTTTGGGATTGATTACCAGGTCACTTATTCATACCTATTAGTTCATGCCTATGAATAAGTTATGGGTGAATCTCTTTGATGGAGAATTTAATAAGGTTATTTTCAGTGCTCTTGTGAAATGGAGACCAGTGTGAAAAAGTAACTTTGAGACTCTTATTGACATAAATTTCAAAGCGTGGAATTCAAGGGGCTTCATCCAACCATATACTCTTCTGTTGTTCCAGGTATGTGAATCCAAAGTAAACTATCATGTATTCACTTTCACCTGGGCCATGAGCTGAGGGGTAATTTGGCCTGACTTGGAGATTATTGGAAGTATTAGTATTGCTATTAGTATTATTAATATTTTGTCCCCTGAAGCTTCCTAGGTTTATCTCATGGCATTTTTTTTTAAGTGCACAGATGATTTGGATGTCGTTGTAGCAAGTGGCAAAACTACACTCCTGAATTAGTTATCGTGCTTAAAAGTAAAGATGACAACAGCCACGGTGAATCTATTTATTGAAGCAGATGGGCTCTTTGAGCAGAATGATCAGTGTCTTCCCTCTCTCTGAAAGGCTTTTCAGGGGTAGGAAATTGTCAAGCAGCTGATATAAAGTAATGAACCCGGCTTTTTATTGGTCCGTTTCTGGAGCAGGCTTTTAAGCATTTCTGCCTGTAAATGTAGAAACCTGAGTGTGGAAAGTAAAAAGCAAGAGCAAAGATTTACTGGGTGCATCTATCATCCTGGCTTTTAGAGTCTTTGTGATGAATACATCTTTAATTGGGGACTGATCTAGATGCTTTGGATGTCAGAAAGCTACACATTACAGCATTGTCTCATGGTTCTTCACACAGCAGGACGATTAGCAGCTGTCTGAGTAACAAAGAGAACCTGAAGCCCACAGCACAGCTTTTATTTTCCAGATTTGGAATGCCCGAAGCTCTCCAGTGGAGTTGACAGCTAAAGGAACTGAAGCCTGGATTCACAGCCGCTAATCCTTTTCGCTCTCAGTGCTGTTATTTCTGCTCAATAGAAGAAAATCCTTCCTTTACACCATCCTCCATATTCTGGATTAATTTTAGAGGGCATTTGATCACAGAAGAACTCACTTTGTCCAGGCCTCTTTATCCTGTCTAATCAAGACACCTAAAATAATGCCAATTAAGAGTTTATATCAGATACTTTTCAACCTACTGAAGCACAGTGAGAAGGTTCATTTTCCTAAAGACATTCAGAGAAAAGAAAATTATTTAATTTTTCTGTTGTTGCTGGCTTTGCCCCGTTTTCTTATCTTAAACACCTGTCTTGCTCAGGCAAATTCTTATAAATTGCCTTCCAGTAGAAAGACTTGTTTTCCTGTTCGCCTGGAACTGGCATTCTTACTTAACAGGAAATACATACTGGATCTTGCCATGTTTCTGTTGGCAAGTGTTGGGTTATCTTTGTCAGAACCTGCCAACAAATTTCTTAACAAGCAAGTAGAAAGTAAAACAAGCAGTTCTCAGACAAAACAGAAGATACACTTGGGTGCTGTGTAAGTCATTCTCAGTTAATTCTGAGAGATGGAGGGTCTTTCTTTTGAGTTGAACCGTCACCTGCTTATAATTCTACAACTAATGGTATGGCTGTAGGTGTCGTAATGCTAATTCAAGAGAGTAGCTATTTTAAAAAGTAAAACAGGGATTTAAGTAATGGATTTTCTTTACTACAAAGAGCAAGGATTGCTGTATGACTCAGATATTAAGCATAATGATCAAATAGTTACCCAGAAAAAAGCCCTAATTTGCAAAAACTTAGATATCTCATGGCACCTTTAGATCTATACCCAAGAGGTTAACTAAAGTTTTCAGATAAGTCTTTCTAAAATAACTTTAATACTTCACCTTTAGTACTTAGTTAACATTTTTATTTATTTTTAATGATTTTATTGTGAATATATACATATACAGAACAGTCAATGAATTATTGCAAAGCAAACACCTGTATAACCATCTACCAGTTCGAAGGACTGTAACATTGCCAACTTTCTAGAAGCTTGCTTTGTGACCCCTCCCCCCTCCCTAACTTCAAATACTATTATTTTATTTTGTAATTGAATTTTTCGGTTTTAGGTGAACTCTTCTTAGCTCTTTATGTAGTTCTGAAATGAGGTGATTCATCTCTAAAAGCTTTAAGCTTTGTCTGTGACAGGGATCATGTCTAATTTATCTCTGGGTTTCCGGCAACCAAGAACGTACATAGCTCTGTACCTAACACACAGCATATCTAAGATTTGCTCTGTGACTGATGCTGCTGCCGATGCTGTGGGAGAACAAGCCTTTTAACCTTCAAGATTCTAATTTCTCACCAGTGAAAAGAGAGGAGAGGGTAGAACCTTTGTATACATCAGAGGTTGAAAGTGTGGGGTCTAAGACTTGACTTTTGAACTCAGCACTTATAAACTGTAACTTGAGGCAAGTTATTCAAACTCTTTGTCCCTTATTTTCCTAATCCATAAAATGGGAATAATAATAGTATCTGCCTCATGGGGTTTTTGTGGGGATTTTATGAACTAACCCATGCAAGAGATTTATAACAACGCTAGACACATAGTAGTTACTCAGGAAGTGCTCGTTCAGTGCGTGTGTTTGTTGTTACAGACTTGTGATATAGAGTGAGGATCACATACTTTTGAGGCAGGCAGACTTGAGTTTGAAATCTCATTTTATAGCTTTGGTTGAATTATTTAATTTCTTTGTGCAGCATGAGTTTCCAAATATGAAATCAAAGGTACTAATTATAGCTACTTCAGAGTTGCAAAGATTAAATAATGTTAAGCAGGTGGAAGTGCTTTGCGGAAGAGGCCAACAGCATCTTTCTGCTCCTTCTCTGTTTAGCTCTGATTCGCACCGCCCAAATCTACAACTGTGTGAACTGTCAACTACGCAGTGCAAACTAACTCTACTCTAAAAAGAAAATTCAACCATTTTGAGGACCCCACTGTCCTTTCCCATGTAACACTGAAACAAGCTCAGCCGCATTTAGCCCAGCATTGTGTGATTCTGCCCAGTTTCTTCATGTTAGAAGACCTGTGACTGTGATTGTGTCCCCGCCTGTTCCAGGCATTGCCGGCCTCTGGGCAGCACTTGCCAGCCGCTCACAAACGCGTGGGTACCTGCTCACTGTGCATGCTCAGGAGCTGGAGTTTGCAAGACGTAAACCCAAAGGCTGTTCCGGCAGCATTAAACCACAACTCAGTTTTCTGTAGGCCTCAGTACTACTACGCTTTATTTTCATTAGTGATTATATGAAAGTGTTATTATACAAAAATTTATCTCTTTTTTTTTTGGCCACATGGCTCCATTTTGCCTGAATGGATACCTGTTGTAACCTCAAATATCAGTTATTCAGTTAATGCAATGGAAAGTTATTTCTTCATCAACTGGTACCAAATTAGTAGTGTGGTGGGGAAGAGGCTTCGAGGTGGGCCTGGGCACCAACATCAAGCTGGCAGACTGTGAGTTAGCGAGGATGGAGGGGCCCAAGGGACTTATTTCTGTGTCAGATCTAGAAGAGGAGTAATTACTTCAACCTACGTTTCATGGCCTAGAACTCAGCCATATAAGCTGACCTATATGCAAAGGATTCTGGGAAATGTAGTCCTTCCCTGAGCTCTAGCCTACAGTCATTTATGGGAGGGGAGCTCACATCTTTAGACAGCCGCAGTGGCCAGTCCCAACTCTTCCAACTTGCGTAATGCAAACACTTAACATAAAGGCTGAGAATAGCATCACGTTCCAATCCTTAAAATGTGGTTAATAGCTTTCTATAAAGGATTTGTCTAAAATACTCTGCCACCCATTTCTCAGAAAAAATAACTAAAATAAAAGTGTCGGTTAAGTGCTTTGTAACATCTTACTCTTAAATTACTTAGTTAAAACATCCTTATTGTCTCCAAATCAGATTTTGAAAATCATTGGGAACGCGGGTCTGTTGTGTCCTCTGGTGAGTGTTACTGCACGCTGCTTTATTTTATAGTATTTGTTTAAAACACTCTGTATGTACTGACCTTGAAAATCACTTTATGGAAAGAAAAATGTATCCCTCATACATTTTAAGTATAAGCTTAATTAATATTAATATTTCCATATTTAAATATAAATGAACTCCATTTAATTCAGTCTTCTAAAGGTTTTAATTAAGAATTTGGTTCTAGGCCTTTTGTTGAAGGAAAATAATTCCATATCAATTTTAGAATAATCAAGTTTTTCTATACCTTTTGTTTGTTGATTGGTTGGCTTGTTTTAAAAACAATTCCACTTCTTGACAATGAGAAAACGTGCTTAGGTGCTTATTAATGATACAGCAGCTAAAAGCTATGGGGTGCAGAGCCTGAGGTCATCAGCAGTGTATCCAGGGAGGGTGGATATGAATTGAGTCTTTTACTGATTTCTACTTCAAAACAGCAGAGGACCAACCCAGGTCATTGAATGTAGTACAAATGAGATCATGGGTATACGAAAGCACTCTGTTGAGTCCTGTAAAATATTGCAGTGGTAATTGTGAAAAAATTTTTTTTACTCTCTACTGTTTGGTGCGATTCTAGGTAGAGTGAATCTCAGAGAAATCCTCTACTCCCTTTGGTGGGATGTGGGAGAAAGCAATATTAGCACCAGTTCTTAGCATCTCTGTGATGGCAAAACCCTTCATCACAAGGATATCATTAGTGCTCTGAAGCATTTAATTTTGATGCTTGACAGCATTTTAAAATGCACAAACCTTTGATAAAGAGCAAATCAGAGCTGTGGCATTGAAATGAGAAAGAAAGGGGGAACAAAACCACCTTAAGCCCCAAGTAATTAAATTTAAATATACTATTTGCATTAAGCAGAGAGATGTATAAACTGTGGATTTATTTTTCCTATCAGTAAAAGACCCCTTGAGTAAACATCATCTCTTTCAATTTGGGTCATGGGGAGGGAACTGTAACCCTGCTGTGGTTAAGAAGTCATCTTTTCTCCAAACACTGGGCATTGTGTGCCACTGACACCCACGCTTTAGGTTTCTTAACATTCATAAAGGGCTTTTTTCACCCTTCCTTGCCCACAGGCTGGAGACCTTTCTTTGCATCTGTTTATTTTCTGCCTTACTACCTCCGACCCCTAATTCGAGCCAGTAGTGAAATGTGGTCAATCTGTTTCACCTATTCCCCTTCCACCCCCCCCCACCAAACACCCCCAAACTGTTTTTAATTCATTGCTTGTGATGCTGGACCCAAGAAAAGTTTTACAGCCCACAAGTGAAGGTCTATGGTGAATCCATTCTCCCTTTCTTTTCTCCAAATCTCTTTTTCTCTTCTCCATCCTATCTGAGTGTCACAAATACCAAACTGCTGCAGTAAAATGACTTGTAGGTGTTTAATGGCAAGTCATTGAGGAAGTAAATAAAAGAAAATTGCAGCATTCACGTCAGTGGGGAGCAAGGGCGAACTGCTGAGCTTTGAAACCAAAGAAAGTTAAATTTACCATTTTCTTAAAAGGAGCCACCTCTGTTTGACATCAAAGCATCTCCTGTAATTCTTCGTTGTGAAACGTGCTACTGTTAGGGAGTCATGATCCAGCCCCGATTTCTGTGCTGTTTCTATTTATCGAAAACACACACAGAGATAAAACCCACATGTGCCTTCTGGATGCATTGTGGTCTGCTCTCAAACCAACTGGAACCACAGGTACATAGCAAATGGGCATTCGATTTAGAAGGCATTCTCAATTTCTCAGGGGTATGTAGAATTTTGAATATAGAATTATTTGGGGGAAGGGACTTTATCTTGACTTTCTAGTAGATAGATCATTCAACCTCCAAACTTTGGTGGATTTTTCCCTTTAGTTTCTTTGATTTTGGCTCCATCTTTTAAAAAATGATATTTTACTACCATTTTCCTTGTTTCCGATAGCTGTGTGGGGACAGGGTCTGTTCCATACGCTTAATCTTGCTTCCCTTCTCCTGACTGCAAAGGCTCTTTAATTATCCCGACACTTCAACAAGGGCGTCCTTTTGGCAGGACTTTAGGAATAGGTGCAGTAGGTAATGGCTCCTCCTGGCAGTGACTGACTTTGTTTACAGTAGTGCATCTTTGGAGAGGATGCTGGGCATCACAAGAGTTGTAGGACAAGAGGGATACAAATGGCTCTTTCTGGATTTAGGATTACGATTTGGGGAAGGGGTTGGTCTTGACACTGCTGCACTTAAGAAGTCAGGAGAAGGATTTGGATATGCCCTCCAGATAGGCGGAGAAGTACTGAGCAGATTGTTAATACCTTCCTCAACCAGAAGAGCAGCGCCTTGAAATGTGTCTTGTAACACGTGCAGTGAAAACTGATTTTAACGTTAATTTACACTTGAATGACATTTTATGGGCTGTGTGTTTGAAAAAATTTCAGAAGCGTCCCATATCCCTTAGAAAACAGAGACTCCATGTATAATTAGAATCGTCATTTGCTTCTCTCCTAATTGTCGATATCTTAGATAATCAAAATAGCAAAACCGAACCCACGAAAGATCATCTGAATCAGGTACAGATAAAAAAAGTTGTTTTTGAGGATGACTTACTTCTGACATTTTGTATTTAAAAAACTTTTTTACTGTCTACAAAGAATATTTTAGATCTATTTTAACATTTAGTCCACTTTTATTTACTTGACAAATGTATTGAGCACCCACTATGTGGCAGACAAGATCTTAACCAGTGGGGATATAGAGGTGAAAAGATAAAGCCCTACCTTTATGGAAGTTGCATTCAAATAGTTACAGGGATGTTTTCAAATGAAAGAACTGAGGTGGAAAAATTTGAGTGACTTGCCCAAGATGGTAACTAATAAATGCCAACTTGAAATTTTATCCAAAATCCTTTTAAAATTTATTGCTTGTTCCCAACAAATTATTACAGTGAAGAACACTTTAAGTATGTGTCTCGAATATATTTTCATCTTTCCCTCATTTCACGTGTTCTAGATGAGCTCTCTGTCCTCACAGAACCAGGGTGCTAGCGATTTTCTGAAAATGCCAGTCATATTTTCAGGAGTGTACCTCTGCTCAGCCATCTTTTTTTCCTTTTATGCTTTCTGTCTGCCTCCACAAGTCTTGACCATACTCCCCAACCTTACTCTAAATACTTCCATGGTTCTTCCTGCAACCTACAATGCATTTCTCTTTATTCTATTTTCTTGTTTCAGTCGCTATCTTTATATAGCCAAGTATAGACATCTATTGGTTATTGGAAATTCTGCTTCAAGACTTTGTAAATTAAAAACTTAATTGATTAAATCACAAATCTTAAAAAAAAAAAAACTACTCATTAGTAGTTCTTGTCTATGATTTTACATCTATCAGTTACCTTTCCTTAACCACGCTGTCAGCTAGTCGTGACCCTCTCTTCCTGTTATGCTATGTCAAAATTAAAGAATACTTGCTTATGTCCAGAGGCACCAAACTTTATGTAAAGCAAATATCTTTTTTTATTAAAGAAATGTGGGTAAATAGGAATGCTTTTCGATCTGAGGTACATTTCCTTCTATCAGTGAGGATACTTACATCAGCCCCCAGCTTCCGCTTTTCTGCTGACTCTAAAGTAGGTGCATTGTGTGTAAAAACACAGTGTGATGAGGAAACACCCACCTCTTACTTCTCCTATCACCCTGAGAGAACTTGGGGAAAAAAGAGAATTAGCGAGGACTATCTTCTCTTGAAAATGGGTCCTCCGAGTTGACATTAAAGAATGGTCTCCTCTGTGGGATTATTATAAAAATTTCCTCGTCTTTTTTTTTTTTTTTTTCTTTTCTAGTTAAGGGGAGTCTAAAGGAAAAGATGGCACTTGATTAGATACCAAGCGTGGCTGTATTCGATGCAGCGTTGTGTGCCCTTTCACATCTTTGCTTCGGTCCATGGGTGCTCGTTAAGTGCACGCTTTGTGGATGAGTCAATGCCACAGAAGAATCAATGCCACAGAAGAATCACGTCACTGTAAGGTTTCAGAATGTAAATCAGAGAAGTGAGAGGCAAGCAGGACCTTTTTCTCTGCTTGGCCTTTTCATGATGTCCAAAATTCCCACTATGAATTAGAAGCCTTCTTTTGAACTAAGGCATTGATTTGTCAGAATTTTCATTGAACCATATATTTGGGACAAGTTTTCAATCTGTTATTTTATTAGTCTGTTCTCTTCTAATTCTGTTAAGGAAGGGGCTGAGCCTCAGGGTGTTGACACTCAGGATCTAAAACATTTCTAAATTGAATAGGGTTTGGCCGTGTTTACCAAAGTGTGGAAGCATACCATTTGCGGCACTGGAGATGATTTTAATGTTAGGGGGAAGACCCATATGGAACGTACACAGTACTGAATTGCCCTGTGTGAACATTAGTTTCTTTTCAGACTCTGTAACACTGCGTATCTCTGTTTTTGGCAAAGCATGGAGAGGTAAGAGTGTCCAGCAAAAACTGACAGCATTGTTCTACTTAAGATATCATTTTCATTTTTATGGTTAAATGCTATTATTGCAAGTGATAACAGTAATCGGACATTTCCTTTCAAACTGTTTTCTTTCCAAATAATGTAGTGTGTCGATTTAAGAAAAATATTACTTAAATCATAATATGAGTTGCAGGGGGATGTGGCAAAGATTAATTATGTGGGTGACATGAGAAGACTGATATTTGGGGACCACTGGGGTAGGGAAATAAATGAGAAACGCCATTGTCAAATGCCTCATCTAGGGAAACGGGCCACAGGAGGTCACCCATGGCAAGGTGACAGTGGTCTCCAGGGGGATGCAGAGCTAGCGGCTGTGTCAGAAGCTTAGTAGGAAAGGGGAAGGAAGAACACTTACATGGCTAATAATGTGGATCACATCCCACGTGTCTCTTCTCTCCAAAGTGGCTGTGTGGCAAAGGCCAGCTTTTCCCAAACTAGTGTTTTTCTTACCAGAGAACGTAAGAGGTTCTCCTCCAGGGGGGAGGAATGACCACCATATGCTACTACAGAACAATTGCTTGTTGTGCGTGTGTTGCTCAGTCTCACTTGCTCGTGGGTTGCTGCTGTCATGATGGCCTGCTGAAAATGCTCTTCTGGAAAAAACATCTGTTCAGAGAGAACTCAGACTGTCCAGCCAAACAACATAATATGGTTTGTGAATTTGAACTACCTATTCCACTTTGCTCTTTAATCTTGTTTTTCCCCATTTTTACGACAGCCGAATCGGCGTACACTTGATTGGTTTATTCTCATATTTGTGCCTAAGAATTTTCCTAGTAGGGCTGCATTAGAAATATTCTATTAGTTAACACGATCATATTGTTAATGCCTGGCCTGAGATTGTGGAGCTCTTTGGGTGAGTGCGTTTTGCCTTGGAAAAGGCTCAGGGGTGCTGCTGCTCTAACTTCTAAAATGGAAATCAGATTCATTTCCCACATGTTAAGCCAAAACCCAACTAGGGAGGAACTGTCTTAGTTAATGAGGGCACTCCAAGGGCCGCCAGGCAGTTTTTTTCTGAGAAATCTGTTGATTATCAGGATCTGACCAAGACCATTGCCGAGAGAAAGTTCATTTTATAACTTTATGATTTTTCTCCCTCCTGCTTTCTTTCTAACAGCCTCGCATTTCTATTTCATTTCCCAATCCTAAACATCAGAGTTTAAAGAGCCCCTTTTTATGAAGTGTATGCTAAAGTGCTCTGTTAGGCAATATATTACCTGGAGTGAAATGGCTTTTCACAGCTAGGCAGGCTTCTTAGCCTCCTTGCTACCTCTATATTTATGAAAGTCACTCCTTGCATTTTGCTGGACAATGGCTCTGTGTCAAGCAGTAAAGAAAGAGAAAAAGTGTGTGTGTGTTGTGTGTGTGTGTTGGGGGGAGGGAGCTGTAATACAGCTAATGAGCACATTTCCGTTTTTCATTTTCCTCAGATGTTCAGCGGCTTCCATATGTCTGCTTCATGCAGCTCAATTCAGTTTGGCATTGCTAACCTTGGGGTTGCCTTTGATGGAGGACATGTGTATCCACAGCATCTTTTACTTGTGTTTATGCCTGGGATTTAATCTGGAATTGTTTTGGAGGAAAGAGGGAGAGAGAGAGGAGGAAATAGGGAAGTCTGTATGTGCGTGACCATCTCGAGGCACCCTTAACAGAGATGGTGGGCTGTCAATGACCACCTCCAAGAGATGCTCCTTGTTGGTACTGGAATGGCTTCAGCTGGAAGATTCCCTGTGCGATTATGGATTATGGTGTATCTGAGCTTTCTTTGCCATCAGGACACTTGTCGGATATGGTCAAGTGGGTTGAAGTTAGCCCCGTTCCATTTTCAGTGACAATTTATTTTACTTTTTCCCTTTTTCCCTCTGAGTGAGGGTTTGATGAGTGTGTGTGTGTGTGTATGTGCGCGCATGTGCACGGACACACGCGCATGTTTCTGCATGTGCGTCTGTGTGTGTGCGTTGAGCAGTAGAAAGACCCAACACTACTTTATCGTTCCACAGTGGCCATATTTTTTCTTTTTCACATATTTTCACAGTTTGGGAACAAAAAAAGAACATACATTCAATTTAGGAAGACCCCTAATTTCTGGTTCTACAGACCAGCTTCATTAGAGAAGATTGCAGATTTCGTGACCGCTTCGCCTTTTTCCGGGAGATGCCACATTTGTGCCATTGTTAGTCACAGTGCAGCCTGTTAACAGCTGGCTGGAGACGTGGCCACTACAGTGGAAAAGCAAGCATGTGGCAGCCTGGTTTGATCAATCTCAAAGGTGTTCCTCCCTCTCCCTCCGACCCCAATAAGGCATCCAGTGGAGGACTGCTTTTGTGTCTTTCTCCACGGAAAGAAGAAAGTTTGCTCCTCAGCAGGCAGAAGTAGTATTTCAGCTCTTGTAAAATTGTTGCAAAACCCCAAATGTGTCCAGAGAGACCATCCTTGCTTTATTTGTGTTCTTCATTATTTGCGTCGTTGTGTTCAGACTGGAAACTTTCGCTGTAATTAAGCAGGACTTTCATTTATATTGGAAAGTATGTAAGTTCATGGCATTCCCTCCAGTACTCTTGGAAGAGTTGCAAATTCTCTTGCTTGTGTCAAATTAATGACCAATAAGATGACACTCAATACTTTGGAGGGGTAGGCTGGGATGCAGTTTCACTGTGCTTAAAAGGAAATCTTCTAAAGGCTTTCATGGCTTGCGAAAAAAAAAAAAAATCCAAAGCAGATAGCATTCTCTATACCTACACCATTTTATGAGAAATGGCTACAGGTGCTGTGGAGGTGACACTGTAGACCTGTGGACTTATAGATTTTTACTTCAGAGGTTGTTTTTCTAAGACATATTGTATATAAAATAAAACTGGAGAGAACCATAAAAATGGTATGGTATGCTTTTCTACTGGGGAAGAGAGAAATAGGAATTGAGAGGAAGACAAAACAATAATTCTTAACACTTTTCTTAGGAAAAATAAAATTATAGGCTGATGCTGCTAATTTTTTTTTCTTTCCTCTAAAGAAAACTGTCTTTTGTTTTTGTTTTTCCCAATAGCACCATCATCCATTGCTTTGGTCCAGGCTAAAGAAGTTACCAGATACAGTGTTGCTCTGGCTTGGCTGGAACCAGATCGGCCCAATGGGGTAATCCTGGAGTACGAAGTCAAGTATTATGAGAAGGTATTACTTGAATGAGCAAATCCTTCCTTCCTTTCCTTTTTTTTTTTTTTAATTTATTTTTATTTTCTTTCTTTCTTTTTTCTTCCTCTCTCTCTCCCTTCCTTCATGTCTTTAGTTTTTGGCTAGTTATAAATCCTGAAGTACCAGTGAATCTCAATGCCAAATGCATTTTGCTTCCTAATCAAATTCAATTATGAATTTTATGTATTAAGTTGGTTATTTTGAAAAACAGGAAAAACACATTGTGTTCTAATACAACCATATTTTTTCTTTCTAGTAATGGAAATGGAGATAGCTAGTTCTAATCTAGAAATCTGTCAGGAGAGTGACTCATAAATGTCGAAATAGTGATCTGTTTAAGCAGATCATTGCCATTCAGGATCAAGGTGTGGCTTTTGATGACTATTAATAGAAAATCAGGAAAAGAGAATTATGTTCTTTAGCCTCTTAAACAAAGACATTATTTTTACAAATAAGTTGTCTGTCTTCAAGGACTGAATTCTGAAAAAAGTTATTTGCATTCCTTGCTGTCTAGAAAAAGAATAATTGTCTTTTCTTCCCTTTTAAAAGATATCACTTATTGGTTTTCTTATGAAAAGCAGAAAAGGATCAGGATTTTTTTTTTTTAGTATTTTTTTTTCCCATTGAAACCAGATTACAACATTTTGACATTTTCTAGATGGAAAGTAGAAAGAGAAAGGGACTTTCTTACAATTATTTCTGTTAAATTGCTGGATGTAGGGTGAGAAAAGCCACCGTCCATAACTAACATTCTTTTCAAAAAAGACTATGAGTAAAGATCTGGATTTTTCAGTGTCAACAATGATCATACACGAACTCTGCATTTTTTTCAACATCTAAGAAATAACGAAAGTACTTCTAACATTGAAGAGAACGTAGGCTTCGAGGATTTATCCATCTCCATGTTCTTTCAACTTCCGATGAGACTGGCTTGGCTCCTTTAATAGAGTGCCTAGAATAGGTGGAGGATTTGTTTTACCATCTTCCTCTATTTCATCTTCCCATAATGTAGGATCAGAATGAGCGAAGCTATCGGATTGTGCGCACAGCTGCCAGGAACACGGATATCAAAGGTCTGAACCCTCTGACTTCCTATGTTTTCCATGTCCGGGCCAGGACAGCCGCTGGTTATGGGGACTTCAGTGAGCCCCTGGAGGTGACAACCAACACAGGTAACAAGTTCTGAGGATACCTTTACCATCCAGGGCAAATCCCATTACAGTGAGATTCAAGGAGCTATACTTAAATTTTTGGTTAGGCAAACATTTCATTGCAATGAACATTGTTTACAATTAGCCAATGTGTGTGACTTAGAAAACTTCGTACTATTTAGAAAAGAGTATTTGGCTGGTATATTATCTGACATGTCTTTTCATGTGATGGAAAAATGTTGTCTTTAAAAAAAATATAAAGAAGAAAAATGTCATCTATTTTCCCCTTGTTTTCAGCGTTCTATAGACCATGAAAAATGCGATTGCTAAAGCAATTCAGAATTGCGTAGCTACCTTACATTAAGATAGGGAGCTTCTACCTGGGAAGATTACAGAAGAGGTCAACTTGTTTTCCCTTTCCTATTTATTTCTAGGAATCTTTTAAAATCATGTCAGACTAGTTTTGTAAAAGAAACTCCTTTGGATGATTATATCACCTCTTTCACATTGTGAGTTGGACCAATTGGTCGATTAAATCAAAAATGTTAACAGGCCATATCCATTAATAAGTTACATGAGGTATCTCCACCCCCATAATTAACAAACCAAAACTGAGCCTATTTAGTGAGGAGATACTGGAGCAGACTTTTCAACATCGGTTCTAGAAAATAATTTTATTCACGAATTAATAAATAAAATAAGAATTTAAAAAAAGCAGAAGAGAAAATATTCCAGAACTGAATCGGAAGAAGTTTAACATTCTTTGAGATTATCCTGGCAGGCTTCAAGGAAGAAGTGGCTTTTGATTGGGGTAATAATAGGCAGGTTTTTGATAAATTTGGAAAGTGCGGGAAGGAAAGAGGCACATTCAGAATTGCTGTTTGAAATGTTCCAGCGTCTTTCTCAGTAAGGAATGCATCAGATCATTAAGTAAGTGTGAGGGCCGAGAGTAAAAAGACAAAGAACGAAAAATAACGATGAGTGGATATTTACTAGAGGATTTAATAAGAATCTTCTGGTTGAGCTTCTTCATACAATTATAAAAAGAATACCTTTGTCTCATTAAGACTGCCTTGGAAGAGGCCCTGAGCCTTCTGAACGGCTTGTGGCCCAGTCAGAAGTTCTAACTTCTAAGGCCTTCCTAGAGGTGACCCTCGTGTAACTGTCTTTGCCAGTGCCTTCCCGGATCATCGGCGATGGGGCCAACTCCACGGTCCTTCTGGTGTCCGTCTCAGGCAGTGTGGTGCTCGTGGTCATTCTCATCGCGGCTTTTGTCATCAGCAGGAGGTAAGCACTTAAGCCACTCACTGCACCCTCCTCCCTTCCCAGTTTTTATGAGGGAGCTTTTTGTCTCCTCCACACAAAGCTGAGGCTTTTGATTAGCATTAGAAACACGGCATTTGCATCGCCAGCCCCCTTCTCTTAGCTTTGATCTCCCTGCACCCCTCCAAGAGCTGCAGACTGTACTCTGGTGGCAGCTCAAAGCTGAAAGCCTAGAGAGACCCAACTAATTCTAGGAAACCCAGCTGAAAAGCAAGCCAGTGGGAGGTTTCTAGATACTCTTAGCTATAAGGTGTTAACATTTATATGTCTCCTAAGCTTGAACTTACTGCCAGAGGCGCGCACACACACACGAAATAGCCATATCAATCTTGGGCCCCAGATTTGAGCTCTGCCATTTGTCAGACATATTACTGAAACTCTTTGGATCTATCTTTGTTTCCCTTTGATAACGTAGGGATAATAATATCTGCCTCAAGGTGTTATCGACAGGATAATTTTGATAGGCAAAGTAGATAATACGGCACACGATAGGTGCTTTGACAGGATACTGGTTAACAGTAATGGTGACCAGAACAAAGAAATGGCACTGCACTCAGTCTCCCTTCAGGAAAGGCTGTCATCATTTCCAGAGAATGCCACTGAGCACATCGTGGGTGCAGCATCGCTCTTGGGAATAAATCTAAACCAGCAGATGACTTATTCTGTGCGAGTCTACAGTCTAACTTGATACTTGAAAAACAATGTAGAAAAGAGAGAAATGAAAATCATTTGGCAGCATATTTGTTTGAACCAGTTTTGCTTACCATTGTTGCTTCCATCTATTTGTTAACACTGCTTGGAGCCTCTGGAGGATTGAGGGTGGGAGGGGGTAACTGTGCTTGTATGCCCACATCTAGGCCTTCTTTATCTTTTGTGAGAGAGTCTGCCTTTTTGTCTGATCTTCACCCCCTATACCATCAACTGTTTTGCCAGGTGAAACTTTTGGCAAACAACAACAACAAGTAATAGAACCTGAGGATGTCAGAGTTAGCCTCTTGAATATAAACCTTTTCTTGTCATAGCAGAGGAGTATAATACTCACATGTAGCACCTGTCCAGGGTATTGCACTGCCCTAGTGGCAGAGTTTCTAAAGGGCTCCAGTAGCCATGCCTCAGGCTACTATTGCATTGTCTCTCTCTGCCTCTCCTGTGGGTGATATCACTGATGTCATTAAACACGTCTAGCTATTTCCACTGTCCTAGACAAGCCACCATACCTTCCCCTCACTTCGTGGCATATTCTAACTAAGGGTGAAGACCATGTAGCTTACTTTGCCTGGATATGGTCCCACTCGTCACATGTACTTATTAATATCATGTCTCCACCCTCACTCTCCAAGATGCCCTATTCTATAGAGATCTATTACGGTCACTCTAACATGGTATGGACCAACTCCTCATTCTGTGTGGGCACCTACATTTGTCACCATGTTAGTTCTTTTTGGTGCACAGTCTATAACTAGGTGTGTTTGATTAGAACAGTTCAAGTTCTATCTCGAAGAAATTAAATCTGCCACAAACTCTCATCCCCGTCACTGTAATACACACACACAACACACACATAGACAAGTCTGCTGCACCCTGTGTAATGATATATCTTGGCTTTTGGAAACTTCAACTGCTCTGAATAGAATTTGAATTTCCAGTGTTCTTTTCTTCATGGAATTGATTTTGGAAGTTAATCAAACTTCTCTTGTGATTTGATTTTGTGTGTGTGTATCTGCCAGACCCATAACTACCTGGGGAACTGTATGCATTAATATGTATCCATATGACAACAAGAAATAAGGACTAAGATGTGGGGAGGGATAGGAATTGCATGGGCTTTTGTTTTTATCATTATATATTCCTACATTTGAAAAATTTACAGTGTATATAACTTTTGTTATCAGAAAATACAGATGTTTAAGTTTTAAAATAGAAAAAAATTATTTAATGACTTTAAACTTGAAATCCAGTGCCATGGGATTCTCAGAACCATGTGCAAGAACACTTATTTGCAGAAAGTGAGTCTGGTCCTATGTCTTGACTCTCTCTTTGATATTAACTGAAAGCATTTTTTAGTTGTAGTCCGGCTTTCCTTTAGATTTACTGATTTATTTTTATATATTAAGTTGCCCTGAATACAGCAGTCAAACTGGAGTAATTACAAATAAGTCACCTCATTAAAAGTTTCTCTGCGATGTTCTGCTTTGATGAACGAAAGGAAAATGTGATACAGGAAGACAAATTTATTAAAAGCGATAGCTCTAGAAAATAGCATTCCAAGCTTGATGGCTTAATTTCCTTTCTGATTTTATTGATCACTTTATTATTTAAGGCAGGGTTGATAACAGGATGCATCGGATTTCCAATTATGAGACCCCACCTTAGAGAACTGAGCCTGTCGAGTTACCCAGCGATGATTACTGTCCCTTCTTCCCCATTAAAAAAAAATGTCACTTCCCAAGGCTGATAAACACTGCTTGGTGATTGGTCCTCAATGGATCACTTTTTAGAAAATGAAATGTCAACCTCTTGCCCTCTTATTGATTCTGCTTTAGTGTCGGCCATAAAGCTGTCATGGGAAAGGCTTCCTGGAGCCAGGTAGCTGACAGGCTTTTCCGCGGCTGATGCACACTCAGCTGATTCTTCTCCACACGCAGGCCGTGTGCTCTGTCATGTTCAACTGCAGATGTTTAAATGGGACAAGAACAGATGAAGAGAGAGGAGACAGGTAGTGCAGATAAAAGTCTGGCCCATGCAACAAATAAAAGGTGGTAAATGGTATCCCCAAAATAATCTTGCCACACTGCAGCCAGCAGTCTGGAAAAGCAACAGATGAGACGCCCTAGCATGGAAATTGAGGGGGCTGCATCTCTCTTCTTAGAGCCACAGAATGTTGGTGGCAGGGTAGACACTAGAGACGGCTTTCCATCTGCCTGAACCCCACACTGCTGATACCATGGGAGATTTTTAAGAAGTAGATGGCCTGGAACCCACACAATCAGAAAAGTTTCAATCCATCTGATTCCCTCAAAGAGAAAGTCTGTTTAGTGCTAATTTGTCACTTAAGTAAGAGGAAACAGCCTCAGGCTCACAGCTGGTATCTTTGCTAGATTTTTTTAATAGTAGTTGTGTCATTTATTTCATTACATTTACTTTATATTAAGAACCCTGAGCTTTAGACAAGCCAGAGTAATCTTCAATTTTTTTCATTGGGAAGATCCACTTTTTTCTTTTGGCCAACTTAGATCTTAGACACATTTATGGATTTTAGTGAAAGAACCAAACTACTAAGTTTATAAAGTTTATATATTTAAGATCATAAGTACATTGACTTAGATATACGGTACGTTTTTACCACCCATGTCATGTTAAACTTACATTTTTATTGGCATATTTGATCAGAGTTTTCGTCATCGCTTGAGTTATGATTTAAGGGTGTTGTCAGATTTTCAAAGAACACAGTCGTGCTTGCTAACCGGGTCGTTTAAGGTGCAACGCTTCTTGTGTCTATGTGATGCCGTCCCTAGAAGTTTTATCCCAAACCATATATGTTCCTTCTCTTAGCACAGCATCACTTCCCCATTTTCCTCTAGCTTTATATTTGTAAGCTCTACAGTGTAACCATTTTATTGCTTTTTGAAGTGGTGTTTGAAAAGATTATTAACAGCGGCATCATAAAATGCTATGATAAGGTCATACATAACCTTCCGGGATTGATGATCAAATATGTTAAATTTCTCTGATCACTCTGCCCTTACATGAACGATTTCTTTGGGTTGCCTCCAGAAGCATCCCAAATAATTTTCATTCAGGTTGCTTTAGGCTATTGTGTCTTCCCCTGATAGTTGTTAAGTATGAAAAACACTTTTAAGAAAGAACTAGAACACAAGCTAATTCATTACTAACACAGTTTGGTGATCAGAGACAAGTATTGCCTGATAATTATGCATAGGATACTAACCTTCTATGATTGCTGGCGATACTGAGTTTCCTTTTGTTGTTAGGGTTAAAAAGTACCCCTTTTCTCTGAATTAAGAAAAATAAGTGAACCGACTGAGAAAAAAATGAAGTTTCTGTGGCAGAATTTGTGAGGGAGTGACACCGATGACTCTGGTGTAGAAAACTGAGTAATTTTAATACTAGCATCATGAGGACTGAAGAGGAGGTTAAACAATGAACTAAACCAGGAGCACACAGCTAGTTAGTTGCCTGATCAGGACAGGAGTCCCTCTCTCCTGATTTTTAGTACTGGCTTAGATAATTTTAATGTCTTCTTAACGGAGAATTTGACCTACATAAGAAGCTAACATGGACAGTTCTCTTGAACCTAAATTTCAAGTCTCCTTCGTGATATTGATAGCATTTGTAATCTGTGAATCACCATGCGGGTCTAACGCGTTATGTAAAGCCACACACTGCAAGTTGTTTTTGTCTTCTCGGGAAGGTTAAGATTTTCTACTTTAGGGCTAACTATTCAGATAATGGTCATATGGTTACCATTCTGTCTGTATCTGTCTTCTCTGGTGTCCTCATCGGAATATTATCATCATCTAAGAAAGAATACATGTAAACAGTGGCCTAACTCAGCTCCGATGAAGTCATGTAAATTCATGCATTTATGGGGGACAGATGGTACGCTGGGAACATTTCTCAGCAATTTGCATGCAATCGTACGGTTTCATTCCAACCATTTCAAAATGTTGCTCATGAAGAACATTTAGACATAATTTGATGCAAGAACAATGACAGCTTAAGGAAGGGGAAAAAGAAAGATGGCTTCTTATGAATCGTCACTGAGGGCAGGAAGGGGACCTTCTGGGGCTGTGCTAGTTATTACCTTGCTTTATCTTCTTTAATCTGCGCTTTAACTGAATAAATTACTTACCTTTTACTAATTAGTTTTGGAGCAGTGAACCACATCAATCAAATCCATCCGCTTGGTCAGGGAAGTTAGTATTTTAATAAAAGCGGGGTTTACGTGGGGCCCCTGCTGCATTCCCCCTTCACTATTTTGTTTGTTTTAGTGAATAGTCAGGGTGCCAGGAACAACACATCGGTTGGGAGGGCCTTGATGGAAGCTCACGCTGTTTCTCAACAATGGCTGTTAATACCCTTATCACGCCTCCCTTTGACAGAGGGAGGGCTTAGCTCACAGGCTTTCAAAAGTTTCACCTGCAAAGGAGGCCCTTTTATCTAACTCCTGCATCAAAAGGTCCCATGTTTCCTTCTGGAGCATTCACTAGCCAACCACTCCCACCTTACCCTTTTTTAATCAGCTTGCC
Organism: Eidolon dupreanum; assembly: GCA_028627145.1. NCBI lineage: Eukaryota > Metazoa > Chordata > Mammalia > Chiroptera > Pteropodidae > Eidolon > Eidolon dupreanum. The sequence continues at coordinate 158,466,282 of CM053503.1, read as the reverse complement.
CACATCTCAATAATTAGAAAATCTTCAACAAAGGTTTCCTTCTGCCATTCAGGTGATCTGCCTCGGATGACAATTTGAAGTTAGCACTTCTTTGGGCTGTGTGGTTTCCTCCAGGGCTGGCTGACCCAATAATACGCTTCAATGGGTTTTCTTTCTGGAGACAATAATAGACACGTTGTCCTACCCTGAGACAAGGAGGAAGGGTCATCAGGTGACAAAGGTAGAGCAGGACTCAGGCATTTTAGTTTTCAAGGTATTATTAAAAAGCTAATAGGCTACAATTAGCCTTTGAACAGTAATCCTTGTGTTTCTTTTTAATTATTCCCTGTACTCTCTTGGGGTCCCCTTCTCCAAATCACACTCCAAAGTAAAGAAGTTTCCTGGAAGATACACCTTCACCTCTAATTTAACTCCTCTATGTTCAGAAGTCTGAGGAAGGGACTGGGCATGGCAGCCTGACATAAATAATCCTGGCCATTTTGATTTTCCTCTGGCTTTATGCACATTTAATGAATATGCTTGAGGCCGCTCATTTCTATTGGTATACACCAGAGTGCTGAATGAACTCACTGGCAATTGAAAGTTGGTACCAAAGCTGTTCTGCTCTATGCATTTTTTTCCTTCTTTAAAGGAAGGAAATTCAAATCAGTATTGGAGATCTAAAGTGGTTTAAAAGATATACTTGTAATTTTAGATAACGTTTTTAGGAGCTCGATAAGATATAATCTCTCAGGCTGGCAGGACCCTGTCACACCCTTGGGACCTAGCCATGGGTTTCCCCGACATGAAATGTTGTTTTTATAGCGCCTGACCTAACACTCTTATAATTTCCTTTAAAAGAGGGAAGCAGTGGGAAGATTAAGGCTGAGGAGGCAGGGGGAACATTATATCTTTCATAGAAATACTTGGTATCAGGACATTTAAACCTATTTAGTTTCTTCAATGAAGCAATGGATTTTGAGAGCAGTGAAATACAATTTAAGTGGATTTACTGATATAAAATGTAAAATTACTTATAATGTACTCTCACACCAGTACATAACTTCATCTCCACTGAGAGGCGTGTGACGTGTGAGCCAGATCAGGGCAGACGCTTATTGCTGAGCGAGTCGTGGATGAATCACTTGCCTGCTGCCTCCCGTGTCCTCATCTGTACAGTGGGACTGACTGCGTGTCTGTCTACCTGATTGCTTTCATAGGATCGTTGTGAAGATGCAATTCAGTAATAGACATGAAGGCTCTTCAAAAAGTTAAACGCAAAGCAACAAGGAAGGCAAGCTATTATTTGGGACTGAATTACATGCACTTCGCAGTTAACTAGTAACTGGGTCTCTGTTTACTAAGCTGGTTCCTGCTTGGCAAACAGGGGAGGAAATAATATATGTGATGAGAACACTTTGAAAAGTTAAATGCAGTGTGAAAATGCAAGGTATTATTATTTGCGAGGGAATTATACACATGGAGGAACATCTGGAGGCTCCGAGGGTCTGATTTTGGAGCCGGTTCCTGTGCGGCTGACAATGAAGAGAGGAATGTGGGTGAGAAGCTTGGGACACGTGACCACGATGGGGCCGCGCCTCTCCTCACACTGGCTGCCCTTTAGATTCTTCGCTGTTCTCTCTTCTCCGTGATGGTCTGCCCTTCTCCACTCGTTCGCAGTCAGGAGTTCTGTTGCCAGACTCTGACAGGACCACACCATCGAGATGCACTGTGGCCGTCAGGGAAACTTTCATTACCTCAGAGCCTCAGTTTCCCCATATGCGAATCTTAACTTATCTCTTGTTTAAAGCTCTGAGAAAATACAAGATGATTATTAGCTACAATGTCAAATTTACTTTTCGACAGAAACATATTTTTTTCACTGATTTGGTCTCAACTTCCAAAACTGCAATCTTCCAGAGCTGTTATATCAACTCGGTTGATTTTCTGATTTCTTTAAGTGATATTTACATATACATATACATATATCTGTGATGTATCCATATCACTGATTCAAGACTTATATATAGTCGAGATTTCTGATTCTCAAAACTTTATAATGAAGCCAGATCTCACTCCTAGAGGATGTTTAGAGCAGAACGCCAACTGTAAGACCACACACCATTTTTTGGAAAGAGAATTAAGCTACAAATGGAAACTTATCATTTTCACTCTTGCAAGTTTTCTACAAACTCTTAAGGAATGTAATCCAGTACAAAGCAAATATTCACCTTTGAAAATTTTACTAATAATTGAGGATTTTATATGCAGCAACCGAAACCAATAAGCATAAAACTTGTTTTAAAAATAGCATATAATCAAATAATGAGCTACCTATCACATATGGAACATTATTGGCATTAGATTTATGCAGAATTCACCCATGGAAACTTATTTTAGTTCAGAATACATATGGGAAAATTAGCCAATAAATTTGTAGTCTATCTTCCATGATATAAATATCTCCTGGGGATTCAAAATTATAATTTTATTTTAAAATATTTGCTTTATCATCTCAGTTTAATACAGTGGTTAATAACAGAGACTCTGCACTCTGAATGCTTGCATTTGAAACCATTATTCACTTCCAGGATGACTAGCTATTCACCTTATTAGTTCACCTCCCATAAACCTCAATTTTCTCATCTGTGAAATGTGCATAATGTATCTGCCTGACATACTGTGATAGCAAAAAACTTATGACCTTCAGCTTTTGAAAATAATTTTCTTTTCTTTTCTTTCTTTCTTTCTTTCTTTCTTTCTTTCTTTCTTTCTTTCTTTCTTTTTTGTTATTTTTAATAGACGGAGTAAATACAGTAAAGCCAAACAAGAAGCAGATGAAGAGAAACATTTGAATCAAGGTACAAAAAGTTGGATTAAAAATAATTTTATTTTCAAAGCATGCCTCCCATTTTCAGTTCAGAAATATCTAAATAATATTCATGTGACTATTTATGTTATATTCCTTTCATGGAATTATCCAAATAATGTACTTCAGAGTATCAAACTGAAATAGGTGATTCGGGATTGTTAAAAGTGAGGTTAAAGATGAAGATTGAGGAAATTCCTTTAGATTCTTTTCCCCCGCCGCTTTTATCTTCCACACTGGAAAGGTATTGGCCAAGCTGGATTATTTTTATAGTTGTGTGGTAAGATTTAACAGGGAACAATTTTTCTCAATTGTAAGGTTAATTTTTTGGAGAAAGAAGCATAGGAAGTTGAACAGTAATTACTAAACCTCTAGGAATATATGCTGTAGAACTCAGGACCATCAATATTTTTTTTTAGTGGGTTCTAGTTATTTTTATGTTCCAAGTAGTTCAAATAATAAATTCGAACAATTGGCTCCAGAAGGATGTGAGCAAGATAGAAGAGTCTTAAATGGACAGTGGTTGATGGCTCTCCAGGAACACTGTTTGGTAGAATTTTCTGAGTTGATGGCACAGTGTTTTACATGAAAATCCAGTACATTAGCCAATAGCCGCAGGCACAATTAAATGCTCAAAAAGTGGCTCCTGTGAATGAGGAAGTGAATTTTAAATTCTACTTAATTTTAACTGATTTATAGTTAAATAGCAACATGTGGCTAATGGGTACTCCAGCAGTGCAAGGAGATAGAAGGAAGAGAGAGACTAGGGGTAGGAAGAATAATCTTGAGGAAGATTTTCTTGGCTAGAGCACATAAAGCGATGACAAATCTGGAAGGCTGACTTTTTCCATTCGTTCACCGTTTTTCTCTCTAAAACCATATTTTTTAATTGGCATGTGGGATATATTTTTTAAAACAAAACGTTGTAATTTTTTTTGAGATGAGAATAAGACTGACAAGCCTGGAAAACCAAAGGAACTGGGCCAACCAGTGTCCTGTACCCTCTCAGTGCCCCAAAGCCCCAGAAGCTCTGAGAAGGAACATGGAGGTGCTAATGCCAGTAGCAAGTCCCCAGAATTACTAATGCATCTCTGGGCTGCTTCAGAGCTCACGTTCTGAATTGGGTTTGCACGTGACTATGGGGTAGGGCTGAATTACACTTCCTGGTGTTCAAACCATTCATATTCAGGCTCCATTTTCTCCCACTGAAGCTTCCAGGTGAACTTCAATGTCTTTACTTACAACACCTTCTTCCCAAAACAGAATGAAAGTGGAGATACAGCACAGAGGCTACGTTCTCAAATCTACTAGCTGATGTTATCCTTCTTGTCAGTTTTAACCTAGGTTTAATCTTAGTTCATTAACTGTCGGTCACATATTTAATTGGTCCAGATATTGAGCAAAAAAAAGGTGGTACCATGTAGACAATGCCAGTTGAGAAAGAAAGTTTCGATTATCTTCTGTAAAGAAGGAGAGCTGGATGTGGTGGGGAGGACATGAACAACTAACTGACGGAGACAGCGAGATTCAGCTAACACGTTCTCAGTTTCCTTGTAGAGACTCTCTTTTTCTCCGTGGGATGGGGCATTTTAAGAATTTTGTTCTTGAAGTGTGAAGACACTCCAGGAAGTCAGTGGAGCTGCAGCCTCATAAGTAGCTAACAGTGTTTTTTGTTCACTCACTAGTGAAAACCAGAGCAAGAATTTAAACCTTTTCATATGTCTGTGCTAAGGATTCTTCTCATGCTAAGAAAATGTCTCCTGTGCTAGATATCTATAGATTGGGACAACTTAGATTTATTAGTGGTTCCTATAAGCATTCGGTCAACCTATCATATGTTTCTTACTTAGGTGTTAGAACTTACGTGGATCCCTTTACATACGAAGATCCTAACCAAGCAGTTAGAGAATTCGCCAAAGAAATCGATGCATCCTGCATTAAGATCGAAAAAGTCATAGGAGTTGGTAAGTGGCTGTGTCTGTCTAATAACCGTGTTTTCACTGTGGATATTAAATACCTATATGTGATTATGTAAATGTATGAGTATATTATATATACACGTATATATGTAAATATCAGTGTACATGAAATTTCCTTGATTTATGTAAAACACTAGGATGGTGCCTGGCATGTAATAAGCAATCACAAATGTTAGCTATTACTCTTTCATCCTGAATGTGTTTCTGGTCCATAGTTAATTCTCCTTCTCTCCCAAAGGTGAGTTTGGTGAAGTCTGCAGTGGGCGTCTCAAAGTGCCTGGCAAGAGAGAGATCTGTGTGGCCATCAAGACACTGAAAGCTGGTTATACAGACAAACAGAGGAGAGACTTTCTGAGTGAGGCCAGCATCATGGGACAGTTTGACCACCCGAATATAATTCACTTGGAAGGCGTCGTCACCAAATGTATGTGGGTCACTCCCATTACAAAGCCAAGTTAGAAGTTACTGACAAATTAAGCGCACATTTTCTTTCCAGGGAAATGACAGATGGAGCAGACCCACTGATTGCTAATAGGAGGAAGTCAGTGCCGGACGAGTCATTAATCTTGTAGTCAGCTCTGAATGGGTCCGTGGTTTAAGCTGATGCCCTCTTTCTGAGGCATCCTGCATGAGATTTTAGGAAAATTAACATTTCAGATTTGTGGGATGCCTCGCCATCTTTCATATTATTGCTAGACCCAACCAATTGTCACAGGGTGGGCGCAAGCAGATGGTAAGTAAAATAAATTTTAAGTACTTTTCATATAAAACACAACAAAACCTCACCGCACCTTGTGCTGGAAGCTTCGGTTCCAGATGTAGCAGGGAGATCTTGGGAATCTTTATTATATTGGGGGATGTGCTTGTCTACTCTGCCTGATTTATGGCTGTCACAGTTCAGCACCTCTTTACAGTAACACCTGGTCGAACTTTCCTTTTTGAGTCCGTTAGCATTCGCTGAACCTGTGAACCACGCTGCAGTTAAAATACAACGCAGCTCAACAGATGTCTTTTGCAAAGCAAATCCCGAATGCATATGTAAGCCTGGCTAAGACCAACTTATAAAGTGCCACATGGATAGTACAGCTGAAGTGGTCATTACTGAAAATGGCTCTGTTCCAGGAGCTGTCATAGGTACTGCAGTTACTACAAGTCAAGGATCTTGTAAGCCTGGGGCTGTGTCTCCAGGAAGGCCAAGGAGCCTCTTACTTGATTTGAGGTGCCAGCGGAAAGTATCCTCAATCAGCATGTGCAGAGTGGCTGCTCCAGTGCGTGAAGAGAAGCAGGGATGGGCAGGTTAAAGAGAAAATTTTGGATATTAGGTCTGGGGCGGAGGGCAAGTAGGACACGAGGGTACAAAATCTTTAAGAAGAGAAAATAAGGAGTAAGCCCTAGGTCGGAGGTCCTCATACTTAAATGTACATCAGAATTCTGGAAAACTTGTTAAAGTTTTCTGAACTTCACCTTCAGGGGTTTGATTCTGCTGGTGGGGTAAGGTCCAAACGTTTGAATTTTTAAGCTCAGAGGTACCCCAAATTATTTAACATAATGCTTGGCAACAAACAAACAAACAACAACAAAAAAACAACTCTTAAGTGTTAACTGGTGTTATTATGTCTTAAGAAGTATATCTTTTTCCTATCTTCAGAATCCTTCAAAAAGGAAACTTTGGTGCTAAGGATATGTAATTTTCCACCCAGGGTGAAGGCTATAATTAGCATAGAATAGCTCTATTTGCTTTTTAAGATTAGTTTTACAGACAGGATATTTTTCTGTTGCCTATGGCCTTCGGGGCTGCCCGGAGTCCTTCACTACTTTAATTAAAGATAACATTCCGTTTAAATGCTTCTGCAGTTCTCAAAAGGAGGCTCTGTTCAACTTGGGGTGTTTTTCCTGCTGCAGACAGTGATTTTCACAGCACCTCTGTAGAAGAGAGAAGAAACAGGGGATCTTTGTGTTAAAGTCCCAGCGTGCCTCTAAAACCCATAGCTATTATGGCTGTAACTGTTATAAACGACTGGGTGCATTTGCATAATGCAGTTGTCACTGAATTAAAATGATTTAAATCTTCCACCAGCGGAGCTGTCCCCTTCCCCCATCATTCTCTCCCCCACCGTATCCCTCACTGTTCCAGGGAAGGCACCACTTCTCCCATGAGCTCAGCCTGGGTCCGTTCTATAAGTCCCTCTGCTTATGGAGACGCTCACCTTTACTTCTCTTGTAGAGCTCATAAAGGTTCTCACAAATGGACGTTGTTAATGAACAGAAAAAGGAATGTAGAAAAACCGTGAAGACGGTGTGCCAACCATCGAAGCAGGGAACTAGGGAGGGGCTGAGGGTGAAAAGGTGGGAGTGGAAGAGTGTGAATTCATTACCGGCAGTTGTTTGAGTAACTTTTTAAATTGACGGGGAGACTATATATTCTCTCTCTCACCTTGCTGTCTTTCGCATCTTATGCTCTCTCCTCCACATCTCCCCAGGATCTGGCGAAATGGTAGTAGGCGTTAATGCACCTCCAGGAGAGTCGTCCTTTCTTGTTAGTTGACAAAGTATCTTTTGACTGAGGCAGGTTAATCAAAACTCATTTAGATGCATTTTGTTCTGTCGGAAGACTGTGGTCACAGATGTGGAGGGTAAATGAATCTAAGAACTAAGAGTGACTTCCTATTTATGTTGATAGAGGACAGAGAGGTGTTTGGGGACCACTCCCTACAGCCAAGGAGAGAGGCTGGGAGTGGTCTGACTCATCCTTTGGTCTACACCAAGATTTCCTGCATTTTCTGCCGGTTTTCATTCATCACTTGAAAATCAAATCTCCAGGGTATTGGTTTCAAATGAAAATTTTTTGCTTCGGAAAGATTTCTTAGACGGGACACCAAAAAACACAGTTGAGAAAAACAAATTGATAAATTGGACTGTGTTGAAATACAAAGCTTATGTTTTTCCACATTTTTGCCTCTGAAACAAAGATTCTTCCTTTTTTTTCCCCCACAGCAGTGTCTATCCCTATAAAGGCTCTGAGTGGGAAGTGTATTAGTTAAGAAGAATTTCGAGAGCTTTTTAACATGACATATCCCAGCCCATTTGCCCCAAGTCCGAAACGTCCTCAGTCACAGCAATGAGAGTGTGAATATTTTTGATTTATCATCAAACTAACATTTTATTTTCCTCTCAGGAAATCTTTTATGTTCTCTTTGCTCTAACCCTTCCCTTAGGAAAATATTGAGGATTTATGCCCCACCCCCACTCTCACCGCCTCCCACAAATCCCCTTCAGAAAGAAAAAATTTCAGACCTTGAGTCCATTGCCAAAGATTAAGAAACTAAAGAATGATTTTTACTTCCTAAGGTCTTTAAAAAGAAAACTAATAATAATTAATAATAAAAGTGTTATTTCTTCCTCTTCCCCCAAACTCTAAAATCATTTTTATTTCTTTGCCCCCCAAAAGAGAAGGTGGGAAGGAGCAAGAATGTTCTAGTATTGTATTAAAACTGCTCCCTAGGATGCAATCATTTGATAAACCTTTTCTGTGATTTTGTTGTTGCTGCTGAGGATGGTGGCTTTAGGAAACAAAGGGAATAAGCTTTATCTATAGAAAGGAAAAAGGAAAAGAAAGCTATAGCCCCTAATCTGAGTGAGATCAGGGGAAAGAAGTTAATAGGATGCATGCTTGAGCTAGAAGATGTGTCTGAGCAAGGAAGTATCCAGCATAGCCACGGTGTCCTGAAACTTGACTTTCTCTGAATAAGTAAAAAAGTTTTCCTGTCCATTGATTTCTTTAGCATCGCACACGTGGCTCTTCTGGGGACAAATAAATTAATTATCCTAAAGATTTTTTTTTTTTTTTTTGCCTTTAAACAGGCCTGCCCATTTATCTTCTTCTCCTTTTGCTTGAGAGAGCAATTATCCATTCATGTGTTCCCTGGATACCAGAGGCCACTTTAGTTAAGAACCTTGTCAACAAGCCACCCAAAGGGTTAACCTTCCAGATGGAATTTAAACCTACTTGTCTTTTTAATATTTCATTCCTAGCTCCCCACAGCTGAGGCATAAGCTTGGCTTGTTTTAATTAAATTAGATCGCACAAGACAGGTGTCTTGGCAGTAAAATTGTGCAAAGCCCATTTTGATCTCATTAACTGCAGTGTTCATCAAAGGTTTGTGTTTTTCTTTCTGAAAACTCTAGGTAAACCAGTAATGATCATAACAGAGTACATGGAGAATGGCTCCTTGGATGCATTCCTCAGGGTATGTGACTACTTTATATTAAACCCATGAATTTTGGTATCTGGTAGACTCTAACAGACTTCTTGCACCACTTTGCTTGGTGGTGTTCATGGAGAAATAGAGAATCATGTGACTTTTTAAAGACTATTTAATAATCCATGTTCAATGAGAGTTGTGTATGATTTATTCTTATATTATGGGGCTGTTCGAGCCATAGATTCATTATAGCTGGATAATTTTCATCTAATACAGGAAGCAAACCCAGCTTCTAGGATACACTCACTTTGCTAGTGAATTACTGACTTTGGTTAAAGAGGCCAGGAAATAATGTTGAGTTTGATTGCATACCGGATACAGATATCAAAAGAGATCCAAGTAGTAAATGCTTGGTGAAAATTAATTTGGCCTAATGCTAATGGGATGGTTTCTCACTCTTTTCTCATATAGAAGAACGATGGCAGATTTAC
>CM053503.1:158414360-158456662 GCA_028627145.1 Eidolon dupreanum | reverse complement strand
CTTTCTTTCTTTCTTTCTTTCTTTCTTTCTTTCTTTCTTTCTTTCTTTCTTTCTTTCTTTTCTTTCTTTCTTTCTTTCTTTCTTCCTCTCTCTCTCTCTCTTTCTCTCTCTCTTTTTTCTTTCTTCTCTCTCTGCCTCTCCTTCCCTCCCACCCTCCCTCTTTTTCTTCCTTTCTTTCTTCCTTCCTTCCCTCCTTCCTTCCTGTTTATAGACTTTCTGTTTTTTTTCTATTATTAAAAAAATTATTTTAAACAAGACAGAGCAATGTTTCTGCTTGATTGGCTACTGACTCTGAGAGTATATATACAACATTTATAAAACATTTACACTATCCAAGGTTTTCCCGTATCTAATGGCCTTCATTTTACTACTGGTAGATAAGCCAGGATTAAGGCACAGTTAACACTTATCAGTATCCAGTTAATGGCTATGCTATCTTAGCTGGACCTTCTGAATGTGAGATACTGATGGAATAAACACAGAATCATAAAAGTTATTGGCCATTAGGGCTGACACTCTTAAAATCAACATGAAACAGACAGTTACCAGCCATTTAATGCTCATTTTGCATCTGCAATCTGAAGCGTTGGAGGTTTTTTTTTTTTTTTTTTTCCTGGCTAGGTTATTATTTTTTTCTTACAGTATTCAGTTTCTTTGGCTCTAATTTCGATTCTTACACATATCCTTTTTTGAATTCCAAGTCCATTCATTTAGAAAAGAATACATCTTTGTGAATGCTGAAGATCTTTTATTTTGTCCCAGTAACTGGAGAGAGGAAAGTTAAAGAGGCTTCTAGAATGATACATTTACATAGATAAAACCTTAGCTAAATATTTAAGGAAGGCAGAAGGCAGTCCTTCTGTATGTAATAAGCATAAATGTGATACACTGGCTTTTCAGAGTCAACTGCACTGAATCAGTGCAGTTTCCAGTACAATTTCTTGTCCTGTTCAGTGCCCTAACAAAGCAAAGAAAACTTTCAAACGATGTCCTCTTGAACATCTTAGGGTCTGAATTCAAGTTGAATTAATTTCCCCTGATGGAACCCTAGTATATTTGAAACTCGATTAAAAATACCTTTCACATAAATGTAATTAAACAAAAGACATTTGAGGAGGAAAAAAAATTTTAAACATCCTGGGTAATAGTCAAATTGCTCTATCATTTTAGCAGGTTTTTAAAATAAATGATAACCTAAATTCTGCCCTCACTTTATTGACGTCAGTAATGGCTCTGGCATCTGATATTATTTGGCTTCCTCTAATTGCCCATTTTGTATATGATCTTCTAGCTGCGTTGGTCATATTTCTCATGATATATAAGAGTAGGATGAAGTGTGATGGATAGAAATTTTTGTATTTCATTTTTTAGTTTGTGATTTGAGAAGCAGTTTTAAGTATTGCCTTTGTGCTGCTGGCTGAAAGAATTCAACAAGAAGTTGAAAGGAATATTAGCTACACATCCATTGATACACCATGGCTAACGTGTATTTTGTAAAACCTGAGATTCCTTTGCTTCTGCAATAGTGCCTGAAGCAGAGCTCAGATAATAGTTAGGCTTTTAAAAATTAATTAAAAAGATTACTGGTTCACTTTCCTGTAACTAAAGAAAACATCTGAGGAAAACTGTTTCTACCTAGAAGACTAGTGAAAATAAACAAGTCTCTTATTATTGTTTGGAGAGCTAGCTCAGGAATGCTGTCGTCCTGCCTGGCAAACAGTAACAACATTCAGAAACTAAAATGGCACATCAGTAATGTACTTAGGGAATAACTTACGGCTCGAATATTCGTAGGGTGGCAAGATTCCTATCCGGTGGACTGCGCCAGAAGCCATCGCCTATCGTAAATTCACATCAGCGAGTGATGTATGGAGCTATGGAATCGTTATGTGGGAAGTGATGTCGTATGGAGAGAGACCCTACTGGGATATGTCCAATCAAGACGTGAGTGTTTATGTTCTGAAATATATTTGCATTGAGATTCAGAAAGTTTCTCATTAGGGTAAGATGGAGTAAGCACTGAGCTTGAAATGACACATTAAACTCAAGGTTCTTAATACAAATGTGCCTAGTGATGTAGTTAAACCTTATGGTCGTGGATTTCAAAGACACAAATTGCACAGTTTAAATGATATAGTATGGGAGATAGAGTAGCTAGATGTAGATAGATGCATAGATTAGTGACATGGGATAATATTTTTAATTAGTTTTAATGAGTTAACTTTTAAACTCATACTGAAACAAAATTAAACTTTGAATTTTAAGAAAATGCAAGGCTCTATGAAAAATACATTTCACATGTGATAAAATCGACATGAAAGGTTTATTGGAAGAAAACTAGTGAATATTTTAAAGCTGACAGAGTTGTAATTAGAGCTTGCCCCTTGAGGACTTTAAAATAAAGCTTCACTAAATGACCCTTTGTAAATTATGCACATCCCTTTAAATGTACCATCTGGACTACTTCGTAAGGGAGTATCCACAATGCCTGCAATTTCAGAAAAGCATTCAATAATGACACTAATAAGATTCCAGAGTAATAGAATTTAATTACAAACATCTCCAGTGAGAAAGGAAAGGGAAAAAAAAAAAACTAGACCCAGGGGTCTTCCTAGAACCCTTATTAGCTAATTCTCGAAAGGTTTTTGTTAGTTCTGGAAGGGTTGGAAATCAGATCACAATAAAATGGCCACACTTTGAACTTTTAAAATGTTTAGATGTGTCAGGTAGAATATTACCATAGGTTTATACAAATGCATGATATTCAGGTATCAATAAAAATGATATTTTAGGAAAAATCTTCCTTTAAAAACTTCTCTCTGATGTGATATCTTACCTGACCAGCAGCCAAATCCTGAAGTAGGAAGTCGAAAAGTCTTGACAATTCATTGAAGAAGCGGGTGCACTTAAGAAACAAGATGCTGGTTACCTTGTTAATTAAAAAAAATGTTCAGAGCAATAGAGAAGTTACTGCACACTGTGTCTAGTGGGGCAAAAAGAATTCCCTGTTAGATTTAGAGAAATGGTCAGGGTGACATTGGATTATCTGTAAATTGAAAAGAAACTTCATAGCAGATGGAAAGAAAGACAGCAGCTAGCATAACTGATAGGTAATTACAGGCTGGAAAAAGACTAGATGTGTGACTGGTGCGTAATCTATTCTTTGATGTCATTATGCTACACAAACACCTTCAAGTACTTTTCTTGTAGCAACATTTGGTCTCAGGTTAGAGACTTTCAGAGGGTCAGAGACAAAGAACCTAAATGATCAAGTAGCACTTGTATTTACTTATTTGTTATTTGATATTTAAACTTTCCTTTATTTTAGTTGAGAGTCACGGCCAAAGCCCATAACAGCAAATTATCTAAAGATTGTGTTAGTTTCCCTGACCTAAATATTTTCAGACCCGTAGTTTTGACAGTTTCTATGTTACAGTAAAACAATTTTTGTTGCTTTAAATTTTAAATTGTCTGGATTTATCCATGTAAAAGCATCTAAAGCTATTTGTCTCCCACCAATAATATGGATCTATTATTCCTGTGTATTTGTCTCTGTGTTGGATTCTGTGTAGAACAGGAATCAATAGAAAATGTAATGGGAGAGTTACTTTCATGAGTAGAATTCATTTGGCATATGGTGAATGAGTCAAAGTAACTGTTGAAAATATGTCAAATTTACCAAGTTTTTTGTTGGTTTTAATCCTCTGCCCCCTAAAACATTCAGCAGTAAACTGAGAAAATATGCTTTGTTAACCCACAAGCCTTCTTCCAAGCTGGCAGTGGATAGAGAGCTAATGAAAGAGTATTAAGCAGTCCGAGGGTTTATAACAAATTGTGTTTCCCTGGCATTAGCTCAGTGTTGCTTGCATTCTCATCAATTCAATGCAAAATGTTTTCATCGAGTCTAGAGTCAACACCATGCACCTGGGAAGATAAAAGAAAGTGAGAGGACCAAGCTGACCTAATGTAATTGCCAGAAATAAATAGAATAATGTTCAGTAAGATAGCATATAGCAGTCTACTTTAGAACTAAATGAATACTGATACAACAAGATGTTGGCAAAAATACATGGGAGAAAAAGGATCAAAGAGCTTAATAAATCTCAAGATGATTGTTAAACTGAAACAGTGCACTGGTTAAAAATACAACAGTCATGCCGGTGCCAAGAAACTGGACCCCACTGGACTGGATGCAGAATATGACCATGTTCTATTGAAGGCCAAGGGCTGATTAGTAAATAGATTCACCTCAGGGTGAATCCAGTGTGGTCGCTGAGATGCTGCAGCCACTGGTTATTTCACTAGCAGTTATCATTTGTGTAAGGGGGGTGGAAAAGAGAGACTGATTTAAAACAAATAAAACTTTTAAAAATTCCCAAATAAGCAAAAGCACCTCCAGAATCCAATAGCATACCCATAAACAAAGCTTATGAGCAGCCAAGAAATTATGAAGTAATTCCCCTCTTTAAATTTGACATGAGTCATACCATATTGCATTACTGGGATTTATGCCATGAAGAAGGGAGGTTTAGAGAAAAGTTAATAAGAAAAATACTGTAATATCTCTGAAGACAGATTAGAAAAATTAGAATTAGAAGAAAGACTTTTGAATGATTTATGTATGTGTTATTAGTCAAGGAGACCACTGTGGGCAGTAAGACAATTACTGTCTATTATTATAAGTTCTTTCCTTAGATATGTAAGGGTCCCCATTAAAATATACATGTAAAAAAAAAATTGCTAACAGCTTTTTTTTTTTTTTAATCTACTTACACCTTTAATGGGGTCAATTGACAGCCAACTGAGACCAAGACAGAGATACAGAATTTTGTATACTGTTATATTTTGGTCTTCCAAAAGTAAAAATGTCTTGGCATGGGGTCGAAGAGTATGCTATGTCAGAGAGAGGTAGGGTCTTCTGGATTGCGAGGATGCAAAGGGAATTCCATTTTGGAGGCAACTATTCATGCTTTCCAGTGAAGGTCTTTAACTCTAGGTTAGAGTCTCTTTTGCTATGAGTGTTTAGCTAATGATGGATAGCGCAATGAAGAGGGTCATTGCCATGTGATTTCTGAAGGTCAGGCCGACACCATGTTGTTGATCTGATGGGGTCAATCACTTTGGAACATGAATGCATCTTCACTTCAAAGTTTCAGGTCGGCCTCGTCTGCCATTCGAGAACACCTCGTAGCAACGACTAGCTTGCCTGTCCTGTTGCCAGTGATATTCAGGTCTAGTTTTGGCTTCTGTAAATGAGTTAGAGCTGTTCCTATGCTCAAGCTTGCTGACAGCTTTGCTGTACAGGGTACTTGCCTGGCAGCTTAACATACCATTCTGTTTTCTTCGATAGGTGATTAAAGCGATTGAGGAAGGCTATCGGCTGCCCCCTCCAATGGACTGCCCCATTGCGCTCCATCAGCTGATGCTAGACTGCTGGCAGAAGGAGAGAAGTGACAGGCCGAAGTTTGGGCAGATTGTCAACATGTTGGACAAACTCATCCGCAACCCCAACAGCTTGAAGAGGACAGGGACTGAGAACTCCAGGTGAGCCACACCTACTTAACAGTGAATACATTAAAGATGGCAGGTGAGTGGTGACTCACGTTAATTCCTGCCCTATACTCAGAGGTCACTTCCCAGCCCTCTGCAATCTGGGTGGTTTCTTTCTCAATTAGTGGAGTATTTATGATAGTTCTAGTCACCATTTTGAAGAGCTAAATACCTGTCTGGCTTCAAATAGCAGTAATAAAAACAATTTTTTTTAAAAAGGAACAAAGAAATAACTAAGGTACTTATTTTTGATGCTGGACCTGAAAATTTAGGAAGAAAGATGATATGTACTTTTGGAAGACGTTTGGGTTACTATATACTATATTTTGAAAAAGGAAAGGAACATTGGGTTAGTAAAAAATAAAGATCAGCTCTTTATGCATTGCAATTTTAAGTTGACTTATAAAATGTTAATTGTAGCAAGAGATTCATTAGGTTTCAGTTCTTAAAGTTTCTCTTTTCTGAGTCTTTCAAGAGTAGAAGGAAACAGGACCAAGACAGAAACTGATCAAGTCAAAAAGCATGCAGATGAATGTTTGAGAGGGTTTTAAAAATTAAAGTGATTGAGCTACTTGTGAAAGAGGCAGTTATTATTTCATTGGAAAGAGCAAAATTAAGAAGTGTATCAGTCCAGAAAGAAGATAAGAATATTGCAAGTTCTATATTTCAATAAGAACTTTTCTACATGGAGCCTGAGCTTTATTGGTTTGAGGTTCAGGATACCTATATACGAGCTCTATCAGAAAGGATATAGACCGTCCTTAGCAGTTAAATGATTTCAGAAGACGGGCACAATAAGACCGGGTGATTTAGGCCTGCACGAGGCGGGGCATCTACTCATCTCCAGATCTGCCTGTCTCAAAGGTGTTTCCTTCATCGTGACCCTCACTAAAAACGGGAGGACATATCCCCTAAGATATCCAAGCCCTTTCCATCTTGGCCAACACTATGATGTTATCCTCCTGTCTTGCCCTAGAAAACTTAGCCTAAAGATCATAGACAAGAAAGACTATACTTATTATTACAATACATGAAAAAAAGAATTTGGAGCAAATAGCAGCGACGCCTTCTATTCTCTTATAGGATTTCAGCTCCCTTAGGATTTGTCCACTGTACAAAGAGCTTACTGATCAAGCTCTTTTGAAATAGCATTGGGCTGAATTTTGCCATTTGGTACCTATGTGACCTAAAAAGAAAAAAAATAAAAATTTAATGTTTCTGGGCCAATTTTTGTTTTTCTGTTCACTGTGAGGGTGAAAATAGAGGACTCTAAGTCCTGCTTTCTGTATAGGCGGCTTCTTCTATTCCAAGGTAAAGTTCCAGCTTTTACATTTCCAGCTCCAGATCCCATGTGTTTTGTCTGAGGATACAAAGGCCAGTTCTTGGTGCTTCGCCTGCTAGCTTAAACTATTCAGCTACTAATATCTCATATAATATGTGCTTAGCACCGATGTGCAGAACAAATTGAGTTATTGGATACACTTTTTTCGATTCTAGTTTTTTTCTTCACCGATGGTACTTAAATAGCTTTGATGATTCTCACCGCTTGCTGATAATGGGGTGTGACGTAATATGACATGATATGAATTTTGTGACTAAGCACAAAATTCAGCAAATGTCATGGTGTTCCACAAAGAGCACAGAAGTTTCCAGAACAAGCTTGAGACTATCCCTTAGAGTTAATTGATATGGAGTGAAGATATTTTCATCCTAAGGTCATTTTAACCTTCTCAGTCCACATGTTGCCTATTAATGTTCTTGGCTTAAAGATAAGAAGTAAATGCACACTGTTTGGTTGCTCTTTAATAATAAATATTTGAGTTGGTAAACGTTCAACACTATTGCTTAATATTTGTTATGTACTCAAAATTGGGGGAGGAATTAAATCTTGATTATTCTTCCCATAAAAATCTGCAGAATTTTACTTAGAAAATTGGATAAAATTGAAACAATGGACATGAAAGAAAGGTTACAAAGGCAAGGTATTATTTGGGGACAAAACTGATAAAATAAGTCTTCGTTAAAATATTTATATAAAAAAGAAGTAATGCAAATGAAAATAAGAGGTAAAAATTAAAATAAAAAAATGGAATTGGATTAATTCTGTGGTGTTGCAAATGAATCAAGGCATTATATTGACTTACATTTGTTTTTACAAGAAAAGAATTGTTTTTTGCTTGAAATTCAGTAGGGATGACATACTTTGTATTCAAGTAACATAGTTTCAGGATGAAAATTAGGTCAAAATGTTAAGGTAAACCTCATTCCATAATTTCTAAAGAAAAGTAAACTCTAAGAAAGTATAATTAAAGTAGTAGTGATGCTGTATAGGTGATTTTAATAAGGGTGACAAAAAATACCCTGTTGATGTCTACCTGTGATTATTAGGTATTTTGATGATAAGATGCCTATAATTCTTTTACTAAATAGTTTCCATTAATAGGTGATTTATTACTTATCAATATTATGAAGAATTCCTGCTTTGAACTATCGTCACTCTTAACAATGACCTAATATAAAACACCTGGCCTGAGAAATGCGTAAACTAATAAATAAGTTAATAAGAAGTGCTCAGATTTTGTTGAAATGATTAGTTAGGAGCCCCAGCAAGGGAATACGAGAAGCACATTCCACAGTCCAAACAGTGATCAAAGTGGCCATTCTTCCTGCCAGTCTTGGCACACGTGCTGGTCAGGCATGGGTTGATTAAAGAGGGGATTAACTCCCTGCTGTCCCAGACTTGTTCGAATGCACTGAGACTGCCTGCAAAGCTGGCTGGAAGCACGCTGGACTTGAACTCTTGCTGCTTTCTCCGTTTCCGTCAAGTCTGGCAGGTTGCAAGCTCACAGTTTTCCTTACTCATACTTCACTAGGGTTTCCATAGTTGCTAAACTTAAGTTCTGTACCATTCAGTGCTGGCAGGGACTGGACTCTTTCTGCAAAGACTGAATCAATTTCAGCCACAAGGGCTTCCCCAATCTTTACCCCAGGCTAGGATGTTTCAAAGAACTGCTGTGATCACTAAGGCACTAAGAGGCTCACAAATGCAGGACATGAAATTAAGAACAAACAGGATGACCAATAGATGCTTTAGAAGCTTTGCGAAATTAGAGGCAAAAAAAAAAAAAAGAATCACATGATGACATTCGATGATGTTATTCCATCTAAAGCCTGTGCTGCTGTTTCAGTTTCTCTTGCCTGTCTCAGGCGATCGGAGTTCTCTGAGTCTTGCTGTCTCACTGATAATTCTGTCTACACTTACTTGTTCCATTTCCAGACCCAACACTGCCTTGTTGGATCCAAGCTCCCCCGAATTCTCTGCCGTGGTATCTGTGGGCGACTGGCTTCAGGCCATTAAAATGGACCGGTATAAGGATAATTTCACAGCTGCTGGTTATACCACACTAGAGGCTGTAGTGCACATGAACCAGGAGTAAGTACTCAGCGATGTAACACGAAAGGGTAAATCTAGATTTAATAGTATTTTTCTTTTTCGCTTTGAGCTGCATAATCATCCTACCCATTTAAAAAAAAAAAAAAGAGCAAACTGGAATGCCTTTCATTTTAATTGAGTATAATTTTACACAGCCTCTATAAAGCACCTACATTGTTGCATTAAATTGCTTAATTAAACATTTTAATACACCTGCCTTGTTGTGCTGTATGATTGTGGCTGATTCAAACGTGTGTCTGCATGAAGCCCGAGAAAGAGGTTCTCAGCCCTCCTAATGTTTTCTCTTTCTCTCTCTTTTTTTTTTTTCCCTTATATACAGTGACCTGGCACGAATTGGCATCACAGCGGTCACACACCAGAATAAGATTTTGAGCAGTGTCCAGGCAATGAGAACCCAAATGCAGCAGATACATGGCAGAATGGTTCCTGTCTGAGCCAGTACTGAATAAACTCAAAACTCTTGAAATTAGTTTACCTCATCCATGCACTTTAATTGAAGAACTGCACTTTTTTTACTTCGTCTTCGCCCTCTGAAATTAAAAAAACAAACAAACAAACAAAATAAAACATATATATATATATATCTGCAGCGTTGCTTGGTGTACAGATTGCTGAAACCGTGGGGCTTATAGAAATGACCACTGTCATTTGAATTAAACCTGGAACAAGTTGTTTCTCAGAAGTACTCCCATCATCATCAGTTTGTAAAATACATGTACCCGTATAAATAGGACACCACCTCCAAGTTTTGATGCTGTATTTGCTGCCGGACACTGAGCTTGTCTGAGACATCCTTGATCCTCTCTCCACTTGGAATTACAACCATAGTATTTTGTTTGTGACATAAATCACAGTCATCTTTCTTTCGCTGGAATGAAGACCGTGCCCAGAAACGTTTTTGAAGGACTCGGTTGTAGCTTTTAAGGCTTGATTGGTACCGTGGGAAAAAACCTTCAGTGCGGAGGCCAACTGGTGGATTATGATGGCATGAGGGGCTGGAAAAAAAGGAAAGTGGATTTAAAATAATGATAATAATAATAAAACCCAAGCACCATACCCCCTAACTGAACAAACGAGGTCTGTTTCTTTGGGCATGAGGCTGTGCCATGTAAAGGTTTATTTGGAACTCTATGAACTTATCATCACTACCTAATGTGGATAGTGGACTCTGACAATCTTGAATAAGGAACTTTCACACTTCCCGGCTTTAAAGAAGAAACACAAATCTCCAAGGTAAGGCAAAAGAACCAGCAATGAATCTTTCTCCAAGGAAAAAAAAAAAAAAAATTTTAAAAACCCGGTCATACTTGAAACACTGAGCAGTAAACATTTTTTTCACATCTGTCAGGTAGTTTGGGTCTTTTTTTTTCAAGACTTCAGTCCTCTCTTGACAATTGGGAATAGAGACCAAAATGAATATGGCCTCTCTACTGTTCTTCCAGGAAGAAGTGAAATAAAAACTACACGCAGTGAGATTTGAGGGGCTGGACCACTGCAGCCTGTGCTTTCTCTTACACAAGGTTCCTCTTGCCCTTTGCTGCCTTTCATTCATGACATAGATATTTATTGAGCATCTTCTGGGTGCCAGATAGTAAACTTGAACATCATCGGGTCCTGTATGTGCTGCCTTCTTTGCAGAGTTTGCTTTAGTTGAGAAGTACTGGAGAGTCTATTCCATTAGTCTCATTGTATGTCCTGCTCCAAACAGTATCAGCCAGGGAGGATTTACCTAGATGTCAATGGTGAGACTTGGAATTCGCCTTGACCTTTTTTCATTATCAAAAAGCAGCCTACTAAAAAACAATGCTTTTTGCCCATTAACCTTAAGATGCTTCTATTGTAATCCTGGAACCCACTTCTTGAAACATGTAAAATAAATGGCTTAGTTCATTTTCAGAAGCTGAGAGCCCAACTTTTTTGACTAGACAAATTTTAACTTTTTTAACTTTTAAACAACAGCTTGGCTGATTTTAATGACCTTCTCTCCCTCTTGCCCCCTTGGTTTTATCCTGAAAGCTGTTTCATATAAAGCAAGGAATGTTAAATGCGATGCTGTCAAATCATGACAGTTTAGTAAAAACCTTTTGCAACATTAGCTATAAAAGCTTTTCTGTTTAGAAGGAATGTGAAATTTGTATTTTAAACTGCTCCAACAATTTTTGTTTTGTCACTACTTTTGCTAAAGTCTAAGAGCTCTAGATATTCATGTTAAAAGTTGATAAATGTAGATGGTTTTCATGTTTTGTTTTTTGTTTTATTTTGCTTGATGCTTGCGTTTAGAAAAAGTTTATAATTTCTTTTTCTTTCAGCAAAGCTGTGGAGAATTTTATTTCCAATCTCTACAGACTAATTCAAATAAGATAGCATTATGACATGGCCTTATAAGTTAAAAGAGAATGTTACCTCGTGTGCATTGAATAATGAAAAGTTTTGCTTTCTTAAAGTCAACAACTGAAAACTTGATATATTTTTCTAAACATTAAACATAGTATGTCAATTCTAAGATATCCTAAACAAGTTAATGCTGTGTACTATGCTGTCAGTTCTCAGCAGGTATCTCTGTAAATGAAATAATCAGGCAAGGGTTGAAAGGTGGTGGAATATGAAACCTTCATTCAAGGGTTGATCTGAATCTTAGTTTTAACACATGCATGAGTTAGAGTGCAGGCCACTGGAAAAACCCAAAACAAACAAACAAAAAAAGACCTCCCAAATGTCTAAAATAATATCCGGTAGCAGTAAGAGTGTTAACTCCACTGCTTCCGTGAAGTTAGATATTTTAGAAGAGCCATGCGAGGATGATGGGAATCCTGAATCATTTCCTAGGGTGTGGCCCAGATGCTGGCATCCGGGCAACTATGGCTTCTAAAGCCAATGGAGATGTTGACACTGGGAAGTTCACCCCATTTTTTTTAAATAGCTCAATTTTTCCAACTGTAAATTAAAGATAATAATACTGTAATAACAATGCCTTTCCTAACACATGGCGTAAGTGAATGTAAAACGCTCTTATGTAGGACGCACTGAATATCCCATAAGAGATATGTATTCTTCCTCCAAGGTTTCTCAAATGTTATTCATCCAACTTTCAGTTGTGAATCCAAATGTTTTATTGCAACACGTAAAAGTGAGGCGAAATGAAGTTCAGTGGTAGAGAGTCATGCAGATGAAGCTTCTTTACTTTATATGGATTTATGAGGATTTGGGGGTAATGTGTATCTGTACAAACAGTGATAGACCTATCCAAATACTACTATCTTATATAGCCTTGAAATTCATGAAATAGCTATTTCATAATTGGGAAGAGTGAAATGCACTAGTAAGACACCATTGCAATAAAAGGACACTTTGATGTCTTCATGACTGACTCAAAGGAACAATGCTTTGTTTATTTAATCATGACGAAAGTCACATTTTTTACTGATGAGCCCACATAGACCACATGCTTTGTCTGGTCTGTGTTCCAGTAATTCCCCTGATAAAGGAGTTGCCTGAATTTAAAGGAGAAAAGAAGGTTTATTTTTCTTCACTCTTATTCTGATATCTTCACATTCCCACACTTCTCACTTCAAACATCTGATCCTTTTGACATTCCTGCTGAGTCCCCAAGAAACCCACTTAATATTACAAATATATTTATATAATACATATTTGTATGCAGGCATTGGGAAGAAGGGAGTTGGCAGACTGAAAGTGGACAAATGTGTTTTTGAGACTACTCTTTCTCCTCTAAGAATGGAATTCTAGTAGCAAAAGAAAATCACCTTCAAAAAGTTGGCATATCCATATGGTGTTGGTTGTACTCCATCAGAATGTCAGGGTCATATTCTTGTTCTCCTTTTCTTTCGTATAAATACATGTCTGCCTGATGAATCCCTGTACATTCACATTTCCAAAACTACATTTGATACACTTACTGATTTCCAGAGAAGAAACAGTTGGAAAAATAGATCTGATCCCTTTTCTTTAATTTTTTCATAATCGTCAGAATGAATGGTGTTGATAAGTGGCTTCTTGAAAACCTTGCTAGTTCCCCCTTACTCACATTTATAATTTTAAATTGCTTAAGAAGTAATTTCTCTCTGGCTATTTTATAAGGAAACTTTATTTATTTCTCTCCAAATAGACTAAAGTATTTTCTACAAGTTTAAATAATGGTCATCTACATCAAAGAAACTAAATTTTATTTATCTCCCTCACACAATCAATAAACACGTACACATATAAGCAAATAAATAGATGGTTTAATACTATAAGCAAAATTGTCTGTAAAGATGCACTTTGGTCTTAATCCTTGCTCTATACTTGAGGCCACCAACTGTCAAATGTGGTGTGGGAGATACAGTCCGAGGAGCAATCTCGATAGTCATCTGTCACTTCTTTTGGCTTGAGTTGATGGACCGACGAGGAGCTCTCATGATTTCATTGCATTGGGCCAGCCTTGGTGGATTCTAGATTGATGAGGCATCTGCGGTGGATTAGTTCTTGGTGGGCTCAGTTCCCCAGAACCAGTCTCACTGTGCCCATGGCACCAGGTTCTCTTTCTCTGCCTGTTACAGGCAGAGTGTGTTGCTCCTTTACGAATTAGATAATCCCATTCTTTTGAAGTTACTTTCTTTTTAAGAAAAACATCTAATACTTTTAGTTTCTTAGTTTGCATTTTTTCAGTCATATTGTTGACTCTTGGTAGATTGTAATGTTTCAAGATTTGTCTCTGAGATATGCAGTTTCCCTCACTGGGAAGAGGAGATGCTTGTATCTGGGCTTCCACAGTAGTATAATTTGCCTTTCACCACCTTTCACAAACTCTGAGCCCTTCTCCTCTCACCAACTGCACCACGGCAAGTCAGCATTTTTATTTCAAAGAGAAGCTGCTCGCACACTGCTGTAGACTCAGACTGTGTGGGGTTCTAATCCTCATTTTGCCACTTCAGAATTTATGACCATGAGCAGGTAGCTTAGCTTCTCTATGCGTCGGTGTCATCATCCGTGTAATAGGAATCCGAATAGTACTTTCCTCAGAGTAATTATAGTTAAGCTGCCAGTGCACATTATTTTTTGGTTGTTATAGTTGTCATTTTTCAGAGGAGCAAAGTAAGAATTCATGATTACCCTCCTGAAATACTTCTTACTGAGCCCTACCAACTTCTGTAGACGTGTATTCTTTCTTGCAATATTGGTTGACAACTGGCTGGGGATGTTGGCTGATGTTTTGTCTACAGTCTTATTCTTTTCTCTACAGGGAGTAGATTCTGCTATCTTGGCCTCACAGCCCTTCCTGTTGATTACAAAGCCCACGGAAGAAAACAGAACACACCCTCCTCAGTTCCTTCTAAGTGTGTTTCTTCTGCTTCTGCTGTGCCAGTTTTGAAGCAAAGACACTGATAAAACAGCATCTGCACCTGAAAAGGATAAATGTGCGACTTGCAGACCCCCTTGCCCAGTGAAAGAAACAGCAAGCGTTCAAGGTTCAGCATCTGTTCTCCGGTTGCACTGAGGAATGCACTGTCTCGAAGCACCAGCTCTGCAGAACCTTGTTCCTGAACTCCTCGTGGCTTTATTTATATGTATTTCCATACTTCATTCTTGTATGTCACTGCTGCATTGGTGTGACAGCAAGTGACCAAAGGCTACAGGTTTTCCTATGGACACCGGGTCAGGTGCCACCATACAAAACAAAGCCAGTTCCCATGAGCTGCCTGTGATATGCATCGCTGAAGTAACGTTTTACCCAGGGTGTGCCATTGCAGTGATATAAATATATTTTTTTCCTAGACTAAATATGAGCTGACTCTCTGTTTTGATGTGTGTATATAGGTGTGAGCGTGTGTGTACACATGTGTATGTGTGTGTGCGTGTATAATCTCATTCTTAGAACTGCCTGTGACTGTTGTGGAATGTGACACGTGGAGTGTTCTGGTTTTCCACCAGTTCTGAGATGAAGAGCCACACGAGATGGCGGGCCTGGAGGCCATGCTCATCCCCTTGGAAAGACAACCGGAAATGTTAAAACGTCCTGTGTTTTGTAGCTGCCAAATTAACCTTAATGAGTATTTCTACAGTTTTGGGCGGAGGCATTTTGACCTTAGCGGTGGAGTAATTTTACAATATAAACCTGTTCGAGTGATAACCCATCGTCAAAGTCACAACTTCTGATTGAACTCCTCATTTGAATCACCATTTCCTTGACAGAGAGAGAGAAGGGGATGGAATTTGTCTGGTGACCCCAAATGGAATACAAGTAGCCTTCGTTTTCCTGCATAAATGGACTTGTTGAATGCGAACAAATATATGCAATTCGTATACTTTTGGAGATGAGCGTAGACATGTGTGTCAGCTTTGAGATGATGTGTCCTGGATTAATACTTTGTCTCCCAATGTCACAGAAAAATACATGCCAGTGACTCTTGAGGTTAGCAGAGTTGAGATTAAATGGCCTCAAGCAATTTCAGGTTCCCAATTACATAGAAAGTTCTATAGTTAATATACAGCTAACGCCGATGGCCCTCAAAAGTGCATCAGCCCAATAGAATCTGAGGTCCACTAGAACCTGAAGGTTCTGTTTTGATATGATGTGCATACCAAACTCCAGCCAACATACTGCCGTGTTTCATAATCTGAGTGGCTGCCTTGCTTATTCTAAGCGATGGCTGCAGAAACTGTAGCCATTTATATAAGCTATAACATCAAATCAGGGAAAAATGGGAAACAAGATTCTGAACCCTATGTTGTTGAATAAGTAAAGAAAATCATCAGTAAATATTTATTGCATTCTGACAGGGTGTATGGCATTGTATTCTCGTAACTATGCCAGAGTGACAAAGTGAATTCACCCCTTTTTGGGGACTTTAATATATTTTTAAAGGGATGTGCCTATGCATTGATGCCTGAAAAATATGTATAAAGAAATGATGTTGAATCTCTGAGCAGGTCACCCTTCCGCAGAGGTGAGGGCAAGAGGCCAACGTCACGGGCTGGGTGTAGCCCCATGAGTGAGTCTTGGCCTATGAGCTCAGATCTTCCATTAGGAAGCATTAAGCTGATCTCGTGCACCAAATCAAGTAGCTTCACCATGTGTCCACTGGCCCCAAATTATTTTTAATGATATTATGAATAAAATGTTCTGGTGTGTTTTAAAAAGTCATTTTAAAGAAAGGTTGTGCTCACTACACTGCTGGTGTGTGTGTTCTAAGACCTCTTGTATTCAATCTGTGAAGGATATGTGTATTAATCCATACACGCTTATAGCCTCAATATTTGTCTGAAGACACTTAAATTCTGACCAGTAAAGGAAAGTTCTAGAAGCAATATTTTCACTTATTTAACATTCTCCAAACAACATCAAACATTGATACACACTGAAGAGTGCATTTATTTTTTTTATCACTCCAAGTATGTTGGAATATGCAAGGACTGTGGTTAAAATTAGAATGTATAAGGCATATTATAATTTAGTTCATACTGAAAAAGAAATTAACAGAAAATCGCTTGGTTCATACATGTTCCAAAATTTGAACGATCTCTTAAGTTAGACATAGATTTTCTATTTTGTTTTAATTTTGTCAAGGTATATTTCTTCCCTTCATGAAACTTAGGTACACATAACTTATGTCATTTATTTATGGTCTTTTATACCTAGTTTGTAAAATTGTAAAATAGCAAACTAAATGCAAAGAGTTTGCATTTGAAAATAATAAAGTAGTTGCCATATACAAACCTGGAATCTAGTTGCGTCTTTAATAATGTTTGCCATATATATGGTGGTTTTAAATTAATTAATTGGTGGTTGTCATCTGGTTAGAACACAAAATCTTGCATTGTAATTGAGTGTACTTATTTAGAAGATAAAGAGTGTTGACTTCTAAGTGGTTTTCACCCTTGAGAACAATGCGTTAGCAAATGAAACTTAGATTCTGTGAGGTCTTATATCCCATTGTAACTAAGACTGAACCTTGGTTGGAATTCAGGCTCCACCTCTTACTGATCATTCAGTCTAGGGCAAGTTTCTTAACGTCCCTGTTTCCATTTTCTTGTTTTTGTAGAATGGTGATTACAATGCCGAGAACTTTTAGAAAGACTAAAATATATAAAAATATTAGCACAGTGTCCGACATCTAGCCAGAATTCAACAAATAGTACCTATTCTCAAGAGCCTGTTTGGTGAGAAGACATTAATATCCCCAGTTCTATACCTTCTCAAAACATCTTTGCTACTGAGCCAAGTGACCAGCTAGCCATCCTTACCCCTGGCTTTTTAGCCAAGATCCGTGGATTCTTAGGACACATTAGAACTCTAAGGGGTCCAAGGGAGGCACTAAAACATTATACAAATGTTAACGATTATGTATATGTGTTCTTATGGGGAGAAAGATAAATTTCATTAAATTTCAAATTGGTGTGGGGTACAAAAATATTAAGGGCCATGGTTTAAGGAAGAGACACAATTCTATTTCCTTAAATAAACTATCAATTTATTAAGCCCCTGTTAATTGAAAATAAAGTTCAAGTCTTATTGTAGTGCATTAACTGAAGCCCTGAGAGCAGCTGGCTTCATTCAGAGTGTGGGGGCGTGCTGTTCGGTGCCACCAGCAGGGCCTCGAAATGAAAAGAATTGGGTTGATTTTGGTTTATTATTTTTACTTTAAAACACTTCTCTACAGTCAACTATATTAATATATAGAGTAGTTGACAACATATTTGTGATTTGAAAGAGACTAGGCTCGATATTTTTTCTACCACTGTTTAACAAGATAGAAAGTCGACTATTACTCAGGATTCTCCAGAGAAGAATCAATAGGAAGGATATCTATCTCTTTATATGGAGATACAGACATATAGATATATATGGGGAGGCTTTTTATGAGGAGTTGACTCTCACGATCATGGAGGCTGAGAACTCCCATGATCTCTTCCTGCTTAGAGACACCAGAAAGCCAGTGCAAGTCCAAAGATATGAGAACCAATCCAGCAATGGCATAAATTGCAGTCCCAGGGCAGGAAAAGATGAGATGAGATGTCCCAGCTCAGCAGTGAGGCAGTAAAAAAAAAAAACCTTGTGGATGCAACAGACTTCTACAGGAGGTGTTCCCTGACCTCCCCTAGGTGGACGGCACTCCACGTACTTGTGGTAGAGACTGGATAGCTTCTTGATGGTTTTAGTTCTCTTCCTGTGCACACAAGACTACATTTCCCAGCCTCCACACCATGAGGTCAGGCCCATGTAATTGGGTTCTGGCCAATGACATAAAGAAGGTACAAGGCCTTTCCAAACCTGGCCATAAAGCCTTCGACACAATCATCCACTCTCTCTTCCCCTTATGTGGTGGCCTTGGAAGTCACACGCTGAACATGGCAGCCTCGCAGAAAGGAAAGAGCTTGGATCCCTGAGTCACTGCTTTGGAAAGTTGCCAGAAGATACTCTGGGTCTTTATCAGTCTGTGATGTGAGCTAGAAATAAACCTTTAGTGTGTTATAAATACTGAGAATATGGAGTCATTTATTACAGAAGCTAAAAAAAGAGAAGAATTCCTCTTTCCTCCACCTGCGGTTCTATCCAGGCCTTCGACATACTGGATGACGCCCACCCACACTGGGGAGGGCAATGTGCTGAGCCCACTGTTCCAGTTTGATGATGATGCTGCTTGCAGGCCATAGTTAGCTGGCAAATATGCCAGTGCATTCTTCAAAAAAACACCGCTTGCCTATTCTGTTGCCAGGTGGCTTAAATTTTTTTTTTTTTTTTTTTTTTTTTTTTAGGCGAGGCAACCTTTGATTGACCTCACAGATTACAAGGACCTTGTCATCTTACCATTTTTTAGTTTTTACACCTACAGCACCTGGTCTTCCTAGGTGGTCTCCCATCCAAGTACTAACCAGGCCCGACTCTGCTTATCTTCCAAGATCAGACAGGATTGGGCTTTTTCTGCCAGGTGGCTTACTTTTGATCAAGTTGTCTTATGGATTATTTTTGTTAAGCTCTAGTGAAATCAACTATAATGTAAGTACAATATTCATCTTATGCACCGTGTTTTGTGAGAATTAATTTCCAAAATCTACTTTTCACTAACAGTAGAATATAATCTATTTTCACTAAGATACCATCATCTGATGTAGAATGAGGGAAGAAGTAGTAATTTTCTTTAATTATCATGTATGTCTTCTAAGCATAAAAGCCGTGGACAGCACTTCTCAAATGCCATTCTTTGTTTTGATGACAGCCTGTGACAAGGAGAGGCTAGTCATTAACAAAACAAAAATGAAAGATGGGTCCAAAGATGAGAAAAACGAACTGAAGTAGAGTTAGAGGTAATAAAATGCACAGAGTTAATGTGAAACCCGCCTTGGCTACTCACTACCTCTGTGACCTTGGGCAAATCACTTAACCCCCTGAAACTCGGTGTATTCATCTCTAAAATGAGAGTATGGATTACCTTTCTATGGAGCTGCAAATACAGATGTTTACATGGGCCAATTAGGCCATGCAAATGAGTGGTACTGTCCAAATGTAACACAAGAGAATGGGTAAGCATTTAGATAAAACATTAGATTGATAAGATGTTAATGAGTATTAGACAGTGATGGTAGTTTGGGGGACATGAGAGTTCTTTGGCCACATAAGATTAAAAAACAGTGATGCATTCCACTATCCTCTTTCAGAGATTCTTAAAAAACACCAGTACACTAAAGTCTCTGAAAAATCCTGTAGTGAAGACAATTGATTTTACCTGTTGAACCTAGCATTTTCCAAATATACTTGAAGAAGAAACTCTCTTGACACCTCCATGGAATGAAAGTTCTGCAACACAATTTGGACATCTATCCTTTGGGGTGTCAAATAAGAAAACTGAAGGAGAGAGAGCCCAGCATTTGCACCCTATGTTGCACAACTTTTCGCTCAAGTCCCCTAACTCCCAGACATAACGTACATACCTTCACACCCCAAAGCACATTCCAAGTACAGCAGGTCCTCAAATAATGTTTCATTCAACATTATTTCATTATAACGTTGGTGAGGAAAAAAAAGTTGACTCCCCACTGGGACCAATGATGTGCACATGAGATAAATTGCATGCCTAAATTCTCCCAGTCAGAGTGAGTATGAGTGTGTGTGTGAGTAGTTCTGTGATAGAAGGGTGTCCTGTCCAGGTGAGTTTCCACCTTGCATCCTGAGGTGCCAGGATACCCTCCGGCCATCCTCTACTGTGAGCTGGAATCATTATTTTATTTGTTTTCATTTATCTTTCTTAAATGTAAGCATAGCTCGCATTTATTTCAATGTTTAACATTATGTGTTTGGGTCTTTACTTAGAAGTTTGGTGATATTTTCTGTGACCAGAAATATGCCATAGAAACTTAACTCTTATTTATATCAATTAGCGTGTGGTAACAATGGTTTCATTGTATGTCATTTCATTTCAAGTCACAGTTTCCAAGGACCTATCAATGATGTTAAGTGAGGACTTACTGTACTTATCTATTTTGCAGCTGCTTGGAGATTTGCGTTCTCTCTATTGTAGTCTAGTGCCTTTGGTACTGGTTGAGGATAGAGCAAGCGAGGTGAGAATGAGTTGGAGAGATGATGCTACTGGGGAATATGATTATCTCTCAAGTCCTGATTTTTGAGCACCTGTAAGTTTTAATCATGAAATGAAGCATGAAGCATGTGAGCCAAAGTCACAATCTGAGCTAAGATGTCTGAATTCTTCTAGTAAGAATAAAGAGCAAAATGGATTTGGACAGTGAAAAAATGTATAGTACCCTTACATCAACAACGTAATTAAGATGTTAAGCAATAATGTGGGCTTTGGCCTCAGTTATTTTACCCCTTCCTTTTGGAGGAAGTGCCTTGAGCCATCGACTGCTCCCAGCTGAATGGGTAATAGACCCCTGACATATCCTGTTTCTGGCAATTGCTCTGGACATAATTCTTTGTTTACAGCACGGTTGTAGAAAACTTGATGAATACTTAGAAGAAAATAGAATTAGGACCTAAGGACCTAGTTAAAATCAACTTAGTAGAACATAGACATTGCTTTGTGTAGAGCTGGAAAATATAGCAATGAGAGAAAGTAGCTTCAATGTACACCCGGAGAAACTATATATTCTACACATATTATGTAAAAGGCAATTATGGCCTAGTAATCTGCAGTGTATCACTACCTAGCAATCAGATTGACGTGTTCTAATGAGACCCATGTTGTTTGTAATCAGACTGGCATTGCTTATTCAGATCTCTATTCCACAAGATGCACTTTTAAATGGCTCAGATTGCACCAGATGCTATAAGAAATAGTATTCCATTTTATTTCATTACCAGCATTTTTCCCTCTTCCAATTAGCATAATTTAAAATCAGCCAGAGGCAAATGTGAGGGGCTGAAAAGTTGCAAGGAAGTTCAAGAAATACTTGATAGAAAAAGACAAGAAGACACACATGCACAATAACTTTTTATATGGGCAAGGGAATATTACAATTAATAGAGTTCTTTTCTTTAAATTGCTTAGAATTTATTTCTGTGACTTATTGAAATATTAGAATCTCTGAAGGAGCTAATTGCCCTGTAGTTTCTTTTTGTTTATACATTATCTAGTGGATGACATAGTAAAACCACCACCTCATTTACCATTCAGTTAAGGTTTAATCGAATTCATCTTTTTCCCCCTCCAAATGGCCATGAACTTAAGAATCAAAACAAATGATCATTATAAAATGAGAAGATCCTTATAAATTGCCTCTTTATAACTTAGGTCCTAGCTGTTTATAAAATATCTGAAGTTAAAGTCTGAGCTGACACCATATACATTTTCCCCTGATGTAATCTGTCATGATGCCAAAAACAGGACTTAATTTTAAAATAAGGATTGGCATCTGTATCGAGAGACTGATTTTCCAATGATTTGTCTCCCCAATATCTTTGCATCATCCTCCCAATAAGCTATAAACTCCTCAGGCTGTATTTTAGGCTTTTGCTGATAGTCTACCCAGCATTCACTCTCCCTTGGTTCTCTTCCTAATAGCAACTAACAGATTTTAATTGAGAATCCATGTTCTCTCTTCATGTCATTTGAGTGGAACTGACCATACCCAGCTATAGTTACCCTAATGGAAAACCTTTGACATGTAATGACTACTTCAGAGGAGGTCCAGTCAGAGTGAAATTTGAGATTTCTTTTCCATAATGTGGGAGGCGATCTTTCTGGAACTCTACCTCACCACTGCATGAACAAAAGG
Source organism: Eidolon dupreanum (assembly GCA_028627145.1). Lineage (NCBI taxonomy): Eukaryota > Metazoa > Chordata > Mammalia > Chiroptera > Pteropodidae > Eidolon > Eidolon dupreanum. The sequence continues at coordinate 158,434,428 of CM053503.1, read as the reverse complement.
CATCATTTCCTCTGGGACCATGAGAAAAATCATCCTTAGAATGAAGGTGATATACATAGGTAAAGAGAATTTAAAAGAAATAGAGTGGTGTACCAGAACCAGCTTGTACCAACCAGCTCACAAGAGTGGACTATCAAACTTTTGGGAATCTTGTAAGCTGGTCAACATCATATTGGTAGCTTGCAACTGGCCATGGTGGGAGTATTTACACCATGGAAATCTGCAAACACTAAAAATCAAGGCTGCTGCTCTTTTTTTTCTTCTCCTATTCCTCCTCTTTCTCCTTCTTCTTCTTCCTCATCCTTCCACCCTCAGAATTGGTTGTTAAAAATGTACTAGTTTTCTGCTGGCTGTACTTTCAAATGAACTGTGCCTGAAACATGTACAACTCCTCACTTTTCACATGAGAAGTCCAGAAGTCTCCTTTATTGTTAAGTCAATTTGACCCAGATGATTTTCTGTTACTATTAACCAAAAGCTTATCCAAGATGGCCTGCGAAGTTCTCCAGGATAATGAGAGCTAACACTTCTTAGCCTTTACTAAGGACCAAGAACTGTGCTAAGTGCAAATTCACCAAATCACAAACAAACCACCCACCTCTACAAAGAAGGTATTTTTATTATTTCTAAGTTACACATGAAGAAACTAAACCACACTGTATGCATATAACTTGTCCGTATTTCAAAGAGAACTACTTAGAGTTTTCCAAATGCATCAAGCCTTTTCATGCCTCAGTGCCTTATCTATGCTCTTTATTCTTTCTAAAGACTGTGCCCACTTAGTTAATGCCCACCCATCCTTCAGGATCCTGAGTCAGTGCCTCATGGAGGTCTTCTTCCTTTTCGTTTGAGCTGGGTGACTCCTCACATCGCACTGTGCCTACCTTGCATAGAGTGCTTTTAGCACTAGACAGTACTTATTGATTCTCTTGTTGGATCCCCTCATTAGACTTTAAGATCGACAGACTCTTAGAAATATTAGGATTTTATTTATTTTTCTTGTCTATATCTTTATGGTTAGTATCACAACAGCCACGTGGTAAATGCTCAAGCAATGCTGGCTGAATTACGTGAGTGAATGAATGAATAAATAAATGAATAAATTATTATGATTTATTCTTACTGCATTGCAATTCAAGGAAGGAAGAAATACTCTGTCATTGCCCTTAGCACATATTCTCATAATAAATATGTGAATCATTATAAAACTATCAAAACTCTTTATTTTCTTTCTTCTTCATTTTTCTCATCTTCAGTATCCCCATCCTCATTACCAAGTATCAGGCAGACAGAAGTATGTATTGAGGGATATTAGAAAGATGATTGACTTCTGTGTCAAATAAATTGACCATGAATCCTACTTCCATCATTTGTTGCCTGAGTCATCTTAGGCAAATTTCACATTCTCCTTATTTATAAAATGAGAATGATGCCTCATATTTAAGGTAGCTGTGTGACAATAAATATTTGATACAAATGGCCAGCTGCATGGTGGTAGACATTTAAGAAATGGTAATCTTTATCTTCGTGTCCTACAATCTTAGCTATGTTTTGCTTTCGCATTTCCTGATGACTATCACCTAATATTTAGTATCTGCTTTCCGTTAACTTTGTTTGGATATTACTAATTACTACTATATCTTACTAATCTTAATTATAATTAACAATAGCTACAAACATTACTGTGTACCATGGTAGATTGGAGGCTAATAAAAATTTTTAAGCTGAAACCCCATCACTTAGGGGTTTGTAAGAAATTTCTTATTTTTAGGGTCAGGCTATTATTTGTCTTTGGATCCCTTCCATTTTAATTTTTTAATTAGTGTCTCTCCCTCTCTGTCACTCTCTCTCTCTCTCTCTTTCTCTCTCTCACTCTGTCTCTCTCTCTCTCTCTCTCATCTTTGTGTGACTGAAACTTGCTCACAGGAAATCAGAATGTGAAACCAAACTATAATAGGGGCAATATATACTTTGTCATATTTTTGTATTTCAATTTGGAAGAAATGGTTTGAAAATTAAAAAAAAAAATCTAGGCTGGTTTAACAACTTGAACTGAGTAGCTCTTATGCTACATATGATGTTAAGATTGAATATGACAGACTTTGAGAAATATCCTGCTGACTCTAGTGAATGTCATGTCTGAGCCACTGGGCCAGGCCATTTACGATGGGTGGAGATTTTGCCCTGGATGGAAGGTTAGTCACTGTCAATCATCCTAGAAGGAGAAAGTGCTGAAGCTGGGCATGAGCTGGCCCTGGGATTGGTGCAGAAGACATTTTTCTTCTATGCGGCTCCAAAAGGAGAAGTGAAGGTGGTCGTACACTCTAAGCATGAGAGTGTTTGTGTTTCCAGTGGTGAGAATGAGCTGGGAGACAAGAGGGGCATTGGCCTGCTAAGGACATCTAAGGGAGAATCTGGGCATGTGTGGTGTAGCAGTGGTGAGTTGTTCCCTGTAATCCTAAACTTCCATTAAGTTGAGGTAAGTCACATGCTCTCTAATCCCTTTCCAATCGTGATGTGAAGAATAAGGTTAAGCAATAAGCTCATGATAAGACCATGGAGGAGGCAGTGGGGGTCAATGATGAAAAATAGTTACCCAGAAGAGGAGTACTATCATGAAGACTGTCAGCATCATGGAAGACCCAAGAGGAAGAACCCAACAGCTTTGTTCTAGACTACGTGGGAGGCAGGAAGCTGTGAAATGCTCAGAAAAGTTTGAGGAGGCAATTGGCTAGCAATTGGCTGGAAAGAGTTCAAATCATAAAGTCTAGATGTGAAAAGAAAATGTAATGTTATTTTGTAGCCACAGACAAGTGAGGTAGGTGACTTTTAAGTTATAAATGGCTTTCTTATCTTATTTAATTCTTACCTCAACCAGGTTGCAAGTATTATTACTTCAGTTTTACAGCTATAGCTACAGCTGTAAAACTGAATATTAAATAGATTAAGCATTTGCTCAAGTTTTAAGTGCTTGTAAAATGGCTGTGCTGAGATTTGCGCCATATGCTTTTCCCGCCAAAGATGACACTCTTTCTATAATACCATCATGCCTCCTGAAAGAGCAAAATAGAATTGGAGAGGAATGCGTGGTTCACTGGTTAATTTCCTGTAACATTCCCACAAAACGGACCTGTGAAATATTGCTTTCCATTTTTTTCAGCAGTTCTTTTGGTATAAGAAATCCATCATTATTGTTATCTGTCCAAATGTCTTGATGAAGGAGAGGGATGTAGGGGAAATTGGTGTCTTCATGAGAACCAGTAGCATTTCACATCTTAAGTAAGACTTTTAATTCTCTGGTCAATGGCCTAAAATTGATTTTCTCCTAGCTGTAGACCAATGTAATAGAAAATCTACTTAGTGTAATAGGCACTCTATGCTTGATGCTGTTGAAAAAAAATATATTGTATAGTTTAGAAGATGCTAGATCTAGCCCGAACTCTGCCACAAAGAGCTCTGTGAGCAAAAGTATGTCACTCATGACTCTTTATTTATACTAAAACCAGGACTTGGGCTTCCTAAACTCTAATACTTTTCAGCTCTAAAATTCAATGTATACTTTAAATTTCTTGGTTCCTAGGTATAAGTTACCGAATGTAAGAATGTTTATACACAGACACAGAAAAGAAAGACAGCACTGATATTTAGCAGATATGCCCTGGCACAGCTGTAGCCATTGATACAATACTTAAGTACTCCCATGCCAGCTGGTACGTGGCTTCTGTTCAGGAGCACCCTCAGTGGCTCCTGTTACCCCACTTGTCCTAATTATCTTCCTATGTCACCCCATAATCACTGAGTCAAGGTATTTCATGGAAGTTTATTATTTTTGAAAGCTTTACACATATTTTCACAAGTATAAAGTAACAATAATTCTGAATAAAGACTTGGGCCATAAAAAAAGTGAGGATAGAAAGAAAGAGAGATAGACAGACAGACAGATGGACAGATAGAGACAAAGACAGAGAGAGAGAGAGAGAGAGAGAGAGAGAGAGATGTAATAGCTATCACTAAAGATTAGTAAGATCTACCTGAAGACAATATACTAGACATAAATAGTCTCCCGTGTCATTCTGTGTTTTTTTTTCTCTTTTTTCCTTCTTTCTTTTCTCATTTCTACTTATTTCTTTTTCATCCAAGAATAAAATAAATTTCTTTTCAGGTTTGTCCTGACTATTTTACCTAGGATTGTCAATAAAATAGAGCTTTGAATAGTTAGATATCTTTCATTAAGAAATTAGATTTCCAGTACTTTGAGAAAGAAAACACGCTGAAAGAAAAAAAAAATCTTGTGCTGTAAGTGTTTCTTTTATTCATTCCTCTATTCAAAAATGAACAAAATGTTCCTTAGCATCGTGGATGGTAAAGAGAATAAGACACTCACTATGCGAGGTCTTTCCCTGTTCTGCAGCCAGTGTTCCTTGCAAAAAGTAATCTAATAATCCTCTCTTCCATTTAGGACTATAGGAGCTTGGACATTTCTAGACATTTTAAATAATTCGCTCAATGACCTTTCTAGCCCTTCTGATTCAAGCATTGTTATTACACTTGCTTGATGGAAATTTAGGTGGACTGAAGTCGAGTGAGATCTTCGATGCTGATATATACCCTGCTGGTGTGTGGTATTTTCTTATAAGTCAGCTACATTGTCCAAAAAGGTTCCCAAAATTACAAGCACAGGGTTCTGAGTTTTTATTCTTCTGATTGATGTGAATAAGTTTCAGAAAGCTCTCTGAAGTTCTTTGAGGATCTATTGCTATTCTTGACAGAGTTTTGTAGTTGATTGCTTTGAAGCCCACTTATCTTCCTTAGTTGATTGAAGATGTTGCTGATGTGCTTTTTTAATTAGTTTGTGAAGTGGGAGGAGTTGGAGCAAAGTCAATTTCATCTTGCTGAAATCCAATCAATGCTAGTTGACTGAATGACTTTAGTTTATTTGGCTGATTGACCGTGGACTTCTTTAGGAGTTGTTTTCTCTTATTTTCAATTTTGATGATTAAAAAAAATGATTTAATTACAGAAGTCACTTCTATGTTGCTTCATATGTTGGCATGAAATTTACTCCACTTTTCCACCTTACATATAGCTCATAAGGCACACAACACAATTCTGCTGAATTCAGTGATAGTTGCTGTTACAAATTATAAATGAGACAACACAAGTGTCTCATTTGATTTTTTATTCCTTTACTGTACAGACAAATATTTATAGAAAGAAAAGATTGCTCTAACCTTTACAAAAATATTTACACGGTACTAACTTTTATAGTGATTTACTTTAAGGTTTTTGTGATGCATGTTTTGCAAATCCTTTCACTAGTTAAAATTCCTTATTTAAGTAATGAATAGAAAATGGTGGTTCCCATTTATTTGGAGAAGAATTATTTTGACTGCCTGCCTGGGCATCAAGCTGAAATGCTTACAAAACCATTTCACATCCCAAACAACAACCAACCAAATTTTGTTTCTGTCAAAATAATAGAAACAAATGGTTCCAAAGCAGAAATGCTGCTAGTAAACATTTTCATCAGAATCAAGTACTGTGGCTATTAAAATTCATCCAAATTAACTGTTTATTTTTGAAACGAATGCCTTCTTTGTAAAATATTTTTCTGCAAAGATATCACTAACCCTGTGAGTGAGTTCACTTATGTGAAAGACCTATGATTCATGAAAGCTTAATTAAATAGAGAAGACTTTGGTAAATGTCTCTCTAAAAGGCAATGTTAAGCCTGCATTTTTAAAGTGGCAAAACTTGTTCTGAAGTATTATTTCCGACCCTATTTTTTAAGAAATTCTACAAGCTGACTCATGAAGAACTTGTGTAGGCCACTGTTAGTTAAAGGTACTAAGCTACCCGAGTTAAGTCCTAAACTGAATTCAGGTCCTTGTTTTGTTTTGATTTGTTTGGTCCTGAAATGTCTGAAGGGGATAGAGGGAGTGGGTAAACATCGGAATAGATGGATTGGTGTCTACCCCCATGGCTTAGCTTGAAGAACTAATTCTGAGACTAGAAAAGAGAATATAAGTTGGCTGTTGCCACATAAAATTTGTATGCAAGCTACCCTAAAATGCCACACACAGTTGAGGCTTCTGCATGTCATATACACTAATATTCTATTGGTGAAAACAAGTTATATGGCCAACCTCAAGATCAAGGGTAGGGAAGTACAGTCCACCCAACATGACATCAAAGCAAGTCACATGGCTAAGACCAACATCAATGGGTGGAGACACATACTCCTATTAAAAGGAAAAGGGAAGTGAATAAATGCTTCCTGAACAATATTAAAACCTATCACAAGTGGTGAAGCCAGGAAGTAAAGAATATATGTTAATGAAATATTCATGAGTCAGGTGTTGTGGCTTCCTGCTTACTTTCACTCTTGGATCCTTTTTTTTTTTTGAGGAAGTTAGCTGCCATACTGTGAAGACACTCAAGCAGCTCCATGGCGAGGTCCACATGGTGAGGAACTAAAGACTACTACCAACAGCTGTGCGATTGAACCAACTTAGATGAGGGGCCTCTAGCCTCAGTCAAGCCATCAGATGACCATAGTTCTGGCTGGCTGGCATCTTGACAACTTCATCAGAGACTCTGAGCCAGAAATGCCCAACCTCTCTCTAATTCTGATTCAAAGGAACCATGTGATCTATGGAATCCAAGCTGGGTAAGGAGAGATATGAGCCCATTAAAGGGACTGACAGGCATGTTAAAGTCAATCGATTTGAAGTCCCAATGAAGATTATTAACAAAGTGTTGGAATAGGAGTAGCATTTGAATATGTGAGTTGGAAAAATAGAGCTGATAGTCAGAGAACACGATGCTTAAAATCAAGAAAGTGGAGGTAATATAGTTATAGGTATGAAAATTTTGAGATCTAGTTTGTTAGGGTCATGAGAGTTGACAACCACGGTGAACTGAAGAAAAGATTGTTGAGAGTGAGAAGCTAGAATCATGGGTAGATTATTTTCTTAGATGTTGAAGCTGCCAAGAGTGAGAACAGGGACAGGATTAATTCTGGCATGAAGAGTAGTAAGCTGGGTGCTAACATTTGCAGTGAATGTAGAGGCCTCATTGGACACTTGTTATATGAGTACAGCAAAGAGGGATACTTGATGGTGCTGCCTGATCAATGGGGCTCAAAAGAGCCTGTGTCTCTAAGGAAGAAGCGATGAAAAATTATGTGAAGGCACCTAAGAGGAGCATGGGAAGTATCACTGTACGTCCAGATGCTAGGGTGCTTGGAAGCAACAGAAAAACCTTGTCATTGTTGCTGAGGGCTGTTGGAGAAGTAGCGTTTTTAGACAATGGCCAGTTTCCAGTTAGAGAAAGAAGGTAAATGACTCCCCTATAGGAAATTGTGGTTAAAGGAATTTGGCTGATAATAGACTCTAAATTACAGATGAAAGAGTGGACGTGGCTGTGTTGAATGGCAGAGAGGTGTTGGAAGACTGGGTCAGATTAGGAGATTATAGGAAAATAGAGGGATAAAAACCCAAGTGACAATGGAAACCTGGAAGTCCTAACTTTCTGAAAATGGCTGTAGTAGGCAGAGAGTTTAAAACATGCTGGGAATAGACATGGTGGCCATTTAGATAAGGGTGCATAATAAACTCTGCCTTTAGCCTTCTCTCAGATTGTTCTTGGTCAGTTTGGAGGGGCGAGGTAGGTGGTGACAAGGCTGCAGGAGAGGGGATCTTATCGGGAGAACATGGAGTTCATTGGCCACCCCGAATCCCCTTGAGGGGGATACGGGGTTGCAGGAGACACTCTGAAGGCAGCCGGTGGTGCCATAGCCCAAACACAGTGCAAACAACAGAACTTATAGTTGGTGGCCTCCGTGGAGCTCTGGAAGTCCTAATTTAAATCCTGGGTTGCTGAGCACGGTCTGCCCTACTGATGCATCAAAGTACCAAGTATCCTTAGGGTTCAAAATGAGATCAATAAAATCTTGTGTCACCCCTGCTCACCACGTGGCAAGGAAGGAAAACTTGAGTCAAGACTCAGCATTTGATCCTTCACTGCTTTTTCCTCCCCTTATCTCTTCTTAAATTAGTCTCAAAAGGTTAAAATCATTTTCCTGAAAGTCTTCAATTATGATTAAGCTCAAGTGAGAGGATTTAACTTCTGGAATGGTTTCTGGAAGCCAGACAGTGCTTCTTCACTTCTAGCAGAAAATACTGATGGCAGGAGTGGGAATCATGTAGCCAGCCATCCTCGCTGCCACGGAGGTGCTCTGAAGACCTGGCAAGACACTCAGTCTTGCCCCGCGTGTTTCTTAGTCTGTTAAATCTCTCCAGAGAGCCTGGGGAAATAAATAATTAATGGTTGCAAAGCATAAAACCCAAAGGTCTATGGAAACAGAAAAGCAACGACAAAGAGACTCTCCTTGTTGGCTACTCAGCTCCAGCACTTGGTGGAGCAGCTCTTGAAATAGGACCCCCACTCAGGCTTCAGCCAGGTTAGACTGAGAAGTGAGCTAACTTTCCCCAGTGACCGGCCCACCTTGACCCGGCTGTTAGCTCCCTGACGTCCACGCATCCACCTTTCCCTTACTCCGTCCAGCCAAGAGAGAAACAGATCTCACTAAACGCTCGTGTGGTTTAATTTCATGCCTTTTATTCTTTCATTTATCTGTTTACCATTTATCATATACCTGCTCTGGGCTCTAGACCTGGCCCAGTTCCGTAGATGGAGAGGTCCCAGTTTGAGCCGAAGCTGCGTGGACAGGTGGATGGCCGCATGCGCACATATCTCAGCAAGTGGGAGAACCTGTGGGGCAGGCTCCTCAGGACTCTTTGCACTGAAGCCAGTGAACCCTGAACCCCTGGGAGTGGTGGAGGGCGGGGAGCGGAACAAACTTGACCTAGAAACAAGGGTTTTTACCCCTGTCTCCAGCTTCCAGTTTGTTGCCTCTGGTCTGGATTTTAGTCATCACATATTTTCTGTGATACATTTCAGTATATTCAGTAACATGGATGTGTATATGTATTCTGTAAAATGGATTTCTGGTTTTCAGTAATACCTGAAAGATTATTCTTTGAAAGATATCTTGGCCCAGAGTGCTCTGAGTTTCATGGTTTACATAAGTATATGACACCTGGAACGGATCGCTTTTTAATACTCTTCAACTAGACGAAATTATTTTCAGTAATAATCATGTAATAATAAACATTTTTTGATTCATTCTTTGATTGGAAAACAATTTTAAAAGAAATTTTAATTTCATGATATTATTAAAATACAGTACAATATTTACTGTATAAATTAAAATTTGCAACTACCAAACAAAACTCTCAATTTGCACTATATTTCTTTTTCTTTCTTTTTTTTTCATTTCAAACACAAAAATTCCAAGTGGTCATACAGAATGATGAAATTGAAATAACTTGTCTTTCCACCTTTATAATCACTATTCTGTCATTATTCTGAACCTGCTGTTTAAATGCAGAAATATGTAATATTCGGAGAATTAAAGACATAGACTGCACCCAAAATGAGATGGACTGATTCCAAATGATGCCTTATTTTTCAAATGAAATTCTGTAGCTGGGTCTGTGTGTTTGGAGACTGACTATCTAAGGATGAGTAACAAAACTTGCTCTTTCGAAGCCTGTATTTTTATTGCTAATATTGTATTGTTCTTATTATTAAAACTCAACCATAACTGCATCAATTGTTTAGAACTTAGATCCACTGAAGATGTTTGTTTGTTTGTTTGTTTCTGGGAGGAGTAGTTTATTATTGTTAGAATTGCCAGTGCATAGTGACGGTAAAAAGCAGATGAACTTTTAGTCAGTTTTATTATTTTTAGTTCTCTGCAGACAATGCACCCCTGCATTGCTGTCACCTAAGGTGGGCCACTCCCATTTCCGCATCATTCCCACTCCATCACTACTTTGGGAAATTCTAGAACAAAGCAAATGCGGACGGAAAAAGGAAGATTCTTTCCCACAGGTTCACAGACCACTGCTCAATTTTGCCACTTAGAGTGTTTCAACAGAGCCTGGCAGGTGATAACCGTGGCCAACAGGGAAAGTGATACCCAGAGGTAAGGGTAGGTATGTCCACAAGCCTTAGCAGGGCCATGGTGCCTGCTGGGCAGATTGACACTGCTGGACAAATCAGAAATGCTTTTTCGGTAGAGGGGCTGCCCTGCAGAGGTAGAATCCTGTGCCGGCGGGTTAGGGCAAGAGTCAGCTCTCCTAGGTCTACCCAAAGTGGGTAGACAGAAAGATGTTCTGCCTTCAGAGAGCACACAGTCTAAGTAGAACAAAAATCGAATGAATAAACATTGTAATATAGTACAATTTACTTTAAGATGGTGTATAATTTGATAAGCGGAAGCTAGGCAAATGTGTATGAGATATTTGGGAAAGTTTCCTAGGAGAAATGACACCTGAACTGACTCTTAAATGAAGAGTAAGAGATAATGACCCTTAAGACTTACTTTTTCTTATTGTGGCTTCAGATATGGCTTTTGTATAGATAAGATATCTGGGGGTGTGGGTGATTCCAAAGATTCCCTTAAATTAAACGAGATTATAATACCCAAGTTTTATTCAGCATTCACATTGCGCCACTAGAGTTCTCAGTGATTTATACTTAACATCCAATTTTATCTCAGTGCAGTCCTTTGAGATAGGTGTTGTTATCATCCTTAGTTACCAAGGGAAGAAACTGAGGCTTTGAATAGCCAAGCAACTTGCCAGAGGTCATAAACTACTAAGTGACAGAGATAGGATTTGAATACAGAGTCCAGGATTTAATCTTGCAATTGTCTCCTAAAAACAAATACAGGAAGACATCTGGATGACTGTTCACTTGAAGCCCACAATTTCCCCTTCCCCTAAGCTGCCTGGAAGACTGGTATTGTCCTGTGACAGCTCCTGTAGGTATTCAGTTGATCTGTGATTGACCAATACACAATCGTCACCAGTGATCATGCCCATGGGTAAGGTTCAGGCTCTGTGTTCAAATTCCTTCTTTGCTACTCCCTGGCATTATGATCTTGGGTAAATCATGTATCCTTTTTGAGCTCAGTTTCCTCATCTATAAATGGGGCTACTATGACCTTGGAATTCTTCTGAAGATTAAACACAAGTAGGGAAAATAGCACCTGGCTCATAGTAGGCACTTCTTCACGTGCTGCTCTGACATATGCCAGAGTTAAGTAAGCAGGCATATAGCTACTTGTTTCTGAAGAAAATTTAGCTGGCATTCAATTTCACTCTTCCGCAGTGACATATTTTGAATCCTAAGTAAAAGACCCCAGGATTGCTATTTATTTAAAACAACAAACACCTGTCATTGCTCAAATTAGAAACACTTGCAGAAGCATGCTGCAAAATATTTATAAATTCTCAAATGTGTTTTAATTGCTGTTAAGTAAAATGAATTCAGCTGTAGTTTTTCACTTTATAAAAAGAAGACTTCATTCCTTTCTCCCTATCCTAATTATAACAGTTGAATATTGAATTTGAGCAGCCAATTGCACCGTATTTGTGATAAAAGGAAGTTTGGGATTGGAGGAAAAGACGAAGGTTTTGGAGAGACGTGGCATAATGTGAAAGAGACACTTCATATTCCAGATGAAAATGAGGCCGAGACAGTATATCTCTATTTTACCTCCTAGCTGCGACCCACAGTGGGAAATCCATTACATAATTTGTGAGGTGTGTTTTTGTTTTAATTCATTGTGTTAGTCTGAAGATGTTCATGTGTTTTCTCATCATTTTTCTTTCTTCCTAGAATCCCGGGGGAAATAATAACAGTTTTATCTAAAAAAATAAGTAATGCAGCCTACTTCCGTTGGTTATGCCTTTTTAAAAATTGTACTCCTGACCCAATTTCCTACTAGGCTTTTACACATTAAAGTCTTGAGTGTTATCTGCACTTCATTTAAAATAATTTCTTGGTGGCAGAGTCATAAACCAAGAACCACTCAGGTCAAATTCAATCTACAAATATGTGGTATTTGATATTTGAAAACTTTTGAGTAAATATTTTTTAATTGGAAGATTTCACATAAAGTCTTTATTTTTGCTCTCTCAACAAAAATGGGATATCAAGCAAACTGTTTCTACTGTACCCCATGGCAGTGTTCAAGTGTAGTTTCTGTATCAGCAGAGTCTAAGAACTTGGTGAAAATGCAAATTCATGTGCCCTCTCAGATCTACTTGGTCAGAAACTCTCGGGGAAGGCCCGGCATCCTGGATTTTAACCACACTTCAGGTTATTCTGACACACACGGAGCATGACAACGGCTGGCCCAGGCAGCAATCCACAGTGACTCCTCAAGCAGGCACCTTTCCACTAGTCCTTGATGTTCCAGCTTGCCATAGGCCCTGCTGTGTTCGTGAGCCTGTACACATACTCACTTGCCCTTGACCTTCTTAGGGACAATCTTCTAACCAGTCCCTGGGGCCAGCCAGCTTCATGGGTGTGTGACCTTTGCGGTCACAGCACCCCACTCTCAGAAGAGGGTCGAGATAGGTTAAATGCTCCGCTGTTCTGTCTTAAAATTCTTAATTAATTTACCTTTGAATTTGTGTTTTGTTAAGTGAAGTGGAGTAGATAATGAAGAACGTGTGTGAGCAGACGAAATACACCAGTTTGCCGCATGCGTGGGCTCAGGCTCATGGGAACAGAGGGGTAGTGGATGGCATTCATGCTGTGTAGTTGGCCTGGCTGCCCCGTGCACATGTGCATTCTTGGGGCAGTTCAGGGCACCAAGGGAGAGAGAGAATACACAAACAGGCATTTTGATTATATACGACCAGAGCAGGAACTACTGGTGTTCAGGCAGTAAATTTTGTCAGTAAATTACTACAAAATAATAGTGTATGCATGGACATTGCAATAAAGCACATCAAGGGGTTGTTAGAATTCTTCAAAGAGTTTAGAATCCCTGGGTTTGAAAACCACTGCACCATTGCAAAGCAAATATCACAGGCTTAGAAATAAAAATTTAGTTTCAAAGATTATCACACTTGATAGAAAAGAATACTCTGTATGACACTGTGGATTAACCAACTATTAACAAGAAAGCAATTTTAAGACTAATGTTTCTTTGTAATTGAAGATAGAGTGATAAAATGCATAAACAGACATTTAAATTATATACGAACCATGAAGCCATTTTTAGTTTCTTGTCTGATCTCCTCAAGTTACAGAAAATGTCAGAGGAAACATTAAAATGCCATTGTACAAATTTATACTTAAAATTAAATTCAGACTTACACAAAACTGATTTGTATGGAGTTAAAATTTTTTAGAAAATTGTTTATTAGGAATCATCAGCTTTAGATGTACTAAAATTTATATTTCCAAATAACTTACCAAAAATTTATCTTAATATTATCACTGCCTAAAAAATTCTATTAATGGCTATATAAAGTAACAGTTGCATTAGTATTAATAAAGATTCTTCTCAAAGTTAAAATTATCAAAAATCATTTGCTATTATTCACTTGCCAAGAGTGACTGCTTTCAATTATATTGCTTGAAAATAAAGTTGCTAAAAGTATAAATTTGATTGATCTAATAAATGAGTAGGCAGAAAAGAGAATCAGAAAAATTTTATAATCAATTCAGATATCATATTAATATTTGTTATTAATGGAGTATTGACATTAGTATTATTAACTTTATAAAATGACAAAATTTTTTTTTTTTGCAGTTTTAAGTTTATGTTGTTACTCATGTATTATTGCTGCCCCTGGTATATTTTGTTGTAATAAAATATTTTTAAAAATAAAAGCTTTGTGTATTAGTATCTTAAATAGCATTTTCCCATTGCTTTTTGAACAAGAGTTCCTGAATTTTCATTTTGCACAGGTCCCACAAATTATATAGCTGCTCTTGCCTGTGACATCTGAGGAAGCCACCCTCAGGAGTAGAAATAAAAAAGAACAACAATAAACAATGTCAGAAGACCTACATTCAGCTCTGGGACATTCTGTAAGACATTTTGTGTTTTCAATGCGCTGAAGGCAAAGATGGTGCTGAGACAGTTATAGAGTAAAGAATGATACATAGAAATAATATGGAAACTCTGGATCCTGAATGGATAGAAAGCTATAAAGGAAATTGGCGGGGGGGAGGGGGGACAATTTGTGTGCAGGTTACATACGTACTTAATATTAGATGATATCACTCAATCAGCATTTATTATGATAATGATATTGTGGTTATATGCCCCGCTCTTAGAAAATGCATGAAAATTTTAGGCATGATGTTTTATAATGCTTCTCAAATAGTATAGCAAAATAGAGGGTGAGGCCACAAAAGAAAGCAAATGTGGTCCAATGTTAACAACTGAAGAATCTAGCTAAAAGATGTGTAGGTGTTTATCATATCAATTTGTTTTTTGAAAGTTTGAAGTTTTTCAGGTAAAATAATTGGAGAAAATAAACAAATGGTAGTGCACAAGGGAGCTTTCTAGAAGTTGATATTGTCGCATATTTAGACGTGGGTGGTTGTTGCAGGAATGTCTTCAGTTTCTAATAATTCACCCAGTTCTTCTCTTATGGTTTTTGTACTCTTTTACATATACATATATATGCTATCTGTCAAGGAAAATGTTTAAAAATAGTGCTTAATAATTGAGCAAGAAATACTCAAATGTGAAATATCGTTATACTGCAGAGCGAACATATGCTAGTGCTCAGTGTTTTTCAGAATGTGAGAGTTTTGCCAATTAATCACCTTTCTTTTGTTTGTTTTACACAACAGATTCCAAATTTTATACTCAAAATTTAAACCAAGAGTTCAGTATGGAAGAGGAGTAGGAGTAAAACGAGGAAGCTGAATTGGAGACAACTTTTGCAGAAGTGAGTCTTGCTATCATTGTGTAGCATGAAGCAGACACAATTCTGAGGGCCCTCCTTCTGGAAAAGAATACAAAATTAGACCTGAAAGTAAATATTGATTTAGAAAGGGGCTAAGAAGTTAAGGCTCAGAAACTTGAGTATCTTTGTCGTCATGAGACATCTGTCTCTGATGTTTACTGTCCATTATTTTAAGTTGGGACAAAGAAAAAACTCAAATTATTCTTCTTTTGATTCTTTCCATTTCAATCATTATTATATTTGCTATCTCCTTGTTTTTCTCCTGGGCACCTCCAATGACAGTTGTCATTTGTTTTGTGATCCAGGGAGTAAGCCTTCTCTGCTTCTACATAGCTGGAAGAGAGGCATTAGATCTATAGAATAATGTTATAGAAAAGAGAAAATTAGAGTAGAATCTCTGACTTCCTCTTATCTAAAATTACATAAAACAAAACACACCCCACCATCATTGCCAAGCTCAGAGCCTAGCACATGTGCCAGATACCACATAACAGCTCACAAGCTGTGTTTAGTCCTCCCAATGGCCTTCGGAGGTGGGAATTATTATTCCCATTTTGCAGCTGAAAACATTTTCCCCAAGTTCAATCAGAGAGTGGTACCTGAGCCATAAATGAGAGTCTCATGCTCCCGAGGCCTACACTCCAACCATTACACTCTACTGTACTAGCCAAGTGAAACAGCTTATTTCACAAGATGGGACATACACATGACAGCTATCTTAAGTTCAGGGAGCTGGTGTCTGCTTTTCATGCCTCTAAGAAAAGATGAAATATACAATAGTTGAATTTTAAAGTGGAGAATGTCTAGAGCAAAAGGGCAAAAAGAATTAACTCAGCACAGCTTTATGGCTTAGGCTTTGCTTCTAAGAAGATCAGTTCTTCTTCCTTAGTTCCTGTAAACTCTGCAGAATGCAAAAAAGAAAAAAAAAAGGTATATTTCATTACTAGAAGAAAGCATCTGACTGATATACATTTTTTAACCTTAATATTCATACTTAAGTCACTAAATTAATGCAATTTCCTAGTTCCTTTTCCTAATTAAATTATTGTTCCCTTATACTAGCCAACTAAGCTTACCAAGAGAGTTTAAGGACATAAACATTTTAGTTATTTGAAACAACTCATTTTGCTCCATTTTAGAGTGGTTATGCTGCAAAGGCAATCAACTTCTGTCTCTCTTCTCTCTTTCTCTTCTTCTGACAAACATAAATAAATAAACCTCAAGATTTCACTTATAAATGAACATATCCAGATTCAGATGTTTTCTGTAAAAAATCATATGGAAAATGTATGCACTCTTCCTTCTTTGTATAAACTCCAAATCAGCGTCAATCAGCCTGTCTTAGTTTGATATCAACCCTCAGAAATGTGACTGGCAAAGCTTAAATAGGATTCAGAGCCAGCTAAAAAGGGACACTCACTGGTGGATAAAAAACAGTTAATCTTTTGAAGGTGACATCTGAGAGAGTTTGGTAAAGTCAGGCATGGCCAGGGCCTCGGTTCTCATTAGGTCTTTCTTTCCAGCCTCAAAGGCCTCTGCCTTCATTTAGTGACACTGTCCACAGACTAGTTTTCTGCAATACACAAGACAGATATGTTTTCCTTATAGGTCTGGCAAACAAGTCTTGTCTTTCATTATAAAGACAAGTTTATTGATGTTGAGACAAGCTGAGTTTCCACTTCCACTTGTGTTTGAATTCCTGGGCTGCGGCTAAGGTTATCTGGCAGGAAGCATGGAATCACTGTGGGCTGCTAGTTCAGACCTGATTCTTTGGAGTTAAACCTTCTTTCTAATAACTCAACACGTAGTGCACATAGTGAGTTCTTCAACTTTTGGTAATTTTTTTTTTAACCTGACGGTAGTTGGTAGCATAGCTGAAAACATTTTCAGCTACTGCCTGTAATAGAAACGACAGATATTTTCATCAATTAAAAAAAATTTGTGGTGCTAGAAATGGGTGTAGTATTTATTCTCTCTCCCATTGTCTCCCAGCTGTGTGAGGACTGCAGCTTCACGTTTGTTGGGAGTAGAGAACAAAATCCTTTGGATTGCCACTTTGAGCCACATTTATGACAGGCAGGATGAAGTTTCTTGATTATCTCTCTGTGTGCCTTTTGAAGGATACCTTAACTAAACTATTTTTAGGAAACTCGAAAAGAACTTTCCAATCCATTCTGCAGCCGAGATGCTTCATAGGCCACTTAAGAACTCTTCGAAGAAGGCTGGGATGTGTGTGTTCTCCCGGGATAGAACTCTTCCAGGGATCAATTTTATAGTTTTCTCTCAGGTTTACAAAGGCCTGCTGGAGACGCCAAGGTAAAAGTCAGGACCTAGCTTTCAATTGTCATTTATTACAGCTGATAATAAAAGATTTCTATATAATATTGTATTATCTTTCTTTACGACTATTATGTCAATACAATGGTAGTTAATAACATAAACATAAAATTTACACTAAATTTAGTAAAAACTGTGGACTTTATGTGAGCCTATAGTTTGTCCCTAGCCCAATTCAGTCATCATTTAACAAATATGTGTTCAATTTGCCAACATGAAGAAAATTGACTTAAAGGTTGTCTGAAACCTTGTACCAGTAACCAACCAACCTCATCAGAGGTAACAATGAGCAGTGATGGATGCTAAACACTGAGTACAAGAAGCAGATGTTAGATGCAGAGAGGCCTGAAGCTTACAAATAAATAGTGACTAATTAACCCTAAGTGATTGAGAGTAGGCCACCAGGCTATTTTTGAGGTTATGAAATGGAGGCAGAGGGCAAGTAAAAAGATGCATTCAACAACTTAACAAGATAAGCATGGGATTTTGTTTAGGGAGCCATCTTATGGGTAGCAAACTATACTTGAAAATTATTCAGAGACACCGGAAGCTGGAGCTCGAGTGAAAGAATAGCCCCATGAGACTGTGCTTGTAATTGTCATAACTTGTTTCTAAATATGTAAATAAGTGCAGGGCAGTGGGTAACAACAAATGGACATGTGTCCTTGGAGTTTTAGAAGGAGCATTGAAGATTACCTATCAGAGTTATCTCTCACTTCAACATTTACAAAAATAGAAACTGGGATTCAAGAAGTATTTGCTTAAGGTCACATATCAGAGGAGTTACAGAACCAGTTAGAACTCATGTCTTTCTAATTCTTCTTTTAGAACTCAATAACCCAGATATGCAAAAACTTGACACAAGTGAAAATGGTAAATGTCTATACCCAAAGCCTCAGACATGAAGCTTATAAACATTTGTGGAAGTATACTTATCTGGCTTTTCCCACATTTAATAATCTTTTTGATAGATTATAGGCAGATATATGATCATATGAAACAAATGAGATAGGGAAGGGGGGGGAATGCATGTGGTTGATATAGTTCTTTGCAACTCTGCTGCAGAAATTTCAGACTCAGATTCTGACAGTGGAAACATAATGAGAAGTTTTATGAGTTTCCAAAAAAGGAACTTAAAAAAAAAACTGTAGCTATAACACTAAAAATGTTAGATCTTATCCTATGGAAGCTTTAAAAACACACTCCCCAGTGAGCAGGAAAATGAGATATCATTATCAATGTGGGTTAGTTAAGGTCAATCTGGTATTGGTTAGGTTACCTTTTTTGAAACACTCCT
Organism: Eidolon dupreanum; assembly: GCA_028627145.1. Taxonomy (NCBI): domain Eukaryota; kingdom Metazoa; phylum Chordata; class Mammalia; order Chiroptera; family Pteropodidae; genus Eidolon; species Eidolon dupreanum. The sequence goes on along the minus strand of CM053503.1, from coordinate 158,415,939 downwards.
CATGATTTCTGCTCCAGATAAACAGATGAGCTGTGAATATATATAATGTATTCCTTACTGGAGGATCTTGCTCACTTTTTATATTATTTAAAAAAAAGATGATGCCTGCCAGCTTACCTCCAAAATAATGAGATTAGTTTTACATTTAGATATTTGAAAAAAATGCTAATACATTTCTTATCAGGTGATAATATATTGATTTGGGTTTTTTGGTTTTTAATTAATAAATGGGCAGATTCATTCAGAAAATGTAGAATGATTGAATTATAAATTGATGGAGTTATTGAATGGGTAATGGTTAGTACTGTCAAGTAATACTTAGCAAGTAGCATTAACATTATCTCACTTTCTGACAGTTTTATTTAGTAAACTGTTGACCAAATGTAAATAAATCACCAAGCATAATGAAGATAAGAGGATTCAAGGATTTGTCCCTAAATGCTTTTTTCTTCTGTTTTACTTCCAGCTACTTAGAGATAGGAATGAAAAATTGACAATGGCAATCAATCAGAAGATTTCTGATGGAAAACTTCCCTCTGAACTCTAAATAAAGGTAAGTTTGTTGATACAGGGAATTTTATATGCACATCATGCAGTGTTTTATCATATGGTTCCATGATAATTATCTTCACAGGCCAAGAGTCTTATAGCTATTTTAAATTTCTACATCTAGTTGGTTAGTGTTTTTGTCTTTCAAAAACCTTTTTCCTCTATTCATTTTTACTTGTTTTTCTAGTAAGAAAGGAATGAGGGAGAAAAAAAATCCAATAAAATGATGAGATCCAATTCGATTTACTAACTACACATTAGGTCACTACTGTGGACAAGGCTGTGGGCTAAATTCTCAAATACACCAGGAATTTTGAGTCTAGTAATTTTCACAGACTTTGTTTTGTGCAGCTCTTGGGGACCTGACCCTGGGAACGTCCAGATTCTAGCAGCTTCCTCTTTTTACATCTGTCAAGAAAAGTAGCCCTGAGAAAGGTTGTGAGTCTATTCCAAGAACCCTGGGAGGGGAGGGGTCTGCTGAGATAGACTGAGGCACCAGCAGCCTGCTTCCCCAGCAGAGAGGAGTGCTGAGGGGCTTCACTGACTCACACCACACTGAACTCAAATCTCTCTTTTTATGAGAAATGAAGAATGAAACAAAATTGTACACCAAAATACTCTTGAGGAAAACTTTTTTAAGCCACTGCCCTCCACCATCGAAATGTTATCCATATGAATGCTGTCTACAGGAGATAATTGTTCCAAACATTCTCCAGGAGAGAATAATATAGTAAATATGGAATCATCGGTAACCCAGCACACTCCACACAGCTTATGGTTTCCCATCGCTCTATGTCCACTTATAAGCTACCGCAAGGCTACAGACTTAAAAAGAATAACCAAGGAACTGAATCCAGAGCCAGGAACTTGCCTTGCTTTGCTCTGGTGTCTCCATAGCAATCAGCCTCAAAACCATAAAAGGTATGGGGTGAAACTCGCCTATTAAAGAAGCCAGTGGTTTTCATTAGCAAATGCCATTTCCAAAGACAATATGTAATCTTTCGAAACTGCCTTCTTTCTTTCATCATAG